>MKYO02019676.1:0-268755 GCA_002013955.2 Citrus medica | reverse complement strand
AAAAAAATAAATAAAAATAACTAGCAAATATATAATAAAGGGTAAAATATGTATATTAATTAATTCCCTATTCAATTAAAAATTAACTAAAATAACTAGAATATTTAAGATCAAAATAAGAAAAAGATTGAGAAATTAATAACAAAATATATGAAAAATATGCACTTATCACATATTGGAAAACTAGGATGAGAATTTATTTACAAGCACTAGATTATGAAATTTGGGAAGTTGTATGTGATGGTCCTTTTTTGCCCCTAAATAAAAATGAAGTCGGGGAAGATATTACAAAACCTTCAAGGGAATGGAATGAATTGAAAAAGAGAAAATTTTTCTTCTAATAATGGTGTGTTTACTAATTAATAATCAGAATGGATTGGAATCGAAATAGGTTGGAATCAAAATGGGTTGGATTAAGAATAATGAATCAGAATCAGAATAAAATGTTTACTTAAATGTATGAACTAGAATAAAAATAAATTATATTGTCATTGATGGGTTTATTAATTTTTTTTTTTGGCATCAAAATGAATTATAGCAAATTACTAAACTACTCTGAATTTATTATTATTATTATTGTTTTTTGTCATAATAATTGTGATTATTATAATTAAAAAAGCTTATCACAACAAAATTTTTAATAATAATAATAATAATAATAATTGCATCATCATCATCATCGACAGAAACAATCGGTAGTGAAGAAATAACAACAATGACCGACATGAGCAGCAATAGCGGCCAACAGCATTGACAGGGAGCAATAGCAAAGTGGCAGGCAGCATCGGCAGTGAGCAACAACAATGGCAACATATGGCATTGGTAGCAAGCAACAACAATGACAATAGGTAGCAACGGTGACAACGGGTAGTAGCAATGGTTACGGCAATGACGGCCAGTGCTCAGCGATGACATTGGCGAGCAACAATGGCAACGAGATCGATTGTGCATATCCATTTTTTTTTCTAATTTTTCAAATATTCAAATAGAGGATAGAATGGAAATTATAAGATTTAAGTTGGCTAATTTGGTCAATTCAAAGAATGGAGTTCTAATTCCTAACTCCTCTCTGGTAATTATTCCTAAATTAGTGGGCCCAACACTAATTTGATTCTCATTCCTCCTCCTTATTTTTAAATCAAACAAATTATTGAATCACATTCCTTAATATCCATTCCCATTACTAATAAGTTAACACGCCATAAATATCATTTTTAGGCTCTCTTTTACATGAACATTTCAAAACCTGCTTTTCTTAACATATATAGGGAGCCCCTCTTTTTAAACTCAAAATTTTACACAAAATCTCAACCCTTAAATCATACTTAATCCACTTGTTCAAAAACTACAAGTCTATATATATATATATAATCATTCTCTATTGACAAAGTGAGGATGCCAGTAAAATACAAAAAAAAATATATAGATTTCAATACACTAACAGACATAAAACACAATCTCTAATATATCGAAATATGTGTTTTATTGTATTTTACTGACAAAGTAAGGATGTCCTCACTATATATATATATATAATAAGATAAGGATTTGTAAAATAGAATTTAATTTAGTGCGAATTAATTTAGAAATAACTAAGGTATATATGTAAAAGATATAATAATATAAGCATATAACCAGAATCAATTATGTAGAGAAATATCCTCAAGTAAATTTAGGAGCTTATGAGGATGCACCGGTTATGAATATATAGAAATTTATAGTGATATATTCCAATGATACAATAGCGATGTAGGATGTTATTTTAAGATTCTAGAATTTTTATTATTTTAACACTTTCTACTTTAATTAGGGTCAATTATGATAAGTGTCTTACTCTTTTATATGCCTATTATAATTGTGGTTTACTTTCCTTTTTTAAGTTAACTTAGGGAAATAGGTGTTATAAATAGAGAGATCTTGTTATTGTTTTCATAACTTTAATTTTAATTATTCAATAAAATCTCATTTTCTAATTTCTTTTGAAATTATTTATTAAAATCTCTCTTGTAGGGTCGTTTGAATTAGAGCGTCATATAATCTTGTTTTAAACGGCTTTAAACGTTATTAAAAATCTTTTTAAGTCGTTTGAGTTAAAACAAAATTTAATCATATTTCAATTAAAGTGTAAATTAATGGCGTTAACTTAGTTTGGTACTAGAATAATAACTAGTGCTATCTATTCTATCAATATAGCTTCCGCTTAGCCCGCTCCGTCNACTTATAATCCCCTTTCCGTTAACAAACACCGTTTGTTTTAACAGTAAATTTATTTTTAATTTTTAATTACTATTATACCCTTATAATAAATATAAATTAATATATTGATTTGAGACATGTCACAATTAATAATTTTTTTAAAACTAAAAATTGAGATACAATTACATTTTTGCCCAAATTATTTGCTATAAATTATATCTTTCTAATGATCAAACCTTTCATATGTGATTATTACTAATAAAACAAAATTTGATTAAACCCTTTGTCTTTGACGAATCAAAACCATATTATTATTGTTAGAAAGGTATAATTTATAGTAAATAATTTTGGCAAAAAAATAATTATATCTCAATTTTAAGCTTTAAAAAATTATTAATTGTGATATATCTCAAATTAATATATTAATTTTTTTATTATAAGGGTATAATAGTAATTAAAAATTAAAAATAAATTTACTGTTAAAACAAACGGTGTTTGTTAACGGAAAGGGGATTATAAGTTCTTTTTTAAACATTAAAGAATTTTTTATCCATTTTCCTAAACGTTGGGGGATTAAATGTCATTTTCCCTATTTTATATATATATATATATGTATAATGCAGAGTTTTTCAAGATATTTATGTAATGTATTTGGTTCAGCGTAAAGAGAGTGGAGAGAGATTCATTGAAAGGTAAGCTAAGCATTAGCTAGCGGTCCAATTCGGTTCGTGGCATGTGCAGCTAGTTATCGGTTGTTTTTGCTTTATAAATTAACGTGGACAAAGCATGTCATATACATTGAATTAATGTATACGTGAAGAGGAAGCATAACTATACATTGAATTAATGTATACGTGAGGAGGGTAAACCTATTTTTTTAAGTTAATTTAAATAAAAAATTAAAAATATTTAAGTTGAAATAAAATACTAAATACATTTTAATGAGACATGAATTAAAATAAAAAATATCAAAAAATTGTTAAACTATTAAATTCTTAAAATTTTGTAATAACGTCCTACATTAATTTTATAATAATAAAATAAATCAATATTGAAAAAAAAAAGTAATATAACCTTAGAATTTAAGTACATATATAATTTGTAATTTTATACTTTTAGAATTTTACCGTCAATATTGGCTCAATATGCTCACTCCTTCACTACCTATATAGATACTGGTTTGAGTTTTCTCCCGTATATCATAGAGTCAATTTACTTTCAAATATTTAATAGTAAATCGAACTCCTTTTAGATCCAATTATCTCAATTTCATATCACAAATTTTATTTTTGAGATTTTGATGTAATTTTGATTGTAAATCATGTAAAATAAAGAATAAAATATAAAAGAAAACGATAATATTGAAAGTTGTGTTGGCGTTAAAAAAGAAAAAAAAAACAATTCTATAATTTTTAGTTTTGACATAGCGTGAAATTAACATTTGAGTGGTCAGAAATTTCGGATAGAGATGATATATCCAATTACATTAAAGAATAAAGAGATATTATTATTTTACTATTAAAATTTTACTGACATATTATATTAGTATCAAAATTTACCAAAAAATATATCTTACCATTAAAATTTTATACCATTATATATATTTTGATACGTTGTAATAAAAATATAATATATTAAAATTTATACTTTTATTATTTTATTTCCTATTTTGATATAGTCGTGATTCTTGATTGAAATATATATATATATATATGTGTGTATGTGCGCGCGAGCACACGTGCGTGCGCGCTCGCGTGGCTCCTAGAGCATTGAATCCATTTAATTTTTAAATTAATTATACATGATGTCAGTATCTTGTAAAATGCAGATAATATTATGCAAAGAGACAAGTCCAACTGGATAATAAACTAACAACAGTAAAAGCCAGTTACACGTCGAACAACATCAGTTAACACCACACGCACCCACGCCCATTGTTTCAAAACCTGGTTTGTTTAAGAGAAAAACGACAAACAAGAAATGACTTCTTCTACATCTTTCGAGCGTCTATCATCGCGTCCATTTCCTCTCTTGTGACGTGATCGCCACCAACTGTACCCTAGTTAAAATATCTAGATCTTGTTATCTCATCTCTTTTACATTTATGTATTATAAATGTTCCAATCAAAATATGCATTTGTTAGATTCTAAAAATAGATTAATTTATAACACATTAGCGATAATATAATATGTATATTTATTTTAAAAGATTATTATGTAACTAATGGTTACATTAAATTTAATTATACATATCATACATGTATCAATTAATTGTATTAACTCTAATATATTATGAAATTTCTCTTAAAAATATAATTAAATCATATAATTTAATAGTGTAATTTATATAAAAGCTATTAAGACATTTGACTTAATAGTAATATACCAAACTTTAATAAAGTAAAAAATCTCATATCCGATCAACACTTAATACATATAAATATTAATAAAAATTCTTCCATAACTATTCAATTAATTTTTCCCGTTCAAAAAGTTATCGAAAAAAATACTTATAATAACTTTTATAACTATTAGATTTTAATTTTTTTATTATTAAATAAAATATTTGTGTTTAATATAACGTAAAAATCTTGCAATCGCAACATACGGCAGTGGAATTGACTCCAACAACACGGACTAAATAAGCATTTATACAGGCAAATACTAAATTACATTCATCTAACTTACACACACATAAACAGTGTATGGCCCCAATTGTTTGTTAAGGGCTTCCATTTATATAATTAAATTAGCTGCCTGTTGCTGCGTGCGGTTCATAGGGTAACCGACCTACTCAGCCACTGCATGTTAGCGCTTTTTGTCGTGAATATATTATAAAAAGCCGCAAGTGTATGTGCCAAGCCAGCGGCGTTTTCTCTACTGATTCATTGAACTAAACGAAAGACTTGTCCATGTCCGTGCGCCCAAGCAGCAGAGTCACATTCCTTTCATCCGCTGCAGCCATCAGAAACGGTGATAACAATAATTCTGATGGCGAAAGCTTTCAAAAATTCTTCGAGAGCTGGCTTGTCGAGCAAAACCAACATCTACAAGCTCTCATTTCTGCTTCCAAACAGCAAGAAAACAACAGCAGCAGCAGCAATTTTGAAGAACAAGTCCGTGTCGTGGTTGAGCATTACGAGCAGTATTATCGAGCCAAGTCAAGATGGGTGAAGCTAGACGTGCTGGGTATGTTGACTCCTTCATGGAGAAGTTCGCTTGAGGATTCTTTTCTTTGGATTGGTGGCTGGCGACCCAGCATGGCATTTCACTTGCTTTACTCAAAATCCGGCTTACAACTCGAAGGCAAACTCCATGACTTGATTCGTGGGTTGAGTTCTGGTGATTTGGGTGATCTCTCTCCCACTCAACTCACCCGAGTTGATGGCTTACAATGGGTTACAATTAAGGAAGAGAAGGACTTGTCAGAGAAGTTGGCAAAGTATCAAGAGACGGTTGCAGATTCGTCCCTGGTGGAGTTATCACATGTTGTCACTGAGTTGATGAGTACCAATGATGACCGTCAGGATAGCGACCGCAGGCTTATAGATGATCAAATTGAGTCCAATATCGTAACTAAAGAGGCAAAGTTGGAGGAGATCTTTCACACGGCTGATGATCTACGGCTGAAAACGCTTAAAGCTGTTATTGATATTTTGACTCCAATTCAGGCCGTCCATTTCCTGATTGCTGCGGCTGAGTTACACTTGAGGCTTCATGATTGGGGGAAACAAAGAGATGCTAGGCATCTTTACGGTGCTACTACCAGCAGCTAACCGACAAGCATGGTATAAAGCAAAGACGGCTAGCTTAATCAATGTTTTATGTGTATTTTTTTAAATCTACTGTTTAAGCTTAATTTCTTGTTTAATTGCTAGTTGGGTTATGCTTAAATAAAAATATAAACTAAAAAGTTATCATTGGTAGTGTGTATATAGCATATTGGATATTTTATGCAATTATATTATTTTACAATAATATCTTTGCAATAATTTTTTTAAATAATAATGAAAAAAATTTTCAAATTAACCTAAAAGTAACATAAAAATGGATTTCTCTATGATGCTGTAATTTTTTTTACAACATCAATAATGTTTTAATTGCATACCATTGGATTAAATCTAATGGTATACAATATTTTTATTAAAGAAAAAAATTAAAAATAATGTTAAACAATTTGTCAACCGTTCAAGAGGTGGAGAAATGTTTGTAAAATAATTGTGACTACCCTTAGAGTTTAAAATAATTTTACTTAAATAGCATATTTTATTTATAATTACTTTTCAACTCTCCTTTAAATTTGTATTGTTATAATCTTTTATAAATAAATCTTCCAAAATGTATTACCATTAAGTATACAATATAATATGAAGTAGGTTATTTAACATAAGTTAAATAAATAAATTGTAATTGTAAAATTTATATATGATATAACACTAATAAATAACACAATTAAGTACATATATTTAAGTAAACGACATACTCACATCAATAAACTCATTGGTAAGATTGCTTGTAACCTAAAAACTACTTGATCACTCATGTTGTAATAAATTTAAAATCTTATATTAAAATTCTCATTATTTTATATAATACTAAAGACCATTGTATAATTGATCATGGAGCATATATTATTCTTAACACCCATTTAATGTACATATTCTTTGAACTTTTTGTTTATCTTATAATTAATATTCTTACATGATAGGAATTTCAAGTTTTACAAGCCTATAGTTTTTCATTTTATTTTCAAATATCACTTTGTTAATTTCATAAAAGTTAAATCTAATATATATTCCTAATGAGCTTTAGTTTATGAATTATGAAAGATTATTTTATTGACATCCTTTGATTGTAATAATAAAATTTTATGTTACTAAGAGTCATTACTTTTATTACGGTAATTACTAGTGACAATGAATAAAATATTACCTCCAATAATATTTATGTGGAAAAAATGGGAAAGAATTTTTTTATATTGTTATATTTTTATTTACATGGTAGAAAATTATCCAAGCCTTATAAAATTTAACTTTCACAAGCTTGTTTTCATTTTATTTTCAAATGTCACTTTGTTAATTTCATAAAAGTTTAATCTAACATATATTCCTAATTAACTTTAGTTTATGAATCATAAAAGATTATTTTATCGTTATTCTTTGATTGCAATTATAAAATTTTTATGTTACTAAGAGCCATTGCTTTTATTATGATAAGTAATAGTGACAATAAATAAAATATTACATCCAATAATATTTAATGACAAAATGAGAAAAATTAATTGTATGTTTTTATATTTCCATTATAAAGACATGGTTTAGGATACTTTAACTTAAAATTTTGACACAATATTTGAGCCATTAATATCTCATAGTCTAATGGTTAATATTGAAAGTCAAAGCATAATTTCATAATGTCATATCCTCCACCATGGAATTGCATGAAATTAATAGTTTAATTTTTTGTTAAAATTTAAATCAAAATATTTCTCACTATATATTTATATAGCCATATGTATTTTTCATTGGTGAATAAAATATTTCTCATTTGTTGTGACTCATAGTATTACTAATAAAACATATATAAAATATTTTATTACAATGCCTTCTATTATCATTATTGTTTAGGTATTAATGGTTTGTAATTAAATTCATACAATACAAATTATTATAAGACTTTATGTAATATCTTTATATAAAGTATTATTGAAATAACATTACTTGTTAATTACATTTATTTTAATGCTATTAAATAAATTTCTAATACTAAATGTAAAAGAAAAAAAAATGTAAAATTGTAAAGTAAGAGAATTAATACATAATAATTTTAATTCCAAAATTACTTGTATTTCTTTCATTTTTTGATGATTTAAAATATTTATCAATTGATTAGATAAAAAATAATTTAAAATATGAAGAAATATCACAACTTGCAGATTACTTGTTACATAATTACTTATCCATTAAAATTAAATTAAGGGTGAAGATTCTAATATTAAATCCAATGATCACATTATTGATTGTGGGATTTTTTTTTATTATAATATACATTTTATTTTATCAATTAATTAAAAATAAAAAAATCTATATTTACTTGCAACATGAAGATTACTTGTTATGATTTAAATAGCTAATTTTTTATTCACTATATCAAATGAATGGTAAATATGAAAACTCTAACATTCAAGAGTCCACAACAATCCTATTATCAATGTTGTAAAAACTCATAAAGTACTATAAAGAAATCCTAAACAAAAAATTAAGAGAATAGATATGTTAAATGAGTGTTAAAAATAATATATACTTAATGATCAATTATACAATGGTCCTTAATATTATATAAAATAATGAGTATTTTGATATAAGATATTAAATTTTATTAAAACATGTGTCATCAAGTATTTTTTAGGTTACAAGCAATCTCACCAATGAGTTTATTGGTGGACCTATGACATTCATTTAAATATGTGTATTTAGTTGTATTATTTATTAGTGTTATATTATATATAATTAATTTTATAATTGCAACTTATTTATTTGATTTATGTTAAATAACCTACTTCATATTATATTTTTATACTTAATGGTAATAGATTTTGGAAGATTTATTTAAAAAAATATTATCACCATACAAATTTAAAGGAGAGTTGAAAAGTAATTTTTAATAAAATATGCTATTTAAGTGAAATTGTTTCAAACATTAAGGGTGGTCACGGTTATTTTACAAAATTTCTCAATCCCTTAGACGGTTAACAAACTGTTTACTATTATTTTAATTTTTTTCTTTAGAACAAATATTGTATACCATTAGATTTAATCCAATGGTACACAATTAAAGCATTATTGATGCTGTAAAAAAATTACAACATCATAGAGGAACCCCATAAAAATTTATTCAAACATTTATACATTTTATAAAATAATTGTTAGTAAAATGGTTACACAAGTTTGAAAAATATTAGTTCTTTATTAGTTCTTTCACATTGATATTTATTGATCAATTTACTAATAAATAACTATTGATTACATTTTAATTAATTTTATAGATAAATTAATTAATATTAAGAATATTGCTGAAATGATATTATTGTAAAAGGAAAGAAAAAGTAATGATAAGAATGTAACATATTTAATTGCAAGGGTGTTTTGATGTATTTTTTAATATATAAGAATTAAATGGACACTTAAGTCAAAATATAATGATTAAAGAGAATTTACCCATCAAAATAAATTTAAAAAAAAAAGAAAGTTAGTTAACTAATTCTATGATTAGCTAAATCAAGAACACGAGTGTAATTGGTTTTTAAGTATATTTATTTAAATGATCACCTGACTTCATATCCTAGGGAGGAAGGGGGTAAAAAAATTAATTTGAGTTCACAATATTATAATTATGACTACTTGAAGGATTTCTGTTACAAAAGTTTTGTTCATTATTTTTTATACATCATTAATATGATAATTTCATAACACTAATAAATTAATAACACATAAAGTATCACAAAATACAAGCCTTTTATCTTAACTTTCTTACATCCTAACTTTATAAGCTTATCACTAAATCTTTTTTTGATCTAATATCTTCTAAGACTTTTGTTGGAGATCTTAACGCATGTCATTTAAAAAATCATAGATTTAACTTGCTCTTAGCTTCAAGGAAAAAAAAAAAAGGGTACAAGGTAAGAAGAGGTGAAGGCAATAAAAAATGGGGAGTTAACTTCTATTGTAGAAAGTTGATTTTAGAATTTTATTTAAGGTTGAAAACAATTTTTTTTTAAGAATGAAAAATAAGGATAATTTAAATCGTCTTAATAAAAATATTTGAACTACGTATTTGTTAAGATCTTTAACAAACCTCTATAGATGTTAGATAAAATATCAAAGATCCAAGTTTCTTTATTTAACATTTAAGATTTTCAGTCAAATGTATATCTAACAATGAATCTAGTATTGGATTTATTAATCAAATCTACTTATAGGATGGCTTAGTTGAACTTCTCTTAATGTAGATAATATGAAATCTCTGCTCCCACTAATCATAAAGGTTGATTCAAACTTTAAATTTTAAGAATGAGGTGAAGAGCTATCGATTATTAAACCAAAGAAATATGATGGTGGTGGAAAAATTAGATATTTCAACCGTGATATATATATTAGTTTGAAAGGAAATATATACCTTCAATAAATCCTTACTTTAATGATTTGTTAAAAAACAAAAGAAAAAGTAAAAAAAATATATAAAAAAATAATGAATAAAAAGTTTAAAACAAAAACTACAAGGATTTGCGTTGTGTAGGACGACGGGGATGAAACTCGCAAGTAAGGTCACGTTTTCTAGAAACTGAAGAAAATGTCGTGTGAACACTAAAGGCAGTACTACATTATTAATATTTTGTAATAATTTTGAAGGAAGTTTACGTCACCCAAAA
Source organism: Citrus medica (assembly GCA_002013955.2). Taxonomy (NCBI): domain Eukaryota; kingdom Viridiplantae; phylum Streptophyta; class Magnoliopsida; order Sapindales; family Rutaceae; genus Citrus; species Citrus medica. The sequence goes on along the minus strand of MKYO02019676.1, from coordinate 258,131 downwards.
AAAAAAAAATTGTTGTTTGGCGTTAATCGAAATTACGGCTAAACAGCCCACTTAGTATTCCCAATCATAATATTATATTGCACCGCTGTTCTCTCTCTCTCTCTATATACACATTAAAAACCAAGTATTATGTTACGTCATGAGTATTCTACACAGCACATTCATTTGTAGGGTACTTAGACAACCTTTACCTAAAAGTTATTAAGCCTTCAGCTTCTTGATTAACTAAGTTAGAATATTTGCAGAAAATACTCATCTTCTAATAAGTGATGTTAGCGTTAAGATTTGCACTCACCTGCCAACCAAGCTCACATAAGAGTAATAGCCAACCCTCTGAATCCGAGAACCTCACGGAAAATTGTTAGTGCTGTAGAGGCACCACAAGATCAAGCAACTTGTGAGCAATTCAAAGCATTCTCTAAATTCTCAAGCATACTTACACACGCACAAACTCTTGCAAATTAATATTACAAACTCTCTTTACCTCAATTGTTCTAACTTCTTTCTAACTCTTTTGCAAGCATTCTAATTTAACTAGTTGAAAAGATCAAGGCTTGGCAACTTTCGAATAAAAATTGTTTAAGTTCCGCGGGAGTATGCTGCACAAAAACTTATCCCATGACAATAAGGTAGTATCATGCTAAAGTCTATCTTACTGATCCTATGTGCTATTACCTGTATTTCTTTTACTTTTGGTAAATATTGACAAAATATGAACGTGCAAACTACCATCTATTTGAGAAGAATGACATAAATATAGATAAATATTATTTTTAGCAAAAAAGAGGAAAAAATTACTTATTTTGGGGGATAATTTTGGATTACCCCATCATAAAATGTAGTCTTTAAAATACTCCCCATATTACTGTAAATCTTAACAATCCATTATTTCTATTAAAAAATTGTCAATATACACCCATTTGTTGCTTGTCTTTTGAATAAAAATAATATAAATTGAGGTTTATAATAATTTATTTATATATTTAATATTCTTGAAGGCTAATTCGAATTCCTTGATTTTGGTAACGGAAGTCAATCCAATCCAATCTAATTGACTTCAGGTTAAAATCAGATTGGATTTCTTGTATCATCCATTTTGTAAAAGTTTTGAATGACAATTTTTGGATAAAGATTCTTACCTAGTATTATTTCTCCATTAATCGTTCCTACTAAAATAAGTGATCAAAATTAAATTTTAAATTTAAATCAATTTATTTCACTAAATTTAAAAAATTAAGAGGAAAAAAACTCTAAAAGAGACTCCTAATCCACAATTTTTTGGTACTTAGAATCATCAAGTAAACAAACAAATGAGAATAGATATCTAGATGAAGCATGTGTGATATCATGGCTATGCAATTTTTTTTTTTTTTGTTCACCTCCCTTTCATCGTTCATAATATTTTGATTCTCTCACCTTATACATAATATTTCAAAAATAATTATAAATAATCCTCACTTTGACTATAATTCAAATTAATGAATTTTACATTAATGATTTCTTCAAATTATATTGGATGTATTTGAACCGATAAAAAAATCATGAGCTCCCATTTGGTTTTTGGCATATGTTTACCTTGGTCAACATATATATATATATATATATATACACACACACACACTAGCAGCCCCCTAAAATTACACATAGTTGTACACTAATTATAACCATTAGATTTAATGCATATCAACGGCCAAGATTTTGGGGGACGTGATGAATATTTGATTAAGAGTTTGCTTCTCTCTTATTTGTTATCTCCTTTTCACTAATATTTTAACTTTTGTTTTTTCTCTCTTCATTAATTGCTCTTTCTTTCCTCATCAAAATCAAAATTACTCTTAAGATTATGGGTGCAAATGGTGATGAATAAGCGAGAACCAAACAAGAAGCAGCAATAGATTTATTCAATTTAAGAAAAATACTTATTCTTTCTCTATCTTGATTTCTTTGTTTACTATTGAAGACCAGTCACTGAATGTTTAAGCAATCAGCAATTTATAAAAAAACATGATGTAAGAACACGAACTTAAGTCGAAAAATCAAATATCCATTTGTGAATGATTTAATGATGGATATGTTCTTGTTGTGCAATAGCGTCCTATGACTAAGCAAGTCATTCCTATTTGCGGATTTGTTTTACATTCAACGGGCAAACTTAAAGGCTTAGCAATGACAAGAGAAAAACATAAAAAGGTACTGAGAAAACTTAGGACAAAGAAATCATGTTTTACAAGGATGCTCACGTGGAGAGAGAAAGTATATTAATTACTATTGTTGTTAAGTATTTGTATTGTTAATTTTCCAAAATCTTGATCATTAATATGTCTTAAATCTAATGGTTTCAAACTAGTATAAAAAATAAATGTAAGTTTAGAGCGCTGTTAATCCGTATATATATAGCTTCCATCAACGTTGGACATAAGATCCAAATCCTGTTCAATTACTTTTATTGTTTGCTAATGAAGAAGCCTCTTGAAAGGATGTCAATACAAGCATTTTTTAATCAATAAAAATCTAAAAATGAAGAAGTGGGGTGTTCACTATTCAGTATTGCAATTCACAAGGATAAAATTATCACACATAAAACTGAAGGTATTATAGGGATTCTAAAGGAGTGTTAGCAACATAACTCTTTCTACAATCACAATCCACATATAAGAAGTCATTTAATCCAAGCCCAATTCATGTTAGAATTATAATTGAGATCCCTAGTATCTTTATATGTTCATAATTGAATATCGTCTCATTTAATATAACCACAACATTATAGTTGAGAGCCATAATTTTTTATAAATTTTTAAGAGCAATGATAAACATCTCAAATTCTATTTCAAATGACCTGTCATTAATTGAGTATTTGGTAATTTTTAATGAGATCTAATTAAATTAATGGTGGTTTATATCTCGGATTGGAGAATCGAAATTTTGAATAGAATGATTGATAGTTTATATTGGCTACATAAAAGTGGAAATAAGAATGAAATATGTAGGGTCCACATAGTTTTGGCATTAAAAAATGGGAACTCGATTCTCATGAGGAGGGTTGGAATCAAATTCTCATTCGTTGACCTTCTCATTTTATCTTCACTCAAATTTCATAATTTCACATTTTTCCTTAATAAAACTAATAACATATTATATTATTATATTATTGTTGCTATTATTATTATTATTATTGTTGTTGTTGTTGTTGTTGTTGTTGTTGTTGTTGTTCTTGTTATTGTTAATAGTAATAATAATAATTAATGATAACAAAATTAATAATAATAATGGTGATAATAATTTTAAGAATAATAATAATTGTTTGGGTGTAAATGTGGAAGGATATTTTTAGATCAAGAAATGAATGACATGTGGACAATTACAAGGGCAAAGCGGATAAAATACTTGTGGTGTAAAGATGTCATTTGGAAAAATTTACTATATTGGATGGGCTTGGAAATAATGGTCAAATTTGGACACTCCAAGATATTTATGCAAAATAGTAAACTTAGTACAAAAGAAATATTCTTGTTTCGTTTCCTTGAATATGATACACAGTCCTAAAAATATTCTCTCATTTTGACCTAAAGATGACATATATCCCTAACTTTTATGCTCTCTTCTTTCAACTAGCATTCATAAATGCTTTATTCAACTCAAATTTGTGGGGTTCCTCTCTCTCACTCTCTCTCCTTCTTTTATATCATCACCCACTTATTCATTTTAGGAGGCCATTTCTATTCTCTACATTCATCATCTTCTCCACCATCTTCATCTTTATCACACCTAGCATCTCTATAGAGCTATCTAGCTTGTGTTATTCATCTTGGATAATGTAAAATCTTATGTAACATTTTATTTATCTAGTGGATTGATGATTACTTACTCCAATAGATGTAAACTAAAGACATAATCATGTAAACCTTTTGTGTTTTTTATATTTATGTTTGTTTTACTATATTTTCAATATGAGGTCAATTTTTTTTTTCATGTATGAGCTTACCTGAAATCTCTTTATTATTCCTTATATGCCCACCTTAGCTTACCACGCAGATCACTTTAGGTCACCATCTAGTGTACCTCAACTATGCCACTTTGCCCTAAGCATAAGAAAAATACACATAAACCCAAACTTAGCACAAGCTCCTTGTAAATATGAATTTATTTGTTTGAATCGGATTTGAGCTAGATCTGGTGAGAACAACCTAATTGGTTTAAATCAGATACTAGCGAGAATTTGGTGAAAAAAATAATCATTAATTAGTTATAATAAAATTAATGATGATGATGATCATCATCATAATAGCATCAACAACAGCAGTAGCAACAACAATACTATTAACTAATGATAATAAAATTAATTATTATTATTATTATTATTTTAACAATTATTGTTGTTGTTGTTGTTATGTTATTGTTGTTGATATTAACAATAATTATTTTTTGAATAAAAATAATCACAATTATTATAATAAATTATGACAAGAATCAACTAAGGTCATTTTAGTAACTTACAACAATTCATTTTGATTTCAAGATAAAGTAAACACGTTAATGACAATACAACTCATTCCCATTCTCATTCGTACATTTAAAAGCAAACAATTTATTCTAATTTCCATTCTCCATTCCAACTCTAGCCCAATTCAATTCCCATCCATTTTTATTCCAACCAATTTTGATTATTGATTAGTAAATGCACCATAATTGTATAATCTCACCAACTAATTGATTAAAGCCATATCATTTAAGATAGTTTTTCGACTAAAAATTTTAGAATATGTAGCACTACTCAATTTACAATTACACTGGTTAAAATAAATCATATGGATAATTTATTTTTCTTTTTGTTTGGCCAATATAGTAATGCCTTATTAGTTTGTATAAAATAAGTTTGAATAAATTTATGCCTCTATCATTGAATAATTACCAACGACCATTGAAAATTTTAGCTAAACAACCTAAGAGAGGAGTGAATTTGGTTTTAAAATTTTCTCTACCAACAAGAACCATTAATTTGTGTTTAAAATTAATAGATAAGGACTAAATAGGCGCTTAGGTCAAAATATAGAGTCTAAATGAGAATTTATCTGTCAAAACAAATTGAAAAAAATAGAAAGGAAGTCAACTAATTCTATGATTAGCTCAATGAAGAATGCGAGTGTGAATGGTTTTCTAGTATGTTTATTTAGTTGACTGCCTGAGTTTGTATCGAGGAAGGGGATTAAAAAATTAATTTAGGTTCACAATATTATAATTATGACTATTGGAGGCATTTCTATTACAAAAGTTTCGTTCATCATTTTTATAAACTAGTAATGAGATAATTTCATAACACTAATAAATTAATAACACATCAAGTGGCATTTGTATCTCAACTTTCTTATATCCCAACTTTATAAGCTTATAGTTAAATTCTCTTCTAATCTAACATCTACTAAGATCAGTGGGGATCTTAACACATGTCATTTAAAAATTCATAGATTTAATTTGTTCTTAGCTCGAAGAAAAAAAAAATAAGGTAAGAAGTGGTGACCACAATAAAAAAAAATGGGGAGTTAACGTCTATTGGTAGTACGTTAATTTTAGATTTTTTTTAAGATTAAAAATATTTTTTTAAGAAGGAAAAATCAGAGTAATTTAAATCTTCGTAATAAAAATATTTGGATCGCATATGTGTTAAAATCTTTAACAACCTCTAGAGATGTTAGATTAAATACTGAGGATCCAAGTTTCTTTATTTAATGTTTAAGATTTTTAGTCAAATGATACATGCGAAAATTAATCTGATATTGGATTTACTAATTAATTCTACCTCTAGGATGGTTTAGAAGAATTTCTCTCAATGTATATAATATGAAATTTCTGTTCCCACTAATCATATAGGTTGACCCTAATTTTAAATTTTAAGAATAAGGTGAGGAGATATCCATTATTAAACTAAAGAAATATGATGGTGGTGGAAAAAAATAGATTTTTCGACCTTTTTATATACATTAGTTTGAAAGTTTACTAGATGCCTTGAAGAAATCCTTACTTTTAACTAGATACCTTGAATAAATCCTTACTTCCCTTCTATGTTTTAAAAAAAAAAAGAGTAAAAAAAAAGCTATTTAATAAAAAAGGAAAAAAGAGCAGTTCAAGCAAAAAGTACAAGGATTTGTATTGTGTAGGACGGCGGAAACGAAACTTGACAATGAAGAAAATGTCGTGTGAACAGTAAAGACAGTACTACATTAATCAATATTTTTTAATAATTTTGAAGGAGATTTATGTCAGAAAAAAAAAATTTTGTTGTTTGGCACTTCAACTGAAATTACGGCTAAACAGCCCATACACTATTCCCAATCATAATATTATATTGCACCGCTGTTTTGTCTCGTGTGAGCCGCTGTATATACATATACACATTAGAAAACTGAGAGTTACGTCACAGCATGAGTATTTTGTTCAGCACAATTCGTATGGTGCTCATGATACTTAGACAATTCTTACCTAAAAGCAATAGGAAGCCTTGATTTGTTCCACTAATTAAGCTAGAATATTTGTTGAAAATATTTGCTCAAGTTAGAGTAATAGCCAACTCTCTAGATACAAGTATACTCTGGAGATTGTTATCCATGTAAAGGCTCTAGATCAAGCAACTTGTAAGTAACTAAATATATTTCGTAAGCTCTCAAGGATATTTATACAAACTCTCTCTTGTGAATGTATAAATTCTCTCTTAGCTTAATGGCTCTATTTTCTCTCCGTCTCTTCCACAGGCATACTAACTTGCTTACTTGAGAAACTCAATTCTTATTTAGTAACTTTCAGATAAGAGTTGTTAAAGTATCGTACCGATGTGCTGTACAAAATACTCATCCACAATAATTAGCTAGCATGCTAAGTTCCATCTTGCTCATGCTATGTTCTGCTATCTATGTTTCTTTTACTGGAGGTAAACAACGACGAAATATGAATGTGTTGAATTTTAAATGTTACAATCAAGTTAATTTTTTTTATATCATTTAAAATTAAACTAATTTCTTTCACTAAATTTAAACAATTAGGAGAGAATCTATCATTTTCGGTGCTCAGAATCATCAAGGAAAGAAACAAATGGGAATAGACATGTGGATGAAGCATGTGTGATATCATGACTATGCAATTTTTATTTTTTTTTCACTTCCCCTTCCATCAGTAATTGAATTTATTGTGGGAAAATATAAGATAATAATGAATTGAAAAAAAATTCACGTTCAAAATTAGCTGAGAAACTGATTGAATGATGGTGGAACTAAAAATGTAATAAAGTAATGATAAAATACTTGGGCTGGGCAAAATCCCGTGAATTGCGGTGGAAAGGTTCTATCCCTTGGTGCGGTGGAGCTGGGTGCTTGGTGAGAGGTGAAGAGCGGCTGTGACCTGTGAGTGATTGTTGGCGAGATATCAAAATTAGGTTTAGGGCTAGTCAACTGATCAATTTTTTTTTTTCTTAGTTAGCTTGCCAATTTGGATCAGGAGGAATTTTAAAAATACATTAGAGATAATATAACTAATATATATATATAATATGTATAATTAAATTTTATATAATCAGTAAGTTCTTCAAAATAAATATACAAGTATCATAATTTTATTTATTTATTATATGGTTAACATTATATTTGGAAGACATTTTAAAATATCTCATGAAGCTACCAATCCCAATCCGATCAGATATTTCTAACCTCAATTTTTTTTCTTACTCTTTTTAGCCAAAATCCTGATTTTTGGACATTATTGTCCTTGTATTCTCAAATTTTGTAAAGCATCTTATCCATCAATTATTCACCGCCGGTGGTCAGTCCCGGCATGAATGAAATAACTTTATTGGCATCATTATCTCTTAAACGCACGTGCAAACATTCTTGATGGCTAGCGACGGTTAGTCTCTTCGGCCAGAGGTGGACCAACATAGCTTGGCCCGTATGTGTGTGTGTTTACATATACATATATACACGCACACATACACTGTATTTAAGTCCTTTTGAGGTTTTTGAAATCTTGCTTTTCTACGAGAGTGAGGCTTCTCAGCCCTTCAAAATTCTAATAAAACCCTCTATTAAGTGAAATTCACACAGCTAACTCACTCACTTCTAAGCACATCCATTTTTATTCAACAAGTATCTTTAGCTCTCGTGTTAACACGTGAAAGTGATTTTAATTCTCTCCTTTTACCTAATATTTTAAAAATAATTATAATTAATCCTCACTTATACCGTAATTCAAACTAATGAATTTCATATTGGTGAATTCTTCAAATTATATTGGATGTATTTGAACCGATAAAAATCATGAGCTCTCATTTCCTTAATTTAGATTTTTGCATCTAAATCCTGTTCAATTAGTTTTATTATTTGCTACCGAAGAAGCCTCTTGAAAGGGTATCTACACAAGCGTTTCATTAATGGACGCAAAACTAAAAATGAAGGAACATGGTGTTCACTATTCTGTATTGCAATTCTCAAGGGTAAAATGTCAATACTTAGAACTTGGTCTTATAAGGATTCTAAAAGAGTGTTAGTACTAAGGGAGATTGCCACTTTTCCCCCTACAGTAATTAACATATACTATTTACCCCCATACTATTTTTATAATGGCTAAAACCCCCCTTTGACAGCATAAGTTTATAATATTACCCTAATTTTAAACTACTCTTTTACTTACATTTATTATAAATAAAATAAATTACATGAATAGAAACTAAATAAAAAATTAAGTATTAAAAATAAGAAATATATGATTTGATATGAGCAAAAAAATTAATAATAAAATTTTTTTCTTGTAATTATTTATTTTGTGAACATTTTCTTATAATAAACATTTTGTAATATTTTAAAATTAAATGTAAAAAGTATAGGCAAAATATTTTATTATTTATCTTATAATAAATTTTTATTTGTCATTCAAATTTTCTTATAATAATTTTTTTTATCATTTTATAATAACCTTCTTATTTATTATAAGAAAATTTTCACAAAAATAAATAAGTACAAGAAAAAAAATTTTATTATTAATTTTATTCTCATATCAAAACATATATTTCTTATTTTTAATGCTTAATTTTTTATTTAGTTTCTATTCATGTGATTTATTTAATTTATAATAAATATAAATAAAAGAGTAGTTGAAAATAAGGGTAATATTGTTTTTTTTCTTGTAATTATTTATTTTGTGAACATTTTCTTATAATAAACATTTTGTAATATTTTAAAATTAAATGTAAAAAGTATAGGCAAAATATTTTATTATTTATCTTATAATAAATTTTTATTTGTCATTCAAATTTTCTTATAATAATTTTTTTTATCATTTTATAATAACCTTCTTATTTATTATAAGAAAATTTTCACAAAAATAAATAAGTACAAGAAAAAAAATTTTATTATTAATTTTATTCTCATATCAAAACATATATTTCTTATTTTTAATGCTTAATTTTTTATTTAGTTTCTATTCATGTGATTTATTTAATTTATAATAAATATAAATAAAAGAGTAGTTGAAAATAAGGGTAATATTGTAAACTTATGCAATCAGGGAGATTTTTGGCCATTATAAAAATATTAGAGGGAAAAATGATATATGTTGATTACTGTAGGGAGAAAATTGACAATCTCCCTAGTACTAATAGCATCATTGTTTCTACAATCACAATTCTGCATAAGAAGCTACATTTAATCCAAGCCCTGAGTCATGTTAGAATTATAGTTAAGATCTTTATTATCATTCTATTAATAATCTAATAATATCCTAAACTCAATATAACCACCACATTAAAAAGAAGAAAAATTCTATGATGCGGTGATTAAAATCACGGCATTAATACTGTAATTATTATGAACCATTAAATTAGATCAACGATTCATAATTATTTTAATATAACAAAAAATTTAATTAAATTATATTTAACCGGTTACAAGCCGGTTAAATACTGTTTTAAAAAATAAAATTTTTGCGGGTATAAACTTAAAGAAAAAAAGGATTTGCACATTTTCTTATACACGTTTTCTTCATTCTACAAAACAATTCCCTGAACAAACTTCATGACATAAAAAATAAGCAATATAAAAATCTTTCTTTCATTTCTTTTATACTGCATCTTCTTCATCTTTTCTTCTTTTCATCATCTTCTTTCCTTATTCTTCCGTAAATTCCTTTTTTTTTTCCTTCATCTTCTTAAATCACCTTATGTTTGATTAGTTCAGATCAATGTAATTAAACACGTATGAAATTACTTTTAAAAAATAGGAAATTACTATTACTTTAGAAAAATAATAAATTACTATAAAATTTGGTTATGTTGCTACATGAAAATACTGAAAACTCAATGGGTGTTTAGGGAGCTAGCTAGTTTTATTTGTTCAAATTAATGGGATTATTAAACATATGTTTGGGCATTTTTACAGAGATGAAAGTAACAAAAAGTATCCAAGTTAGACCATGTGATATATCAAGAGCAAAAGAATGGATGACTACTCATGAAAGATTAATTTGAACATTTATACAGTGTGACCCATTGAGTAACTCATATTTTCTTTTGGTTGCTCTCAATTTTTCCTGGATTCAATAACTCAGTGATAACTAACAATGCTCTTCTTAACTTTGTTTTGCCCTTACTTATTATAAAATGTATATTGAATCTTATAAGCTAACTTTATCTTGTATAAAATTCTGCTTGTGTTCATTATGATTCTTCGTTTGACTAGTTAAAAAAGAATTTTGAATGATCAAAATTTTACAATTTATTATCATATAGCATGGAAAAACAAATTAATTTTATTTGAATGTTAAGATAATATATTTACTAAAATTTTGCTTTTATAGGATTGTTCTACCGACCACATATTCATTGTTTTAATTATTTTCAATCATGTCTACCAAATACATATTACTGTTTTCAGTTTTAAAGTACAAGTTATAGAAAAAAATACAGCAACTGCAAAACATAATTTTCATTTTCATTTTTATTTTTAGAAAATATCAATTCACCCATAGTAATCTAGTTATTTGACAAAAGAAAATCATTTTCTTTCTATTTGTGATTTAAACTAATTTTTTTGGGGGTAAAAAGCTAGTTAGTGGGGAAAAAAGAAAGAAAGAAAGAAAGAAAGAAGCTAATAATTGAAATAAAATGAAAAATATAAATCGAATTTGAAATATTAACCCAGTTTCTATCAATCTCAGGATAGAAAGTTCATGGCAGATTAGAATAATCTGAAATCAAACTCCTACACATATAAGCACGTGAAAAAAAAATGCTCTTACTCTTTTAATACTTACAATTATACTCAACAGGCAAAATTGGACATAAGGAATTAAGGTTGATTTCATAATTTTGGACATTGATAAGTATGTTCAAAATAACTAGGATTGATTGTTATATTTTGACTTAATGGGGACTACTGTGTGTGTGTGTAATATATATAGAACCACTTGTGGATATGATTTTTTTACGGTTCAAATTTATGATTTTTAGTTCAATTTCAAATTTATAATTTTATACCCCTTTCTCATTCGGGAAAAGGACAAGGTCGATTTTTTGCAATTTATATTTAGGCGAAGGGAAAGGTATGAGTTGGAATCCTCATCCCTTCCCCAATTCCCTACTTACCCATTCTAATTTTTAATTTTATTTTTTTAGAATTATTAATATTTAAATAATAAAATTCAAATAATAGAATATTACATATCAGTATAAATAACAAATATCAAAATATTTATACAAATATACTATGAAACTTTCGGGCTTAGTTAACTAGTTGTGTCCTGAATTACTATTTGATCAAGTCTTATTCAAAACGACTTGGCCCAAAATTTTTGTTTTAAACATTTATTTAATAAAAAAACTAAAGTAAAAGGCTAAAGCTATAACATCCAAACTTCACTAAGATATATTGTCAAACTTTACATTTATTAAAACTTTTTATTTAATATGATTAAATCAAATTCAAAAACTAAAAACATATCGGTCATTCAAGGGTTATTCGGGGGTCCATTGATATTTTATGGGGGAAGGGGACAAGGATCCCCTTAAGCAATTCTGACGAGAAAGAGGCATATACAAAATATTGAGCAAGGATACGGGGATGTCAATCCCCTCCACCCCCTCCCCATTATGAATTGATTTGCGGGCTAAAACTTTTTAATTATGTTCAATTCACAAACGAATCAAATAAAAAAATCTAATATAAAACTAATTTTGTAACTTATTAGTTTATCAGTAAGTAGTAATGTCATGTTTTGAAGTTTTATTTTTAATTAAATAAATAGTTATTATTTTTATACAAATTGATGTGATCTAAATTCATTGGTTGGATGAAATTAAAAAATAATAAATAAATAAATAATGTGAGCCAAGAGCTAATTAATCTAAACAAATAAATTATGTTACATAAGTTTGTGAAAACAATTTTGTACAAGAATTTGTATGATATAAATTTTTTTTTCCAAATCCATCATATATAGGGTAGATACCTGTCTACTTTAGATAAATAATGGTACATACCTACTTTAGATAAATAAAAATATAACTTAAGTTGCGAATGTGTTTACTATAGATCTATCATGAATTTATCAGTCAAATTCATACTTACTATAAATTTGTTACTATCATTTTAATCTGGCACCATCCAAAATTATAAAATATACAAATAGGTTTTGAAAGACTTTCAAAAGGATGCCAATATACTCTAGCCAATTTTACAGTTGATTTGGGTTAGGTCAAGCAAACTAAATTAATAAATGAAAATAATTATTAAGTGTGAAATAAAATAAAATATTTCTAAATCACACAAAGAATTAGTAGATTGAAGGACAAGGGGCAAGAGGTAAATTGATCATCAAAATCGTAACAAAACAATTAAAACTTAGAAAAATGACAAAACTTGTAAATTGACATTAAATGTGAAATGAAACAAACAAATTGTAAATCACACATAAAACTAGTAAATTAAAGGGAAAATGGGTAAATTAATGTTAGAGTGATAAGTTACTCTTCGAGATTGTAAACAAAACAAAAACTTAGAAAATTGACATTAAGTATGAAATGAAATAGAAATTTTGTAAATCACACATAAAAATAGTAAATTGATGGAAAAAAATGGTAAATTAATGTGCGAGTTGTAAGTTACAATAAGAAATTGTGAACAAAACAAAAATGTTTAAAAATGACATAAAACTAGTAAACTAACATTAAGTGTGAAATGAAATAAAAAAATTCCTGAACTACATATACGACTAGTAAATTGAAAGAAAATGGGGTAAATTAATATTGGAGTAGCAAATTGCTCTTTAGAATTGTAAACATAAAACAAAAACTAAGAAAAATGATATAAATCTTGTAAATTACCATTAAGTGTGGAATGAAACTTAAATTTTGCAAACCACACATAAAACTAATAAATTGATGGAAAAGAGAGTAAATTAATGTTGGAGTTGTAAGTGACAAGAAGAAATTGTAAACAAAATAAAAACTTAGAAAAATGACATAAAACTTGTAGATTGACATTAACTCTAAAATAAAACAACAAATGTATAAACCACACATAAGACTAGTAAATTGATAGAAAAAAAATGTAAATTGATGTTAGAGTTGTAAATTACAAAACAAAATTGTAAACAAAACAAAAACTTAGAAAAATAAAATAAAACAAAAATGTGTAAATTACACATAAAACTAGTAAATTGATAAAAAAAAGATAAATTAATGTTGGAGTTGTAAATTGGTCTTCAGAATTGTAAACAAAACAAAAACTTGTAAATATTGTAGAAAACTTATAAATCAAAATTAAGTAGCAAATAATACATTAATCTTGTAAATCACACATGGAACTAGTAAATTGAAGGAAAAAATGGTAAATTAATGTTGAAGAAATAAATTGCTCTTTGGAATTGTAAACAAAACAAAAACTTAGAAAAATGACATAAATCTTATAAATTACCATTAAGTGTGGAATAAAAAAAAATTGTAAACCACACATAAGATTAATAAATTGATGGGAAAGATAATACACTAATGTTGGAGTTGTAAATTGAGAGAAGAAATTGTAAACAAAATAAAAACTTAGAAAAATGACGTAAATCTTATAAATTACCATTAAGTGTGAAATGAAACTAAAATTTTGTAAACCACACATAAAACTAATAAATTGATGGAAAAGAGAGTAAATTATTGTTGGAGTTATAAATTACAAGAAGAAATTGTAAACAAAACAAAAGAAAAATAACATAACACTTGTAAATTGATATTAAGTCTTAAATAAAATAAAAATGTGTAAACCACACATAAGATTAGTAAATTAATAGAAAATTGGGTAAATTAATATTAGAGCTGTAAATTACAAGAATAAATTATAAACAAAAATAAAACTTAGATTCTCCTGAAGCTAAACAATGATTAAGATGCCATCTCTATTTGCCCAATGATCGGGATTGCGATCGAGTATAGGCCTCGTGCCAGTAGATTCGGGTTCGGATCTGATGGATCTTGGCAATGCATTTAAGAGAATTGAGGGTAAAACTCATATTTGGGAATTGAAGGTCAAAGACGGTGAATTTTTTTTTTCTTTTTCATTAGTCTAAGGTGACATTGAAACTTAAGGAAAATAATTTTATTTAAAAAAAAAGAAAAAAGATAATCACGACATTGCTTTATTAATTTTTTTTGTCATGAATTTTTTTAGTTGTTAATGATGTCATAATTTTTTAACATAATTTTTTTAAATTAATTAAAGAAGGTGAGAAAAAATTGATAGATTTATGATTTTATTATTAGAAAAAATATATATACACACACCTATATATACACCTAAAATATATATAGACCATCCTGAATCCACATAAACACAAATAATAAAAATAATAATTATCACTCTTCAGCAAATACCTCTATGTCACGTCAGTTTCTCTAGGTTAGTTTGTACAAAATTGTTTGTGGCTTTATCGTTATTGGTTTTGAAAATAATATTATAATATTTTTATCTTTAATGATGAGACATTTTTTCAACATATTGCACTCTTTTCAATTTAATGATACTTTGTATTTAATTCATTACTTTTATTTAATTCATTCTTTATTTCATTTGACATTGTTTGATGAGTGATGATAAACTATTGAATAAACTTATTTTATACAAACTAATGTAATCTAAGTTTATTGGTTGAATGAAATTACAAAATAATAAAAACAAGTAATGTGGGCTAATAGCTATTTGATCCAACAAAATAAATTATATTACATCAATTTGTAGACAATAAATTTATACAAGATTTTGTATGATATAATTTTTTCCCCTAATCTATCATATATTTAATTATTGTTGCTAAATATCCAAATTCCAAAAAATGAAATATGAATGAACCATACCTACTTATGGTAAATAAAAATAAAAATTAAGATATAAACATATATACATGGCAAAAAGACCCAGTCAAAATTTTGTCTCGATTGACTTCACTTGATTTTTTTGAGCTTTCACACTAGATAGTGAATGAAATTTTCATGTTCTAATAGATTTATATTTGATTTTAATAAGTTTCGTTTCAAGCTTCATATTGTTTTCTTTTTTCAATTTTAAAATTTTATTCTGGCCTTCAACCCAATTAATCCAACCCGATGATTTAAGGTTTGAGTTGAATTGAGTTAAACAAGTTTATTTAATTAGGCTTGGTGGATTTTATCTCAATCCATTCAATAATAGGCTGGGTTGGATTTTCATGAACTCTATCCAATCCAACTCATGCCCACCTCCATATCATCATATCTAGAAAAGTAAAAGCACGAAAAGGTTGTCAAAGACTTTCAAAAGGATGGCAATGAACTCTTTAACCAATTTCACATTGGATTTAAGTTAAGTCAACCCACTAACGAATCTAAATTTCGATTAAATGTGAAACAAGATAAAAATTTTCTAAATCACATATATAACTTATAGATGGAAGGAAAAATAGTTAAATTAATGTTGGAGTGGTAGATTGGTCATTGGAATTGTAAACAAAACAAGAACCTAGAAAAATAACATAAAGCATGAAAATTGACATTAAGTGTGAAATAAAATAAAAAAATTACAAACGACACATAAGACTAGTAAATGTATTGAAAAAATGGCTAAATTAATGTTAAAGTTGTAAATGGAAACAAGATATTGTAAACAAAAAAAAACTTTGAAAAATGACCTAAAACTTATAAATTGACACAAAATGTGATATAAAACAAAAAATTTGCAGACCAAATATAGGACTTGTAATTTGATGAAAAAAATTGGTAAATTAATGTTAGAATTGTAAATGGAAACAAGATATTGTAAACAAAACAAAAATTTAGAAAAATAATATAAACTTGTAAATTGACATTAAATGTGAAATAAAACAAAAAATTTACAGACCAAACATAGGACTAGAAAATTGATGGAAAATGGTAAATTAATGTTGGAGTTGTAAATTACAACAAGAAAATTGCAAACAAAACAAAAATTTAGAAAAATGATATGAAACTTGTAAATTAACATTAAATGTGAAAAGAAATAAAAAAATTTATAAACCACATACAGGACTAGTAAATTGAACGAAAACTGGGTAAATTAATGTTGGAGTTGTAAATTGGAACAAGAAAATTTTAAAGAAAACAAAAACTTAGAAAAATGACATGAAACTTGTAGATTGACACTAAATATGAAATGAAATAAAAAATTTATAAACTACACATAGGACTTGTAAATTAATGGAAAAAAGAGATAAATTAATGTTGGAGCTGTAAATTAGAACAAGAAAATTGTAAAAAAAATCTTAGTAAAATGACATGAAACTTGTAGATTGACATTAAATGTGAAATGAAACATAAAATTTGTAAACTACACATAGGACTAGAAAATTGATGGAGAAAAGGGTAAATTAATGTTGAAATTATAAATTGGAACAAGAAAATTATAAACAAAACCAAAACTGAGAAAAATGACATGAAACTTGTAAATTAACATTAAGTGTGAAAGGAAACAAAAAATTTATAAACCACACACAAGATTAGTAAATTGAAGGGAAAATGGTTAAATTAATGTTGGAGTCGGAAATTGGAACAAGAAAATTATAAACAAAACAAAAACTTAGAAAAATGACATGCAACTTGTAAATTGACATTAAATGTGAAACATAACAAAAAAAAATGTAAACTACACATAGGAGTAGTAAGTTGAAAGAAAAATGCGTAAATTAATGTTGGAGTAGTAAATTGGAACAAGAAAATTGTAAAGAAAATAAAAACTTAGAAAAATAACATAGAACTTGTAAATTGAAATAAGTGTGAAATAAAACAAAAAATACGTAAACCAAATGTAAAACTAGTAAATTGATGGAAAAGAGAGTAAATTAATGTTAGAGTTGTAAATTACAAGAACAAATTGTAAAGAAAACAAAAACTTAAAAAATGATATAAAACGTGTAAAATGATATTAAGTCTAAAATAAAACAAAAAAATGTGTGAACTACACATAAGATTAGTAAATTGATGAAAATTTGGATAAATTAATGTTGGAGTTGTAAATTACAAGAAAAAATTATAAACCAAACAAATACTTATAAAAATAACATAAAGCTTGTACATTGACATTAAGTTTAAAATTAGACAAAAAATGTGTAAGCCATACATAAAACTAGTAAACTGATGAAAAAGAGGGTAAATTAATGTTGGAATTGTATATTGGTCTTCAGAATTGTAAATAAAATAAAAATTTGTAAATATCGCATAAAACTTGTAAATCAACATTAAGTTTCAAATAACACATTAATCTTGTAAATCACACATAAGACTAGTAAATGTAACTTACAACTTAAATAAAAAAGAGTAATTACATGTTACTTAGGTAACATATCACCTATTTATTTAGAATTAATGGTGATGATTTTCATTCAAATCTAACGGTTTACGTCCCTTACGGCATTGATGCCGTCATTTTAATTACGGCATCATAAAATGACCCTAAAAAGAATAGTGATAGACCACAAATTTTGTACACATTTATAAGAGTAATGATAGCAATACTAATTTTCATGCCAAATTTGATCTCAAATGATGTGTCATTAACTAAGAGATTGCTAATTTTTAAAAAAAAATCTAAGAAAAATAATTGTATTATATATCATCAACTAATTGATAACACCGCATAATTTAGGGTAGTTTTTTGAATAAAAAACTTAGAATATGTGGTGCTGCTCAATTGATAATTACACTGGTTAAAGCAAATTATATGGATCATCTATTATTTTTATCTAACTAATTCATTAATATCATATTAGTTTGTACAAAATTTGTGGTTCTATCATCAAGTAATTACCAATGACCATTGAAATTTTAGCTAAACAACTTGAGAGAGGGAGTGAATTTCCTTGAGCTATGCAATCCATACCTCTTAGGTGTAGCTCAGTTGTCCTAAAATATCTCAGCTATGCAAATCTTCATAGAATTTCTTCCACAAAAACATTACTATTATGCAAAACAATGATTATACCAGATTATGTTCAATTGATATAGAGAGGTAAGGGTGGGCAAAACACCCGATCCGACCCAAACAATTTTGGGTTCAGATCGGATCTGGTTGTGAATAAAACCAAATCGGATAAAATCTTGTAAACCTAATCGGGTCAGGTAAAAACTGATCTATTCCGAAAACCCGATCGAGTTGCTTTAAAAAAAAACTAAACCTAAATGGCTAAACTAAACAGTTACGAACACCATGGCTCACACCAACACTCTCCATGTTCCAAGCAAACACCAGAGCTCCGCTTTAGAAAAAAAAAGACAAGCAAATTACAAAAATGAAGTTTAGAAGTCACTTCACTGTTCACTCTATTCCTTCTCTTCTTTCTCATAACTCACACAAACAACTACAAGCTACAACAGCAGGTCAGCACAACAGCCAGCCAGTGGTAGCACACCACTTTGACCAAATTTGCTGCACTGATGACAGGATCTGCTTGCTGCTGCATCGACGGTTGCTCCACTTCACTTCGATCGAATTTGCTCCACTGGTAGTCACCGACGAAACTCGTGAAGCCATCGTTGCAATTGGCATTCTATTATGAATATAATTTTTTTATCTCGACATTTTTTATTATAAATTTACAATTTTTGATAAACCCTAGTTGGCAAAATTAAATGTATTAATTTTTCTGCCTTTCATCCAAATGCCCATATAAACCCCCGAATGGAACAAACTCCTTCTGTCTCGATTGTAGCCATTTTTGTACCAGTCAATACCTTTTGATAATAGTCCAATTACATCAACAAAAGATGAAAGTTGTCTACTATTTAGAAAAAAAAAACCCTAGGCAATATTGAAAGGCCAATAGAAATTTGAAAATCATGCGTTACACAATTAATCCATTTTGATATTTGATCTGTTGCAGGTATTTAAGACAGTAGAAGTGCCAAACCAAACCTAATTCGATCAGAACTCAACTTGATTTCCAAATACGATTCAAACATAATTCGATCCAATCTGATCCAAAAGTCGAGCTAAGTTTGGTTGACCTTTTTTCCAACCCAATTAACCCGAAATTCAATTAGGTTAATCTAAATCTCATTCGAACCCAATTTTGCTCACCACTATTTATAATTGTTCTTAACATGTTTTCATATGTCGAAAATATGAAAGAATAACTCTATCATCAAGATTACAAAATATTTTGTTTTCTATGTATACAATTGGTTTTTCCCATCCCATTTCACTATTGATTTTTCGTAAAATTCATAACTGAAAATGCCTTTTCTACTATAGTTGTGGCAAATGGTAAAATCAATAGTAATGTTATCAATAAATAAATTAATGAATACAATTTATTCTTTTTAGTATCAACTATTTTTCTTACTAGTTCATGAATCCCTTTAATCTTGAAAATTTGTCATCAAACCCCACATCTATAAAGTAAACATCAAGTTGAATTTCAAAAGCCATAAGATCCATTAAAGAAAAATCAATATAGATAAAACTCAGTAAAATGAGTAGTTTTTGTTCTTTTGTGTAAGCAGAGTTATGGTCCTTAAGAGTTTCAAAATAATAATATTTTTTTGTGAGTTAGAGATGTAAAATGGACTTTTGCAGTAATAAAATTTTTCTTTTTATTACATATATAAATTTTAGGATTTTTTTCTTTTTCCTTTTCAAGTGCCTACAGTCAATAGATTTTACTCTACCTCTTAAGGTAGCCTTCTTCATGGTAGTTCATTCTCTGTTATATTTTATGATACATAGACTTAAATTACTCAATGATAACTTCACTATTTAGAGTTGTAGATAGCTATTTTAGACTAAGATGCCTGCACAACTAGATATGTATAGTTCAGATTGTTGTGCAAATTTTGTTGAACTTACAAGCGCATGAATCTATTGTAGTATAGACTAATGGTGACGAGTGTCGATCCCACGAGGAGGTGGATTTTAATTGTGTACATAATTAATTTTGTAAATGGGTGATTGGATTTGTGGTGGAAGTGATTCAAATTATCCTAAAAATTGGAATTGAAATAGCGAGAAGAAATTAAAGTGTAGATCTATTAAATTGACGTATTTGGGTATCTGAATCCGTATCAACATGCACCGTGGGCTAAATATTCATTATTAATGCCAATTAAATCATGAAGGGGGAATCTACACCTCATGAACCATATTATTGCACCGTGGGCTAAATATTCATTATTAATGCCAATTAAATCATGAAGGGAGAATCTACACCTCATGAACCATATTATAATCAATATGGTGCTAATGGCTTATCGTGCCAAATAATAATAACCTTATACTAGGTGAAACCAGAGCGGTACTAGACAATATTATTATTATTTGTCGATGAAAAGTCAAATCATCCAAAAACATTAGAGGGGAAAAGAAAATAAATTTACCAAATAAAGCCCATGACACATGTTGAGACTTCACCTTCAACCCAAGCTTGAAAGAAAATTAGCTACTTATAATTGAACTAGGGGCAAAATGGAAATTTATTAAAATACGTAGAAAATACAAGATAGAGAAGGAATTACAGAAACTGGATCCCAAAATGGATTCAGAGATATCAAATTAGGGGGGGGAGGTCCCCTTTTTATAGATACATCGAGTAAATCATTGCCATCAGTTTGGACGCTCAGGATTGTGTCACGTCATCAGTCAACAGTACGCGTAAATAGTACGCAGTTTGACCACGCGGATGAACAATAACAAGGTTTGACCCGGGTTGAACAGTAACGCGGTTTGGTTAAAAATAATCCTGTGTGATGCATGTACCGTACGCGAGATTTTTGGTCAACTGATATGCTGCCACGTCACCATCAACAGTACATAAGAATTTTAGTCCAACAAGATCATGACACATCATCAGTCAATACCACATCATCGGTCAATGCCATGTCATCGATCCGTCTATATGAACAGTGTCGTAAACAGTAACATAGACAGTACCGTACATATGAATAGCACCATACATGTGAACAGTGCCATTTTTCCTTTTATGCTCCTCCTAAGGTTTTCGACCGTCCTGAGTTCGAAAGTAATGTCTGTTTTGCCGTCTAATCTCTCATTTATTGTGAAATGACTATGATGCCCCTAAAACACATAAAATACTTAATTAAAATAAAACACACATAATTAAATTACAAAAAACTTAAACACATAAAAGTAAGGGTTGTTAGTAAGACTTGAAATGTAAAATGATGGTTTTCTCCTTTATAAATATGCATTTTCTAACACTCAACACAGATAAGAGTCAAAAGCATATAGTGAATGTTCAATCCATTAATCTCAACATCAAAAGTCCCAAAAATAAAAAATCAAGTTAGAATCAAGACTTTAACGGTATATGTGTACAAAAATTAGTTTAAATTAAATCAATCAAAGATTGTTTCAAGCTTTCAAGTCATTAAATCAAGACCTTTATGCACATAGTGATTCAAATAAAGAACACATGCAAATAATGTATTGACCATGTCATGAGATGCAAAAATAATATATATACAAAATGTTGTAGAACACGACCACTTAGAACTAGTACTTAAAGCTTTTCTTAAAGAATCAAATCTAGATGTATCCAAAGCTTTAGTAAAGACATCTTCAGGCTGATTTTCTGTTTTAATGTACTCTAGAGATATAATCTTGCTTTTAATGAAGTCAAATGAAATGATTTAAATAAGATTCTTTGAAATATTAATCACACTTGTGTTATCACAATATACTGTAGAATGTCTTAAACAATACTATAATCTTCGATCATTTGCTTCAACGAAAGCAATAGCATTATAAATCATCATTTACATAATGTTCATCCCTATTATATTAAGGCTCCTATTCTCTAGCTTTTCTATCATTAATATCATCTTCTGACTCTGAAAATACATAAAAGTCATCTTTTACTTTTGATAACTCTTCATCATGACAAACATATTACGATGGTGGACTAGCACTATAATCCATATCCATGCTTGACTTATCTTCTTCACTCTCTTAACCCTGCTCATCATATGCTCCAAATCCACTATATGTCCATTTCTTTTCTTTGTTTTCTTGTTCTAAACTTTTCTTCTAATAGCTACAGGTTGTCTCTCACTTGCAAGCCTCTACAAAGCCTTACTTTGACAACTATAAAATTCATTTTTCTAGCTTATCTTTATGAAGCTTTGACTATATTCTTTGGAGAGGATGGCTACTTTGCATTTCTCTTAAAAGACTATACCTTATCAATTTGTGATGCCAAGTCTTTTGTAGGTAGTACAACTATTTCTAGCAAAGTTTTGTAGAGATAATATTCTCTAATAGTTGTTGTAAAGGATAATCTTTGAAAAACTAGGATAGTGGTGGATCAACTGCCTCTTTATCAAGATCAATTTCATCATGATCATTTACTGTGAAAACATAATAAAAGTCATCAACATCTTTAACTATAAAGTAACATACCTGTCTACATTGTGAAAAGCTAAAAGAATTAGTTTCACAACCATCAGCTTTATTTGAAGCCTCATCTTCAAGAGGTGCAATAGCTTTATTAGATGATGTTTCCTGATGCAACGAAGGGTTAACTATAAGCAATGAGTATGCGTTATGATCAAATTATGGTTAAGTTGGTGGCGTTTAATGAAACAATGATGTTTGAGCAATACGTTCTTTTGTAAGAGAAATGAACTAAATAGCTGGAATTTTGCTACTAGTGACAACTGGCTTGAGTTTTTATCACATCTAGTAGGTCATTTATGGTTCAAGAGTGGATGTATTATCAGATATAGTTGTGTCTTCATGATGAGGGTGAGGTTTAGGTTCAGGTTGAGGTTAGGATTTAGAAAGAAGTTCACATTCTAGTAGAGTTTGATGTTCAAGTTGAGGCTAGGATGCAGGATGAACTTCAAGTTCAGGTTCAGTAGTAGGTTAAGGTTAAGATTCAAGGTGAAGTTCAAGTTCAGAATCAGGATTGGAATGCTTCTTTTTTTCCTAAATGATGCACTCTAGCTATTGGTTTTCTTTGTACAAACTTCTTTCCACAACCCCTTTGTGAAATTCCTACTTGTTTATGCTGCTCTAGTACAGCTGTGTCATTTCTTGTCAGTGCTTCATTTCTTTGTCTTTGAGGTTTCGAAAATGCATCTAAAATATTAGGCTTCTCAACATTAGGTATAACAACATTTTCAATATCATTATAGAATAGTTTTCTTTTGATGGTATTATGCATATTAAGTGATATTATCTCCAAGTGAAATACTATCTCAGTATTCTTCTTGTCATTGTATAAATTCCAGATCTAAAAACTCATGTTTCAAGGCAGTGTCACTTAAATTATAAATCTCTTAGCTCTATAGCTATATCTATAAAACATCATTTTCATTATAGCATTTATCAAGACCACTTCTACTTAAGAATGTCTGGGTCAATAAAGTCAATATCTAATGTTTCACCAAAAAAGAATTAACAATGGCCTTCACCCTCAAGTTTGGTTAAAAATAAAAATCACACATACAATCAATAACATTATTAAAAGAAATCATACATATCATAAATAAATAACAACATAAAAATAGCTATTGTAAAACACCAAAACCACTTATTAACATCAAAACGTGTATCTTTAATAAATGTTAAAATTATCGTTTTTAATTTACAGTGTTGATAACACTAACATCTTTTGTATTTTATAGGTAATTCCCTAAAATCATGATCCTTAGATTGGAAAAACGAATGTGAAATTTGGATTCCAAAAACTCAGAAGCAGTCGATGATTTACTAGCCCTTTAATCTGCATTATTACTGAACGGTTAAGATCAGGGTCGGCTTAACCAAAATTGGGGCCTTAGGCGAGTTGTTAAAATTAGGCCTCCTACAAAAAATTGAAGAAAAAATATATATGAATGAATTATACGAAAACAAAATTATTTAAAATCAATTTTTCTAACTTTCTGAGATGCAAATTTATTAATCAAATTTTTGTATTCTGATTTTACTAATATATCTTTCTCAATAGACAATACAGCTATCCATTTAATCTTTCTTGTGACATGGTTGATCTAAAATAATTTTTTATTAGTTTTAAGTTTGAAAACTTCTTTCTGCAGAAGCAACAGTTACCGGTATTGTTAATAATATTCTATAGGCAATAAATGCATTTGGAAAAGAATCAACTCTTTTTAAATAATTAAACACCTCAATTGGAGAATTATTTTCACCTTGAAAAATTTCTTTTAAAACTTTTAGCTCAGAAAACAAATCTAAACCATCTACATCAGAAAACGTACCATGTTTTAAAGCATTTTCAAGATTAACACAACAAGTTTTTAAAACATCATCAATTAAATATTTTAATTTTTTGAAATTAAACAAAAATCCAAACACATTCTTATACATTTGAAATTGTTCAAATCTACTCCGAATTGATGAAATAGCTTGATTTACTATGTATATAAAATAATTAATTCTAAAAGAATCTTCAGGAGACAAACTTTGATCTTCAATAATTTTTTCATCAAAATCTCTTTTCCTACATATCACTCTTTTCTCATTAAATTTATGTTCAATTTCCATTGCACAAGTAATTTCTTTAGCTGAAATCATAGCAGACACCAATCTATTTTCTCTATAGTTTTCAAAAAAATAAATAAGTCCTTTAAGTTGATCTATGGCAATATCAATATGCATATCTTCTTTTTGCAAGTTCTTACTGACCGAATTAACAAAAAATAATATATCATACCAAATAACCATACCTAGCAAGAATTCAAAATTTTCTAATTCATATGCTGCTAGACACTTAGCTTCACTCTTTATCTTAGATTCTTCACTTATTTATGCTAATTCAAGTAATGCATCTCTTATTTGTGGAGCTTGAAATCTGATTACTTTTACACTTTCAATTCGACTTTCCCAACGTGTTTGTGACAATGATTTAACAGTCAAATTGGGTACATGTTCTTGCAAAATTTTCCATCGCTTTGTTGAAGAAGAAAATAATGAATAAATACGTTGTACAACTCCAAAAAATGAACTAGCTCTAGAACAAGAATTGGTCATATCACAAAGCACTAAATTAAGACTATGACAACCACATGATGTATAAAATGCTCTAGGATTAATTTCTAGTAATCTTTTTTGTACACCTTGATTTTTTTCCTTTCATACTAGAACCATTATCACATCCTTGTCCTCTTACATCATCAATGTCAAGTTCAAGAGTTTTTATGGCATCTATGAGTTCGTTAAAAAAGCATTTTCCACTAGAGTCATCAACTTTTAAAAATCCTAAAAAAATTCTTCTATTTTTACTGAATCCATTGAAATATCTACACATCTCAATACAATAGACATTTGTTCTTGGTGGCTTGTATCTGGAGTACAATCAAGTATAACTGATAAATATTTTGATTCTTTAATCTTCTTAATTATTGAATTTTTTACTTCCACTCCTAACATTTGTATCAATTCATTTTGTATATTATGCCCAAGGTAATGATTATGAATTTCACCATTTTTAATACGATGTATATGTCCTTGCATTGTTGGATCAAATTTTGCAATCATTTCAATTAAACTTAAAAAGATTCCATTACTCTCTTGGTATATCTTCTCGTTCTTTTCACGAAATGCTAAATTATTTTTTGCAAGATTCTTTACAACAGCAATAATTCTTAGTGCTTTTTCCCAATGATCTCTTTCCTTATTGATTTTTTCTTAAATATCTTTGTCAATTGTTCTTTTCTTCAATAATTTTTCTTCTAATTCAACCCACATATTCATATTAGTGATATGTTCAGTGTTGGTTTCATGACTTTTAAGTTTAACACTAAGGTTTTTCCAATCATTAGTTCCTTCATTACTTAGTTGACTTTTATTAGAGTTTGCATTGAATAATTTGCAACAAAAACAATAAACTTTATCAAAATCTTTTGAATATACTAGCCATCTTCGATTATATTTTTCTCCATTGGGTAATTTTTTAATGTAATATGTAGTATCAAATGCCTAGAAAATTCATCCTTTGGAACAATTAATTTATTCTCTCTAATTGGACCTTTCTTTACAAGGAAATCTCTTAATTTTGTATCTATATTTTCCCATCTACCGGGATCATAAATATTAGTTGGAAAATGGAACTCTCCTAGATCTTCAGTTTCATCTCTAATTTCACTTTCATTCTGATTATTATTATTATCTTCTGTGTCATTTTTTTCATTAGACACTTCATCATCTCTAATTCAACTTGAATTTGTTCAATTACTAATTCTTCACTCAAATTCACTTTTTTTTTATCACTCCTAACAAAATTATCAAGGGCTTCTTTTTGTGATTGAACTAACTTTTCTATTCTTTTTTTTTTCAGTTTTTGATATCTCGATTCATATTTTCTTGTAGACATTATTTATTATTGAAATAGAATAATAATAAAGCATGCACACAATTATGCTAGATAAATTAAATCAAAACAAGTGAATACAAGAATATGTATAAGAAAAAATAGCACAAATAAATAATAGCGATTCAAGAGAATAGAAAGATAAAACCTAGAACTTTGAACTTAAATCACAAATCAACTTTAATTTTGAGATTGTGGCAATGTGGCTTTCAAACGGTAGTTAGGAGCAATCATCAATGACTAGAGAAAAAAGAAGTTGCAGTGGAGAAAAAATAATTTTTTTTTCTTGTAGACACGTTTCTTTTACTTTTGGAGTAATTCACTTTTTTTTAATGGGGAGTAATTCACTTAAGTATGAAAAATTAGGTGAATTCCAAATGCATTATATAACTATAAAATTTGAACGTTATTTCTTGAAAATATAATAATATTTATTAACCAGATTCTAAGTGCACTCAACTACCTAATATGAACATTTATTCTTTGAAAACGTAATAACATTTATTAGCCTAAATCTAAACGCAATTAAAAGCTTCCAATTTGAAATTTTTTAAGTCTTATCCATTATTTTTAGCTGGAATCTTTTAATTAATATTTAATATGGTTTACCTTATTTAAAGCAAATTAATTATTATCAATTAAATTTTAAAAAATTAAAAATTAATATCCCAAATTTGGGGCCTTCATCATGGCGGGGGCCCTAGGCAACCGCCTAAGTTGCCTAGGGCACAAGCCGCCTCTGGTTAAGATCATGCCACGTGTCTAAGCTTATGTATGTCATGTTGTACTAGATTCAGCACACCAAATTGGGTAGATCAACTACCTTGACCAAATGAGCAATTTGAGGGTCGTGCCTTGACTTCAATCATAGCCATTGATTATGTTAAATCCAACGATGCATAATGGTTGCAAATTTTAGACCCTTGGATTGTACTATTAAATCTCATCTAAAGATTGTGTTGTAAGCTCAACAAAAATACCATGTAAATACCCGCACTTGATCACTCAAAATTTGTCTATATAAAGATAAGAGCTCTCACAAATTAGTGTGTCAGAATTTGTACTAGATTTTGGGAGAAAGAAGAAAATGAGAGAGAATTGTGTGGTGAATTTTAAGAATGAGAGTTTTGGGTGTAAATCTAGAGTGAAGTTTAGGGAAAACTCTCTTTTCTATCCCTTTTATTTGCAATTTTCTTATATTGTACTTCACAAAGTTTGTAACATAAAATGAGTGTTTTCGTTTTAGACATGAGTGGCCAATTTTCTAAGTTGAGGTGAAAGGTAAAACTCAAGGACTCAAATCATGGAATTAATTGCTCTCAAGTGAGTTTTAAGAACATGTTATTTGTTATATGTTTATAATTTATTTTTTTTTACAAGTTACTTTTATGTCATGTTAATTTGTAGGTCTAGATTTTATTGGATTCACATGAAATTTTGATATAGTGACGACACTCTAATATAGGTGTGGCACATTATGTACTTTATCGTATATTTATCCAAACAAAAGGTTAATTAAGAATTAAATGGCATAATAATTAACTAGTAAAAGAAATACAAAATATAAACATAAGAGAGTTTTATGACCACAATTTAAAAACCAAGAGTAGATCCCATAACCATATCATTTTTTTAGATTGGTTTGTATTAATTTCTTTTTCTACAATTAATTTTTGTTTAATAATTGACTACTAGATTTATAGATTCCATGTGGTTCAACCTAAATTCACAGGGTTATATTATAACTAGACACTCTTATATTTAGGAGTAATCGATGCTTTTGAGTCGTGTCAATCATTCTTATGAAATTCTAAACATGAGATTCACATTAAAATTACAAACTAGAACAAGTAGTTTGAAGTTCACAATGAAATCAAAGTTGCAACAAGAACTTCGAAAAACCGATTGTTTCTTGAAAATAAATTCAATTTTCAATACAAAATTGTTTGAACTTTAGCCTAAAACAAAATACTTGAAAAAAAAAATAATCATACTAACTACAAACAAAAATGCCTAAAAACAACAAGATCACTAAGAGTAACAACAACACCAATATGATTCTCTTCTCTTTATTAACATATCTTTACAAATGAAAGCATTAATTTCAACAAAATGATAGAAGAAATCAAAAACCCTAATTTAGTAAACCAAAAACCCTAAATTCAGTAAACCTATCGTTCGTTCATCAATTTTTTTTTCTACAAAGCAAAAATAATTGATCCTATTAACATATTAATTTTTAGGTACTAAGTAATGTCATCCATTATCTAAAAGCTTACTATACCCTTGAACTTGAAAAAAGATGGAGATTAATAGAAATTTCTAACCTCAGTCATTCTAAGGTGTTCTGTCACTGTACCAACCTTCAATGTTTGGTCTTGACACGATCTTCAGTAGCCAAATCTCTTGTTTTTGGTCATTCTTATCATGCTCTATTTCTAAGTTTCTCTCTCAGTCGCATGAAAAAGATGCAGTAATGCTCAAAATATAAAAGGATGGTTATATAGTTCAAAAAATGAAAATGATATTTGCCCCGGATCAAACACCAAAAGTTAAACAAAACGATGTTGTTTTGTCTTTTTTTTTTTGTTTCTCCATAAAACATTGTTGTTTGACTTAGGCAAAAACAACGATAGAAGCCAGGTACTTTCCCTTCCTCTTCATTTCACCACAATCCGCGATCAAGCAGTATTTTGTAAAATCCTTAAGTTTATCTTCCTTCTAGGCAATAGGGTTTGGCTTAGATTAAGCAGCATTTTGTTTGTCGAATATTTCCCCTTTCCTTCATCGATCGAGGCCCAGCCATTTATGATCCACCACAATCCACGGCTAAATTGCCAATCGCCATCCACAACTCACAGCCACCGTTACTGTCACCACCGACAGACATCATGCGACAGCTAATTGAACTCACGAAGTGGCATAGTTATCACAGCCTAAGGTAATGCTCGATCTTTGGCTTTTTTAGGTTATGGTAAAATAGGGACAATTTGGCTTATCTGGGTTAGCACAGTTATCCCTAGCTGGCTATGTAGAAATATAATTGCTTTGCAAGTGCTCAATTTTGATAGCTAAAATTGTCATTCTCATTTTATTTAATTTTTGATTGAATAAAATATTAATAAAATAAGTCTATTAAATTGCAGTTGATATTCTATTTTCCCTTTCACACTTGATTTGGGTGCTTAATGATGTAAATTTATAGCATACATGTGCAATAGTTACAAGATTTTGAGGGTCCTTGGTAGAGAAATTGCTAATGTTGAGGATGAATGATGATGAAAATGAGATTTTACTTCGAAAGAAATTGTGTACAGATTTGTCTAGAGGAATAATGTATGATGAATGATTCTATGGAAACCTTTTTATGCTCTTACATGGAAGCTTGAAAATATGTACATTGCAATTTGTGTTGAATTGCTCTACAAGTGACTGAAGCATTTTGTGCTGAATTGCTCTACAAGTGAATGAAGCATTTTGTGTTGAATTGCTCTGCAAGTGACTGAAAGCATTTTGTGTTGAATTACTTTGCAAGTAACTGAAATCATTTTGTGCTAAATTGCTTTACAAGTGTTGAATTGCTTGAAAAGATGTTTCTTGATAGCTAAGGGCATGTTCGGTATTGTTTCTGAATTTGTATTTTCTGAGAACAAAAATGAGAATGAAAATAGTGTTTTACAGTTCCTGTATTTCAAATTTAAGCATGCGTCTGGTATCATTTTCTGTATCTTGTATTTTAAAATTGAAAATAGTAATATACATTCGGTAGACATAGTTAAAAATTATAAAAATAGAGAATATGTATTCGGTAGCACCTTTTTCAAAAATAATTTTTACTGATACATATATTACTTATAGTTATAAAAACATTATAAAAAATAATTACTATAGTTAGAAAATAACTATTTAGCTAATACATACGCAAATACAACATAATAATTTAAATAAAATTATTATAAAAAATTACATGATGATAAAGTTTTAGAATTAACATTAATTAAAACAAAAATTTTACATTGTCATTGTTTTTACACTATAATTAAAATATATATTACAACACATGATTTAAACAAAATAATTATAAAAAATTACATTATGCATATTTTGAATTGTCATTCAAGGTTTGAATATACTATAACAAAGTCATAAAAAAAATGAAGTAATACAATAGTTGTAACACAATAGTAACCACCCTTAAAAATTAAGATCGTTGACGACATCTTAAGGAATGGGAGTGATAGTTTCCAATGTTGCACCTTCCACCATAAAACCTAGTGGCTGACTCTTTATACCAATGACTTCACCTCTTACTTGAGCTTCAACCTTGAGTTTGTCATTCTTCTTCTTCCTCAACTTGAACTCCTTAGTATATCTTGAAGGTTGAATATGATCCCTGCGAACATGAATCCTCTTCTTAATAATTTTCATTACTAACCAGGACACATGTACACATTTAATGCAACTCAATTTTCTATCATCAAAAAATGCATATGCAAACAATTGTGATCAATTCAAGCAAGTTATTTGATATTCCTCCTTGACTTACATTACTGTGTTTCAAATAGTCATACTTTGGAAGAATAATGTCCTGTTGTGGTTTAGATCTAAAATAGCACGAAATAGACTAACTGACAATGTCATCAAGACCTCCAACCTACGAGAGATATTAGAGATGACAATGGATACGAAAATGAAAAAGACATAAGTAGGACTTTCATGTGCGAAATATACATACTAGAGACTCAAGTTTTAAATCACTTCACAGGATTAACAACCCCGAATTTCACTTTTATTTCAAACCAATTTCATTGTTTTAGTGTCGCCACACTTCTTTTTCTGCAACTTACCAAGTCACAGTTGCCTAAATTAAATTACACAAATAGAAGTTGCAACTAAAGAATATATAGAATCCTTTTTGATAGGTCAGTATGTTATCAATAATTTCTAAAAAAATTGTTCTATGGAATCGTAAATTTTCTTTGTGGCCTAAAGTTATCAAGTAGTTACAAACAAAAATTACCAAAATCCTTTTTCAATACCAACCACCAAATTAATAATAAGAAATATGAAGAATTAAAGGGAAAGACCGAGAAAGAAACAAAAAAAATGAATTAAATTTTGAAGGTGAAAAGGTAGAAATAAATCATAAAAGGGAAAAGTGAAAAGTTGAACCAAAAAAAAAAAGAGTAGCCGACCCCTGTTCTAGCAAGAGAATAACCGACCCTGTTATAGCAAGAGTCATACTTCTTATCAGCCATGAATATTTATTGGACTTAACAACTCAGAAAAACAATTCAGATCTAACCTAATTCAATAATTTAAATCTAATACAATTGAATGATTCAAATCAAACCCTAACTGGAATCAATTTTAAAATCAAATCAAACCCAAAAATAAATCAATTTCAAAACCAAACCTTACTAACCTGTTGCTTGATGATTTTTGTGCTGAAGCTAAGGCACGGTGATGTTGGAGTAGTTTTTTGTCATGTTGCGCAGTTCGGAGCAATAGCTATGAATGCGTGGCTCAGAAGTGCTGGAGCAATAGCTGTGGTGTCATGCCGGAGCCCTTCACGACGTCGACTAGCTGAGGCTATGCTATGTTCAGTGATAACCTCGGTGAAGAAGAAAGATTGGGTTTTGAGAAGAGAAATTTTGTTCTGAGCTTAAAGATCGTGTTTCGAAGAGCGTTGATAAAGAGAT
This sequence comes from Citrus medica, assembly GCA_002013955.2. Classification (NCBI taxonomy): domain Eukaryota; kingdom Viridiplantae; phylum Streptophyta; class Magnoliopsida; order Sapindales; family Rutaceae; genus Citrus; species Citrus medica. The sequence continues at coordinate 225,561 of MKYO02019676.1, read as the reverse complement.
GAGGATGAGGAGGTAGTCACGAGATTGGTTTTGTTTTTTAATTTATTTTTAGATTTAGTCTTGTAATATTTGGAGAACATGTTTAACCTATTTTCAGTTTGTTAGTTATAATAATGAATACAGATTTTTTATTTTGTAATCTATTTTTTGAATATAATCCACCGAACATGTATTATAAAACGAAAAATGAAAACAACGCTTGAAAAATAGTGTCGAACGGGCCCTAAAATTGCCATTCCCATTTTATTCAATTTTTGGTTGAAATAGTTTTGAGACCAGGTCTTTTCTGTTGAAAATCAAACAAGAAAACATTTAATGGTCAAATTAAAAGGGTGCAAAATTCAATTATCAAGCAATTAGTATCTTCATACTGAATTTTTTGCACATTTCAAATTCAAAGGAATGGCTTGACCTGTTCTGTTCTGTGACCAAATGAAAGAAACACCTTGGCTTCACCTATTCTGTTTTTCTTTGCATGCTCTTCATATGATTTGAGGGTGACTAAACATTTTTTCAACAGTCTTGCAATTAAAATTTGAATTGGGTAATTTTTTTGGTATTTTTTTAGGCAATTTAAAGGTTGGACAAATCACTAGGTAGTGACTTATTGACTATAATCGTTTTCCTTTTTTGGCAATTTTTTCCCAGTGGTCTATTAATCACAAACAATATCATCGAACACAAGTGGGAATCAAAGCTCATTGTAAATGTTGGGGAAAAATTAGGTTTTTAAATTTTTTTATAAAACCTTTTGAAGATCGACCTCATATAATATATAAGAATTTGTATTCTAGAAATCGTACCTTGAAAATCCGAGTTAGCTTTTTCCGTTGAAGTGATTTAGGCTCCTAGATCACGATCCGCCACCACCACTCCTGTTAGATCACGATCCGTCACCACCACGCTTGTTAGATCACGAACTGTCACCAATGATCTTCCAGGTTATGACTCAGGTTCGATCTGCACTTGACGTGTGGGCGCCTTTATCACTACCAAAGCAACTAGCACGAGAAAATTTTTCTCTCAACAATAGAGAGAAAAATCTTATTCTCTGATCTGTATAAAGTGGCTTCTGCCTTTTCTTTTGAGAAAAATAAGCCTTTTATATCACCCTTTAGTGAAAACCCTAGGCTCCAAATAATCCAAAAACAAAACCCACGTTATTTGCTTTTTCAATAGGGGACCTACCTTGTAAAATAACATAAGGCCCCTTACACAAAAGCTAATTAAATGAAGCCTCCCACTAAATGATATATTTAGGCTTTTGACCCAAATAGCTAGTTATCTTGCTTATTAGTCCAGTAGTGGTGCAGTCAATTAAATGAGCTAACCCGGGGATCATTTGGGAACATACAATAGTGGCTATAACAATTAGGCCTGTAATTAAACTAGCCTAATTATTTAATTCCAAATCTACTCCACTAAAAGATTGGAACTGACTTCCATAATTGTATGCTCGAATAATAATTCGTCCCAAGCCACATTGATTTCTTTACTGCACAATCCTTTGTACCACATCGTTAATTAAATTGATATCTCAACTGTCCAATCAATTTAATAACATCTTTTTCCTTGATCCTTACTGGTTTTCTCTAATGATCATTTTCAACATACTAAATATGTTGACACACTCTGGCCAGAGAATTCTATGATCAAGTGCCGAAAACCCATCAAGAGATGTGTTGTACAAATTCTATATTGTTAATCCATAACTCCAATACTCATAATTGCTCCCACCAAGATACCGGGTAATCTTGACCACAAGAATGTGTCGTGCCCATTGATAACTCAAATGGAATAACAATTACAATCATGAAATCATAATTAACTCAAGATTAAGATTACAGTAAAATCAACGCCTATGAGATTTAATAAGTCTGACAGTTATTACAAAGTTAATTAAATCTCATATGTGATCCTGTTCAATGTAGTCGTACTACATCAATAAATTCATACATGATTAAGACAAATCATTCAATGAATTTATTACAGTCTATACCTAAATAAAGTGCCCAACTTTATTTATCAACTGCGAACTAAATTTATTTAATCATAAGATAACTTGTATTTATGTCTTCTGTGAATCCACATGGTGATCACATAAATACATATAATATGATTAAATGGACTTTAATACAAATATTAATGCAATTAAGATATTTGAATAAAATACCTCATTTATTTTATTAATCAGAAAAATAGTTTATTACAATTAAATAAACACATATGCTTTTAAAGAGCATATTTTCCCAACATTCTCCCACTAGCTCTCAAAGCATATCTGGCATATTGCACATGCTCTAGGGCTCTAAGTGCAGGTTATAAAGGTTTCCCACTAATGGCCATTGTAATAAGATCTGTCATTTAGCATCTAATGCCATTTGGGGTACTGTCATATAACCTTTCTACACTATTCCCTTATAAGATGATACTTCCTTTCAATATGTTTTGTTTCTTGTGGTTCCTTGGTTCCTTAGATTGAGCTACCGCACCACCATTATCACAAAATAGTTTAAGGGGTGCAGTTACAACAGGTACCACCTCAAGATTTCGTAGGAACTTGCGGAGCCATATAGCTTCTTTTGCAGCTTCAGATGTAGCCACATATTCAGCTTTAGTTGTTGAGTCTGTGATACAAGATTGTTTCACACTCATTCAACTAATAGCTCCACTTCCCAATGTAAACACATAGCCGGAAGTTGATTTTCTTGAATCCTTATCTGACATAAAGTCAGAATCAGTATAACCCACTGGAATGAGTTCATCACCAGAATACACAAGCATATAATTTTTAGTTCTTTTCAGATACTTCATTATATGCTTGACCGCAGTCCAGTGTTCAGGTCCAGGATTAGATTGATATCTACTAACCATCCCTACCGCAAAACAGATGTCTGGCCTAGTGCAAAGCATGGCATACATGAGACTTCCCACAGCTTCTGCATAGGGAACTCGTCTCATTCTCTCTATCTCTTCAGATGTTTTAGGTGATTGATCCTTAGAGAATGTAATTCCATGTCTGAATGGTAATAAACCAGTCTTGGAATTTTCCATGCTAAATCTAGCCAATATCTTATCGATATAGACCGCTTGAGACAAGGCTAAAGTTTTATTCTTCCGGTCTCGTAGTAACTTGATACCAAGAATATAACTTGCCTCTCCCAGGTCTTTCATATCAAATTGTTTTGCTAACCAACTCTTTATTGTAGTCAATACTCCTATATCGTTTCCAATTAGGAGAATATCGTCTACATAAAGAATTAGGAAAGATACAGATTTTTCTTGAATTTTCTTGTACACACATGGTTCATCAATGTTCTGAATGAATCCAAGCGATTTAATCGCTTGATCAAATCTGATGTTCCATGATCGGGATGCTTACTTCAATCCATAAATGGATCTCTGCAACTTACATACCATGTGTTATTGGCCATTTTGTATAAATCCATCTGGTTGCTGCATAGAGATGTTTTCTTCAAGATGCCCGTTAAGAAAGACAGTCTTGATATCCATTTTCCAAATTTCATAATCTAGCACTCAGCAATGGGGAGCAGAATCCTGATGGATTTAAGCATAGCAACCGGAGAAAAGGTTTGCTCATAATCGATTATTTCTTACTGAGTAAACCATTTGGCTACTAATCTTGCTTTAAATGTTTCCACCATTCCGTCTACTACTCTTTTCCTCTTGTAGATCCACTTACACCCTATAGGTTTTACCCCATTTGGTGCATCAACAAGTTCCCAGACTTTATTGGAATACATAGATTCCATTTCTTCATTCATGGCCTTTTTCCAAAATTCAATATCTCTATCTATTAGAGCTTCGTTGTAACTAGTGGGATCTTGTACATGTTCATCTGAGATAGCCGTATAGGTTTCTCCCAAAAGCATATATCTCGCAGGTAACCTAGTTACCCTCCCACTACGACGAGGTTCTAAAAGTGATGGTTGTTCAGGGTTAATCCTGTGCTGATCAGCTGGTTGTTGCTGTTTTTCCTGTTCTATAACAGGTGTTGAAAGCTGAGCATCAACCTGATCTCTTTTATTTCTCTAGTTTTACCTTACTCTTAGGTTATAAGTCATTATATAGTCTTCCTCAAAGAAAGTAAAGAATATTTCTATAAATACATTCCTATCTTGAGGACTATAATTCAGACTTTCCCTTATTCCTTTAAGATACCTAAAACATGCAAGCTTCTGAACACGAATCCATCTTCTCTATCTCTGATTCTAGTAGAAATACTAGTAAACTCCAAATACGAATGTGTCTCAAACCATGTTTGTGACTTTTTCATAATTTCTTGGAGTAGTAGACACCGAGATAGATGAAACTAAGTTCAATAAACTTTGTAATTTTAAATACTAGTATCTGGAATCAAAAAGGTAAATGATAAATCACTCAGTATATATCTTGTCTTATCCAAAAGAAACTTGTTTCTCCATTTAATTACACTATTAAATCATAGTTTTCATTGACAACCAAATAGTGCTTGAATTTCTCCATAGAGATATTCTTTGTTTCGATCAAATCGAAGTTCTTTTATGTTCCTGTCTAATTGCTTCTGTCTTATCCACGTACTCTTTTGAATTTCAAAAGTAATGGAATCATGATGCATTTAGACAAACATAAATAAAATGAATATTCATCAACAAGATTGATAGAATACTCATAACCTCTTATAACATGTAAACTGATTAGTCCGTATACATTTGTATGCGCTAAAATCATCAAATACAATGTTATGCTTTTAGCTCAAAAAGAGCATCCTTGTCATATTACTTTTCTAAATAAAATTTATAGAGTTACAATGATCAATCTTAATAGGCCAACAAGTCTATCATTAATCATTTTCTTAAAATCTTATTATAGTTTATATGACTTAAGCATAAATATCAGAGGTGATTTTTGGTTAGAAGAAACATTTCTTTTCTTAGATAAATGCATATACTTTTTATCATTATATCTTACTTTGAATAGATCAATGTACTTTTATGATATAAATTGTCTTTATAAATAACCAAAATAAGTAATAAACAGAGGATCCAAAAATAACAGTGTACTCCTGTTTATTAAAACAAGCCACCGAAATTAAATTCCTCTAATATTTGGAAAAATAAAGACAAATATCAAAACTAAAGTCTTGTAAAATTGATCTAGTCTTTCAATTGATATAAACTAGCATGTCCTCAACTGCTGTTTGAAGCTTTCTTCACTTAATCTCTTGGTTTCCTGAAAACCAAATAAATGAATTACAAATAAGATTAGTTATCTCAGAATTCATTATTGTATGAATCAATAGAAATCTGAACTAATTAGGAAGCTTAAAGATTTCCTATACCTGATTTTAATGATCTTAGGACAATCTTTCTTCCAGTGACCCTTCTGTCCACATTTGTAACACTTGCCTTTTGGCTTGCCACTTCTTTTAGTGGACAGTTTGTCGATCCCAACTCTTGCTTGCTCATTCTTGTCTTTCGACTTAAGCCTTGAAGAGAATCCTTTTTCAGGAAGTTTTCTGCTATGATAAAATCCTTCTATAGCATGTAGTTCGTGCATTAATTCAATTAAGATCATATCTTTATTGTATAAGATATAGCTGATCTTAAACTCTTTGAATGTATCAGGTAAAGATTCAATCACCATGTTAATCTTTGATTTATCATTGATTTGAACACCATGAATCTCTACCTCATTCAAATAGTCCATCATTTTGAGGACATGATCACGAACTTTTGTGCCCTCTTCCATCTTAGTATCCGTAATACGTTTTAATGCTGCTTCTCTGGCAAAATGGGTATTTTGCCCAAACATCTGATGAAGACTAGCCATAATTTCAGTGGCTGTTTCCATGCTCCGATGTTTCTTATGCAGTTCTACAGAAATCGAAGCCAATATATAGCGCTTAGCCATTTTGTTAGCTTCGCACCATTTCTCATAAGGCTCCCTCTGATTTCTATAATCGTATAACGATGGTTCAGGAGGGCAAGGCTGGGTCAACACATATTTGCTTCCTTTAGCAGTGAGAATATTAAATAGATTGCGTTTCCAATCTAAATAATTTTCGCCAGTGAGTTCATTTTTAACAAGGATAATTAATAATGGGTTGATGGAAGACATTTTCTGAAAAAAATAATATAAACATGCATAAATACTTTGAAACAATATTCACAATAAATGACAAAAATGCAAAAAACCATAAATGCATTTTAATTTATTGTAACGATAATCTAGTACCGCTTTGACAAGCTATCCGTTGGGGAAGTCATGTCTACACTTACTAGACCCAATTATCCATTAGATTATTTACTTTCATGTAGAAACATGATAAATAATTATCGTTATCCCTTTGGGCCTAAATTTGTTAACAGAGCTTCGTTGGGAAGGTTAATAACAAACTTTAGTTGAGTGTATAACCATTGTTTCAATCTACGTATTTTTCATATCAATAGTCACCGTTGGGGTGAACAATCGATTGAAAAATATTTCAATTTTATCTTTGAAGAAGTTCATCAAATAAAATATCTAATATATATACCCTCCGAAGGGAGCATCACCGTATCATGAAGTCGAGGTATATATATAATTTTATTATTGAACTAACAATGGAGTCCGTGGGAAAAATTATCTTGAATTTTCCCTCTCCCACTCAATATTTTAAAATTGGTTTTTCCTTTTTAAAACATACATATTGTTAATTGCATGCTTCCTATAATATTATCTAGATTATATCCAATATTATTAAGCATAGGCAAATATCAAACAATATAATGAAATTCATTATTAATGAATGACATGTATCATTATGCATAGAGTGGCACTACCTATTCTATATGACATGTAATCATGGCATGTGATCATCCAAAACATAACATATAGAAAAATAATTAAATAATCTTAATTCATGGCTTTCCTAATAATGAAAAATACATTAACCCTAAGCCTAATCTTCATTGGGCTTCTTGGCAATGTCCATCAGTTAATGGACTAGGAGAAATTGGGCTTTTAAATTTATAATTGGTCCAATTTTTAATTTTAAAAAGAAATAAATAAATAATAAAAAAATTATTAAAATAAAACTTTTGGACCAAAAATAAATTTTAATGTGTTTAATTTTATCTATGCATTTTTAATCCATTAAGCCCAAATTTCAATTGGGCCTAAAACTAGGATCTTTTAAGTCCAAAACTGTTTTTAGACTTAAATGCGAAAAATTAAAACTGTTTCTGCCCAACTGAAAAAATATGAAACTATAGGGACCTCCATGATAAAAACCATGGAACCCTAAAAACACATTTTTCTTTTCTTCTTCTTCCCCAGCCGCCACTAGCACAAAGGGCAGCCACTGTTCAGAGACTCCGCCCATCTCTGACGCATCTTCGACGCCGAAACACTCGCCGCCACGTCGCCGGAAACGCACCACTCTCGCGCGTGCAGCGCGCGCTGCTGGCCATTCCTGGCAGCGAGCGCTGCTTCGCAGCGCGCAGCACAGCGCGCGCAGCTGCTGGCTTGCAGCACGCGCTACTGGAAGTGTGTGCTGCGAGCCGCGCGCTGTTGCCACTGCGCGCGCTTGCTGGCAGCATGTGCTGCTGGCCGCGCGCTGCTTGCTGCCGGTTGCCGCTGTCAAAAATTCCGGCCTCCGTCACTCCGATCTTAAAAATCCGAGATTAATTTACAAATATCATAGGCCAATATTGGCTTACAAAAATTATATAATAGTAAAATAAATCAAGAGGAAAACATGATAATAAAAAACCACCCCTCTTATTATAGATCCAAACGAAAAATACAACAGAAAATCTAACCATGAATTAAGACAAATCATTACATGCTTTATTCATATATTAATAAATAATATATATTTGAATAAAATGTGCCACTCTAATACATAAATTTCAAGAATGATTTCATACGAAATTCTTATATATTAATATGAGATGGGCTCTGATACCAATTGTTGGGGAAAAATTAGGTTTTTAAATATTTATAAAACCTTTTGAAGATCGCTCTCATATAATATATAAGAATTTGTATTCTAGAAATCGTACCTTGAAAATCCGAGTTGGTTTTTTCCGCTGAAGTGATTTAGGCTCCTAGATCACGATCCGTCACCACCACGCTTGTTAGATCACGAACTGTCACCAATGATCTTCCAGGTTATGACTCAGGTTCGATCTGCACTTGATGTGTGGGCGCCTTTATCACTACCAAAGCAACTAGCACGAGAAAATTTTTCTCTCAACAATAGAGAGAAAAATCATATTCCTGATCTGTATAAAGTGGCTTCTACTTTTTTTCCTTGAGAAAAATAAGCCTTTTATATCACCCTTTAGTGAAAACCCTAGGCTCCAAATAATCTAAAAACAAAACCCATGTTATTTACTTTTTCAATAGGGGGCCCACCTTGTAAAATAACATAAGGCCCCTTACACAAAAGCTAATTAAATGAAGCCTCCTACTAAATGATATATTTGGGCTTTTGACCTAAATGGCTAGTTATCTTGCTTATTAGTCCAGTAGTGGTGCAGTCAATTAAATGAGCTAACCCGGGGATCATTTGAGAACATACAATAGTGGCTATAACAATTAAGCATGTAATTAAACTAGTCTAATTATTTAATTCCAAATCTACTCCACTAAAAGATTGGAACTGACTTCCATAATTGTATGCTCGAATAATAATTCGTCCCAAGCCACATTGATTTCTTTACTGCACAATCCTTTGTACCACATCGTTAATTAAATTGATATCTCAACTGTCCAATCAATTTAATAACATCTTTTTCCTTGATCCTTACTGGTTTTCTCTAATGATCATTTTCAACATACTAAATATGTTGACACACTCTGGCCAGAGAATTCTATGATCAAGTGCCGAAAACCCATCAAGAGATGTGTTGTACAAATTCTATATTGTTAATCCATAACTCCAATACTCATAATTGCTCCCACCAAGATACCGGGTAATCTTGACCACAAGAATGTGTCGTGCCCATTGATAACTCAAATGGAATAACAATTACAATCATGAAATCATAATTAACTCAAGATTAAGATTACAGTAAAATCAACGCCTATGAGATTTAATAAGTCTGACAGTTATTACAAAGTTAATTAAATCTCATATGTGATCCTGTTCAATGTAGTCGTACTACATCAATAAATTCATACATGATTAAGACAAATCATTCAATGAATTTATTACAGTCTATACCTAAATAAAGTGTCCAACCTTATTTATCAACTGCGAACTAAATTTATTTAATCATAAGATAACTTGTATTTATGTCTTCTGTGAATCCACATAGTGATCACATAAATACATATAATATGATTAAATGGACTTTAATACAAATATTAATGCAATCAAGATATTTGAATAAAATACCTCATTTATTTTATTAATCAGAAAAATAGTTTATTACAATTAAATAAACACATATGCTTTTAAAGAGCATATTTTCCCAACAGTAAATGTGTAACGGATACGGTAATTAGATGGAGTTGTTAACGTCACGTACAATAAAGGTTGGACAAATCACTAGGTATTGACTTATTGACTGTAATCTTTTTCCTTTTTTGGCAATTTCTTCCCAGTGGTCTATTAATCACAAACAATATCATCGAACACAAGTGGGCATCAAAGCTCATTGTAAATGTGTACCGGATACGGTAATTAGATGGAGTTGTTAACGTCACGTACAATAAAGAATCTAAATTGCAAATTTTGGATTTGCAGAGGATGTAAAAACTTTCAATGGGAAGAAGAAAAAAATAAACCTATTGAAGAGAAAATAGACTTGTTAATGGAAAGAGGTTAGGAAGTTGGCCTTGAAGATTAAGTGTTTGTCCGATAAATTTCAATTATTGCATAAAGAACTTAAGCATATGCGAGAATGCGAAGTGTAAAGGCGATTGTTAGATGACGAACTTCGAACGAGACAAACACCGCAATATGATTTTATTAAAATACTCATGACTATTGTATTATATTTCTATTCAAATATTATTTTTAAGTTGTTTCAATTTGTAGTATGGAACTGGAAAAGACTTGTAGACATATGTAATAGCATTTTCATGTTAAATCTAAGTTTTTGAGTTGTTTGACTTAACTGAGTTAAAAATTAAATTCAAATTAAGCACCTAACTCTCACTGGAATCAATATTCCACAACTGTTGTATAGCCGGTTAGCCGCTAACTTTCTGGAATTGATTCACAGTATTCTGAAATCATAATTTAGCTCTAAAAATACTTCTCAAAATTATACTATAGCCCAATTCATTTAAATATTTTTTAAATAGATCCATTTTTAGAATTTTCAAAATAGACTTACGTGATTCACAGTATTCTGAAATCATAATTTAGCTCTAAAAATACTTCTCAAATTATACTATAGCCCAATTCATTTAAATATTTTTTAAATAGATCCATTTTTAGAATTTTCAAAATAGACTTACAAACTCCAAATTTTGAATCTTTTCAAATTGGTCCTTAAATCTTAGAAACATCCATTTTGATAAAATCATTTACTTTAAAACCATAAAACCTTAGTTCATGAAAAATGATTATTTGTCTAAGGTTTATAAAGAGTATCTTGAGCTTTTGAAAATGCTGAAATACGCATGCACCAAATTATATTAGCTTTACAATAATACATAAAAACATAAGGCAACTTGATTGATTCATTAAGCCAATTTCAATTAACTTCGATCATGTGCTTGGTTCATTAGTTGAAAACTCCCTTCGATTGGCATCCTTGAAATTTTGATGTGATAATTGTTAGAAGTTTACGTGATGACTCCACTGTAATTTATCCAAGACTGATAGTAAGGGGAAAAAATCCATGTTCTGGGAGTGCTTGTTTTGCTAGTTGTTGTACAACCAAAAAAAATTAAACACAAATTATCAAAACATATGACAATGAATGGAAATAACAAATAAAAAAATATTATCATGGCCATATTGCTCTCTTATATTGGGATTGTAGTAGCCACTTATATCTCCGAGTCCTACGAAAGCAACCAAGACACATTTAAAAAATATATTAAATTAATTTAAAATGAATGTATTAAAATAATTTAAATTACTTTGATATAATAGAATTACCTCTACAGTTGTGCTTATCTAAACATTATTTGAATTCTGTTTTGACCTTTTAAATTGCTTTCGCTTTCTTTGACAATGTGGACGACCTTTAGGACAAGTTACTATTGGATCATGTATGATTTCGGTACAACTTCCCAATCCACCATCAATGGTTTTATCATCGCCGTCACATCGAATATTAAGAGATACACCATTCATTACTTTCTCGATCCAACCCATAATATTTTTATGGCTTTCTTCATTTTTCGAAGATACCTCAGCAACATCATAAAAAACAGTGCACTCCTCTTTATATCGTTGATGTTCAATACTCGAACTCCTCGCATCATAACTGACTTTGACTTTACTGTACCATCTTTGTACATCTTTCCTTCATCTTCGTATGATATACTTTTCAGGAAGTAATTGTATAAGGTTACGTGACAATACTGCAATGGCGTGTCTGCAAAGAATGCCTTTATATTAAAACGTTAAACACACATAACGAATTTCACCCTCATCTTTTAAAAAATGACTTTAAAAGTCTTTTTTCTACTTTTTCCATTGTTTTTAATAACTATATATTATAATCCCCCCAACTAAAAACCTCACAATATATCTTATTCATTAGCTTCTGCTGAAATTCTTGAAACTTGAAAATAGTATACACTTCTTCAACTTGCTTCTCCATTACAAAACTGGTACAACATGGCATCTGTTGGCTAAAACACCTAACATCTGCTTGCCATTCTTTCTTTATTGCTTTCTCATATTTCTCCACAAATTGCTTCAAAGTTATTTTCGAGTTAGCATACCCATCAAAGAAAGCATTCATACTCTCAATAAGCTGAGTGGTTGACATTCCAGCCCAAAAAGTAATTTTAACGAAACATGAAACCCAACGATTTCTTTCCTCATATAAATCATTTAACTACTGATTATTACCAAGATTATATTTATCTAACATGTCATGCTAAGCTTCCTCGAATTCAACAGGAGCATGTGAAATAAAACTCTAACGTCATGATATTCAGCATACCTTCTCAAGTACCTTCTTTAGTATATGTCATAAACATCATCAATGCCCAATTTTTGGAAAAACAATTTTAATTGCATTTTTTATTGCTTTGTCTTGATCTGTAATGATTCCAAGGGGAGGAGAGCCAGACATATATGATAGACATATGTTAAATAACCACATAAATGTCTTTGTATCCTCATGCAAAATCAACTCACACCCTAACAAAATTGATTGATCATGATGATTAACTCCTACAAAAGGAGCAAATGGCATGTTGTAAGGTATGTGGTGTCAAATGTAATAACATCTCCAAAGTCTTTATAGGTTGTCCTTCTCCTTGGATCTGTCCAAAATATATTTTTTAATCGACCCTCTTATCCAAGTCAAGACTGAAGAAAACCCATCATTTTCTATTTACATTTTCTATTTACATTTTCTTAAAATATCTCTGAATTGCAACAACATCCCCTTCTCTGAGTCTTAATCGCCTCACCCTGTCAATATGATTTCTAGCATCTTTTTCTAAGAATGAGACATTTTCAAAGCCACCAACCTTGACAACAATCGACTTAAAACTTTGAGCCATTTTAATTCCATATTTTTCGTTCATTTCAAGTTACTTTTTTAACAAAAGGACTATGGTACAGTTGCATCGGTAATACATACTCTTGCTTAGACTCACGGCATGATTGTGTTCAAGGTTTAAGTTTCCAATTACCCATTTTCTGCTAACAAAATCTAAATGTCCTCCAAGTTTAGCATTGCATCTAATTTTTTTGGTTAGGTTGAAGCCGCAAAACATTAGTGGATTTAGCTTTTGACTTGCTGATTCGTCCATAAGTATATATCACATATCTCAAACTCCCATCATCCCCCCCTCCTCTCTACAAGATTTCTACATCACTGGAAATACCATAAGCTTTGTACTATTCAAACATTTCATCAGGACTATTAAAAACATCTCAACCTTAGGCTTAACAACTTTTTCCACTAATTCCTCATTATGTTCTTCAAAATCAACCCTCTGTAAATCTTGCAATTCCTCAACTTCATCAACCTCCTTCCACTTGTTCCAAATTGTCCATTAACTACTACAAATTAAAATAATTCAATATATTATTAATTAATTATCATAAATTCATTAAATTTAGAAACAATAATTTAAAAACAAAATGAAACAGCTCAAGATTCAAATTGAAACAGCTCAAGCTTATTGTAAAAGCATTGCAGCATAAGGTTGGGATATACAAACAAATGCTCAGCTTATTAATCTACATTCAAAATGAAATATAGAAACAAATACTTAGCTTATTACCCATTATATTAACGTAATTTAACAACAACGGCAATATCGCTTCACGAAATAAAACAACAAATTCTTTGCAAATTCTACCACCAAGGGAAGTACAATGCAGTCTCATTACAACTGCGAAGAGTGTGAGACCTTTGGAAACAAGCAACTGCAAACAGCTTGGCAAGATTTGGCGCTGATACTTTACATTTGCTAAATTTGCAAATTATCCATCATTCATTAGGTGTTTATTTCCATCTTAACTCAATACTAAAAATGATAGCTTTTTAAATTTTAATCCCAAAAGTCATTTGTATGGCACTTGTGAATCAAACAAACGACTTTCTCATAAAATTGACAAATACAAACAGATAATGAATAAATCTTGGCCTATATGCGTGATACATGACATCTACAGATCTAATTAATAGTTAGTCCGAGAAATTACACGTGAGCATATAATTCACTAATAAACCCAAAACAAAGTTTCATATAAACATGAGAACATAAATGAGACTGATCAAGAATATACAGCTAACTACTTTCCCTAATGTATGTAAGAAAAATTGATTTTGCCAAATTCAATAAAAAATCAAGCTTCGAAAATAATATGCTGCCAAAGAAGACAATACCTTAGCTTATGCAAAGCCATGTAGAATCGAAACTCAACTTTTAGGGTAAATGTCGAAACTCAATCTTCAGTTAGAAAAAATTTGCAGCTACTGTTAATGGAAAAACTCATCTTTCAAGGACAATGCCAAAAGTCATCCTTGTTCAAGCTTTTGTTTTTGCCTTATCTAAGCCAAATCCTATCGCCTTGGAGGAAGATAAAGCTTAAGGATTTTGCATTTGGGTTCTGTCGTTCAGGTGTGTGGTGAAACAAAGAGGAAGAGAAAAGCAGCTGGCTTCTATTGTTGCTTTTGCCTAAGTCAAATGGCGAAGTTTTACGGAGAAGGGAAAAAAAGAAAAATAAATAAAACGGCGTCGTTTTGTTTAACTTTTGGGGACATCAGTATTGTTCAAAAAAGTATAAGATTTAACATATTAAAATATATAAAATACAATATTAAGGGTTAGATATGACAAAATATTAAAGATTAGATATGACATGTAGAGAGATGCTGATGTTGAATTAACATGCACAAGAGATCTAATGGCTATTACAGTATGTGTTCAAATATAATTTTATCCTTTTGGATATTAAAACTAATAGGGATTTAACGGTAGTTGACAATAAATTAAAATTTTCATCAGTAAATTGAAGTTTGTAAATCTAAATAGGGGATAAAATAAAGTTAACCCAAAATGATAATAATCTGATAATATGTCTAACCATTTTATTTGTGCCTATACCATCGTGAATTCGGTTGATTGCCCACTGATATTTTTGAGCTTACAGTAATTTCCATCCGTTGGATGGATGACTGTAAAATCCAACGCCTGAAATTTGATGGCTGTAAGTTAACTAAGTCGTGGCCCCGAAATATTTTAACGAGGCAAGCGAGCTCATTCTCGATAATACTGTTTTCCTTTCTGCTTGTAGGCAAGCAGCGTGGAAAAAATGGAGCCATAGACGGGTCAGAAAATTCACAAACCATCAGACTTTATGAATTTAAATCTGATTCGAGACCTGTATTGAGCAGCATTACTTGGATTCGAGACCTGTATTAAGCAGCATTACTAGCATCTTCTTATATGGCCTCCATTGCTTTATCTGCTTCAGCGGCGCTGTTACCTTTAAAACGTAAGTTTGTTTTCTCTCTCTTGCTTCAAATGAAATCCAATTTAGGTTTCATTTTTAATTCTTCTCAAATTAAGTCGAATCGAATTTTTTTTTTAATTTTCCTTTAAACGTTTTAATCAGGAAATTCGGGTGCGTGGAGTAAGCTATTTCCTTTTTCATCAAAAAGTTACTTGTCATTTAAAACTTGTCGGAAGAATAGATTTATTAGTTTTGCTGCTTCGAACTCATCGGCTAGAAATGGCGATTTAGTGGTGACATCCGAAGACGAATCAGCTTCTCAAACGTACACGTGGCCTGATAAGAAGGTTTGTTTGGCTTCCTCTCAAAATCTCGTGCTTAGTAATTTTTTTTTTTTTTAAGTTAATGATTTCACAACTGATGCATTTGATGATTTGGAATTTAGCGAGATGCTTCTGGACATGAGTTCAGATAGCGAATGCTTTGATTCCCACACTACAGCAATAGAATCTTAAACAATGGAGCATTTGTTAGGACTTAGAAGTAACAATAGTTAAGGTTTCATGTTTATAAACCTGCAGAGTTACTCCCAGATTGGACCAAGTGAATATCTTCCATGCAGAATTGGATCCTTAAGGTTGGGATCCCTAGTTAGACCATTGAATTTGAACTCTTGCGCACTCTAGGTGACCCTTGCATGCACAGATTTTTCTAAAGCAAATGATGCCACACGAATATTCCACTAACAAATACTCGCCAAGTTAGATTACAAAGCTCATAGAGACTGTGGAATTCCTTCCAAAAACTAGTTTTATCCCTCACCCTTATCGATCACCATTCTTTTTAGTTACTAGCAGAACTTTGGCCTAAATAAATTATTCGCCGACCGATGAATCAATCACCCCTGCTGCCATAGTGTTCCAAGCCAACAACCATTTCCCCTGACTTCTCCATGAAATGGAGATACACTTAATCTTTCAAATCTCTCTTGAAAGGCAGATGCCTGTCAAATCTTTTGTAATTATGTAATTTTATTTTATGTTGGTAAAAAAAAATTAAGTCTTTTGTTTTCTTTTAATTTATGTATTAAGAAGATAACTCTTTTTTTTTTGGTTCTTTTTTCTGGTTCTTTTGCCTTTTGTAGAGACAAAATTACAGCATTGTTAAATTTTATAGGACACTTGAGTTTAATGTTAGTTTTATTTTATCTTTCCTATAATCCCCACCTTATGGCTTGAGTTTATGGCACCTTTTCCTCTTGCAGAGAGATCAATTAGCAATTCTAGTTCTTAGGAACCACATATACTGACAGCAACAAGTTTTTATTACAGAAGCCAAGGATTTGTATATTAGGTGGTGGCTTTGGAGGCTTGTATACTGCTTTAAGACTAGAATCACTTGTATGGCAAGATGACAAAAAGCCACAAGTAAGTTGTTATTATTGTTGTTGGTTGCTGTTAATTTTATTTTCTCTCTCTCCTATTGCTTTGGTATATTTCTTCCATCAAAAATTTGCATCCATTATAGGCTTGATAGGCAATGCTGTCATTGATGAATTGTAAGAAGATAGATGTAGTCTGGTTGTTACAGGCATAAGACTACTCATGGAATCTTATTTGGTTGGTTGATAGACAATGTTTTTTTCGGTGAATTTAAACCTTTATGATTTGGGAGGCCAGAATTTCTTCCCAAATTTAAGTCTGTGTTTGGTCCTTGGTACAAGATGAAGTTAACTGCAGAGAAGTGATTCAAAGGTTCCTTTCATGTGTCTCTCTTCTCTTTGGTGTGGGTTGCATAAAAGAAGTGAAGAAACCTTTTGATAACTTCTGTCTTCAGTTGTCTAACATCCTCGAGATTGTCATAATTTCCTCATACTTCCCAGGATCAAGACTTTTAAGCTATTTTCATGTGCCGTGCAGTTGAAAGCTTTGTTTTTTAAACTTCTCCATTAGTCTTTTCGAACGCACATCAGCTTCTTTGGAGGCATAAATTACATTCTGTTTCATTAATGATTCTCCTTCTTTGGTTGTTGCAAGGACTTTGTTAGTTTGAAAGAACAGTATTTTATTTAATAAAGCATAAACAATAAATATCTGCAGGTTTCATATAGACAAGTGCTGTTCAGCAATTAGTATTCCTCTATTGCAAACTGAAATATATGATATAATTGATATTGTTATTAAGAGTTTACCAAGACAAAATATAGTATGTTTTTAAATCTATGCTGTTTAATCACATTGCTCCTTAGGTAGGGACCTGCTGTGTTTCTTAATTTTTTTTTGTAATGTAAAATGATATTTTCATGAAATTAAATTGAAGAGGTTGAAGAATGGTTTTATTTTTCAAAAGAAAAACTTATTGTGGAAGATCATTAATTTGAAGGTTTGAGATTTTGACAGAAATCTATCGCCTACTTATTATACATTGTCAATGGCTTACAATGAATTAATAAATTAATGTGTCCAATTTTTTTTTTCTGAAAACTGATGCCCTTATGTGAATAGTTCCATATGTACCAACTATCAAGAAGTGATCTTGGTGGATGTGTACTAATTCTAAAGAATTAGCTTTAAGCAGATGCCATGTTATTGAGAAAACGATCCAATTTCGACCACGAAAATCTCTAAACGTTTCTGATACCCACAGAATTGGAGGTTAATTCAGTGATTTCTCATGCATTGACGCTGTCTGATTAGTTATTCAGTTCCATTTTATCATTCAAATCATACTCATAATGCATTAAATTTTTGTTGAATGTGTGGGACCAGGTACTTCTTGTTGATCAGTCTGAGCGCTTTGTTTTCAAACCAATGTTGTATGAGCTTCTCTCTGGAGGTCTGATGTACTAACAGTTATATTGATATTTCCTCCTAGGTTCTAGTGATGATTTAACTGGATTTTTTATCATATGAGAAATATTTTACATGGCTGCCAAAATAATAAGAAGTGATTTTCTTGCAGAAGTAGATTCGTGGGAGATAGCTCCTCGTTTTGCAGATTTGCTTGCAAATACTGGTGTGCAGTTTTTCAAAGACAGGGTAAAACTGCTATGTCCTTCTGACCATTTGGGTGTAAACGGGCGAATGACATGTACCCGCGGAGGGACTGTTCTGCTTGAGAGTGGCCTTATCGTTGAATATGACTGGTATAGTTTGAAGTTTACCAGGCCTCTTTCAGTTGTTACTTATATAGCTTTTTCTTGTTTCTTGTTGAAATAAAATAATATAATAAAACTAAATACATATCACAAAAATTTCTTATCAGGCCTTGGCTGATGTCTGTCATAATATTATTTATCTTTTTCTCATAAAATATGTAAGAGAATAGGTGCATCAGATTGTACTGAGATTATTGACTCTGCCTACAGAAGTATGGTGTGGAAAGTTAAATAAGACTTTGCAGGATATGTCTATTATGTATGGTTCCTTTTTTCAGACTTCTAAGCATATCAACTACCTTGCTTTTGGACTTTGAGTTAATTAAGAATCCCCAACTAATTTATTTTATTTCCCTGGGCAGCCAGGCTGGTTCTTTCTTTGGGAGCTGAACCTAAACTTGATGTTGTACCAGGTGCTGCAGAGTTTGCATTCCCTTTCTCTACTCTGGAAGATGCATGTGTAAGAGCTTGACTTGATAAAATACATCCCTTCTATCATACTGTATGCAGACAGATCTGGTTTCTCAATACTGCAGCAGATTTATTGTTATCTTCCTCTCCATTTTTGTATCATTGATGCAGAGAGTTGATCGAAAGTTAAGTGAATTGGAGCGGAGGAACTTTGGTAAGGACTCTCTGATTCGCGTGGCTGTTGTTGGCTGTGGTTACTCTGGAGTTGAGTTAGCTGCAACTGTATCAGAGAGACTGGAAGAAAAAGGAATAGTTCAAGCTATTAACGTAGAAACTACCATCTGCCCAACTGGTACCCCAGGCAACAGGGAAGCTGCCTTAAAGGTAAGAAATCTAGATGCTGGCTCACAGACAGTTATTGCATGGTATTCTTGTTGGTTTTAACAATAACCTTTTTATGCATTCTTCTAAGACTATATCAAGTGATTCCATTTCTTTTTCCCTTCATTTTATTAATTCATGCTCCTTAAGTAAATATTTTTATAGTAGATATAGTAGGTACCCTCTATAAGTAGCCGAATTGAAGAGCTAAGAATCCTACCAAATGCAGTTGGTTCGTGGTTTTTAAAATTCGACAATGATTTTATAATCATGATTTACCTCGGTTGATAGTAGTTTCATCTGTTAACTTCACAGTTTGATTTCTGGTGAAATTGACCTAGTGAAACTGAGTAAAATTTGGTTCCCAACCATGTCAGCTGCTCTGGTGAGTCCGAAGACCCGAAGGGGAAGTGCACTGATTTTCTTGTAACCAAACCTAGTTAACAATGGCTGATGAAAATGTATTCATTTAAAAAATGAGAGAAAGCATAATGTCAAAGAGAATAACAGTCATAGGCATTTTCTTTATCTTTGAATTGCTTATGTTGGCTTTTGATTTTTGTTGTAGGTATATGTTGGACCAAAGCTTTTCTTAAGAGGGAGAAAATAATGAAAGAAGGGATATATATAAAACTTATTATATTTTTAGTTAACATGTTTGACCAAAATTTAGGTTTTCTCATTTTTTCCTTGGTTTTGGAAGGAAAGTGCTGAAGATTATGCTAGAGAGGGATTTGGGTTTTACGGAAGGTTGTCTGCATCTCTAGTGAAAACTGTATGAAATGTTCATTTTTATCTGTTCTCAACTAACAAAAACAGTTACATTTTAATAGCAGGAAGCATGTGACCTATAAATTTAATAGTTTGACAAGTTAGGGTGCTTTTAAACATCATGTCCAAATGTTTGAACCTACAGCGCATGACATCTTGTTTGATGCTTTCACCTTTTACTTGAGGAAATTATATTTTAAAATTTTAGCCACTACTGTTAATCTATATTATGTTTACTACTGATTTCAGGTTCTTTCAGCCAGGAAAGTTCAACTTGTTTTGGGTTATTTTGTCCGCTGTATTAGGAGAGTGGGTGAGTTTGAAGCTTCAGTGAAGCAGCCAGAGAGCGGAGCTATTGCGAACATTGCAGCAGACAAAAATTCAGATAAATATATACTGGAACTTCAACCTGCCATAAAGGGGCTAGAAAGTCAAATTTTTGAAGCAGACCTGGTACTGTGGACTGTCGGATCCAAACCTCTTCTTCCTTATGTGGAGCCACCCAATAACAGACTCCATGATCTTCCCCTTAATGCTCGAGGACAAGCAGAAACGGATGAAACTCTCCGTGTTAAGGGCCATCCTCGTATATTTGCACTTGGTGACTCTTCTGCTCTACGAGATTCAAGTGGAAGGCCTCTTCCAGCAACTGCACAGGTATAATGCTCTTGGTTTAATTTCATACATGATGAACTTGCAATGCCTTATTGATGACCAGGGAAACTGAGGTTGCCTACTCATTTCGCTATGTACATCTTTCCACTTGCCTCAGTTTGATGACTTGCATAAATGCTCTTCTCAGGTTGCCTTTCAACAGGCTGACTTTGCTGGTTGGAATCTGTGGGCAGCAATTAATGATCGGCCATTGTTACCCTTCAGGTTGGTGGTCAAGGAATTTCCTTAAATTAGTGGCACTACTTGAGTTTATTTTGTAGTAACTAATGAAATTGCATAACTTGTACTAGATAGAATTGGTAGCCACCACTAGCATGGAACTGCATGCTTTGGAACTTTAAAGTTTAATGTGAGATTGGAAAGATTTGAACTACCTTCTCATGAATTTTTATCTTCCTCTTGTCATTTTCCCAGTGGGATGCTGGCTATTTTGAGCAATATCCTAACATGGTGTTAGAAATATTTTCATTGTTGATATCTTGAATGGCTGTACGTTTTGTTCATAACTTACACCAACTGGATCAGTTCTGAAAACATCTGTCATCATGGCCTTGCCCATCAATTTCCAGGTTTCAAAATTTAGGGGAGATGATGATTCTTGGTAGAAACGATGCTGCTGTCTCGCCAAGTTTTGTTGAGGGGGTAACGTTAGATGGCCCTATTGGTCACAGCGGTGAGGTTCTCCGTGTCCTCATACATTTTATTCTCTTTCTTTTCTTTGGCATTATATTCTTAGCAATTAATTTTTCCTTAATTGTAGCGAGGAAATTAGCGTACTTGATCAGATTACCGACCGATGAGCACCGGCTTAAAGTTGGAGTCAGCTGGCTCACCAAGTCTGCCATAGATTCAGTTGCTTTATTACAGAGCACCCTAACAAAGGTTTTCTCAAGCTCATAGATTCTCTCATAAGACAAGGCCGAGTAGCACATGCCTTTGTTGTATTTCGTAGACAACTGCTTCCTGTCAATATGTCGATGGAACATCGAAAGTCGCCCTGTACGGAGCTCTTTTCTCTTTGTTTTGTACCTTGTTAAATTGAATGTGTTTCATATGCTTTAGTCCTATTATTTTTCTTTGATTTAATCAACCCAAATATGCATTTTAACAATGTATAAATTGACCACAAACTGCAATAAATAGTAAAATAGATTTTGGTTTGTTCCAAGGTTGGTATCTTTAGTTTGGTCTGTGGTGTCTGCCTGCGAAAGGATACTTCGACGATTAGATGAAATTGTTGGATCTATAGAATAAATGAAGTGCAAAAGGACTATTGGTATTTGGTAGTTGGACCCTAATGTTTAGGTAAAATGACATAAAGCCCTTTTGATTCTTAGGAAAAGACCTCCAAACTTCTTTCGTTGGAGAACTTCATTAGTTTGAAGTCTGGACCTGCTGGATGCAGCCACTTTCTTGCCTAAACTGGATGCAGGCTCCAAGACTTATTCACGGCCTTGCTGCACTAAAATGGTTCGAATCTTGCGTTCACTGGGGAAAGTCATTTATTTCCGTTAAAACTTGTCAAAATGAAACTCAGACCCTAACATATTGGACAGTCTTGAGCCCCAGGCTCCGATACTAATATGTTGTTTTTTGAACTAAAAAATTAATCGTAACGTACAATAACCCACAAATAATTTCTTTATACCTCTAAATAATTTATGTGGTTTTTCAGTACATAAAGCATCTACATCCGGGGCTAAAACAGAGCTAGCCCCTTTTAGCTTTTATGATAAAAAAACGTGCGGAGGTATCAACCGTACAAAATTTCCCAGAAACTAGCATAAGCCTCCCAAAAATTTCTTACCAATTTTATTTTATAAAAACTAGATGTCCAGATTTTTCAAGTTAGTTATAACTAAACTTCGGTTAGCTTGGCAGTGGACCCTCTTTGTGCTGACTCTTCGTCGTGCCAAATAGGCAAAGAATTTTAACTGACCCAGGGTTTACGCATCTCTTGAATTCGTAACGAAGGAAAGCTGTCTTGACGGCTGTTTCAGTCAAGATATGGATCTGGAAAATGCAGCCACTGCCAAAAATCATTAAATGAGGTGTTTTAATAAACCAAAATGATTTCACGTGGGTTTCGAAGCGTGCGATAGCAGCACCGCTCGAAACAAATTCCATATCAAGAGCCAAGCTTTTTCATTACTGCTTTCACGCCAGGTCGCATTTCTTCAAAACGGTTAAAATGTGTTAATATCCTGCAACTGAGAATATACACACAGGCACGCGCGCGCATATATATAAAATTTTAAGTGTAATTATGGTACCTTATCACAGTTGTATATAATCGTTAGATATCAGTGGACTCCATCAATCTAACTGTATCCAACGATTAGATACAATTATAATACAGTCAAACTTCTTTCGTTGGAGAACTTCATTAGTTTGAAGTCTGGACCTGCTGGATGCAGCCACTTTCTTGCCTAAACTGGATGCAGGCTCCAAGACTTATTCACGGCCTTGCTGCACTAAAATGGTTCGAATCTTGCGTTCACTGGGGAAAGTCATTTATTTCCGTTAAAACTTGTCAAAATGAAACTCAGACCCTAACATATTGGACAGTCTTGAGCCCCAGGCTCCGATACTAATATGTTGTTTTTTGAACTAAAAAATTAATCGTAACGTACAATAACCCACAAATAATTTCTTTATACCTCTAAATAATTTATGTGGTTTTTCAGTACATAAAGCATCTACATCCGGGGCTAAAACAGAGCTAGCCCCTTTTAGCTTTTATGATAAAAAAACGTGCGGAGGTATCAACCGTACAAAATTTCCCAGAAACTAGCATAAGCCTCCCAAAAATTTCTTACCAATTTTATTTTATAAAAACTAGATGTCCAGATTTTTCAAGTTAGTTATAACTAAACTTCGGTTAGCTTGGCAGTGGACCCTCTTTGTGCTGACTCTTCGTCGTGCCAAATAGGCAAAGAATTTTAACTGACCCAGGGTTTACGCATCTCTTGAATTCGTAACGAAGGAAAGCTGTCTTGACGGCTGTTTCAGTCAAGATATGGATCTGGAAAATGCAGCCACTGCCAAAAATCATTAAATGAGGTGTTTTAATAAACCAAAATGATTTCACGTGGGTTTCGAAGCGTGCGATAGCAGCACCGCTCGAAACAAATTCCATATCAAGAGCCAAGCTTTTTCATTACTGCTTTCACGCCAGGTCGCATTTCTTCAAAACGGTTAAAATGTGTTAATATCCTGCAACTGAGAATATACACACAGGCACGCGCGCGCATATATATAAAATTTTAAGTGTAATTATGGTACCTTATCACAGTTGTATATAATCGTTAGATATCAGTGGACTCCATCAATCTAACTGTATCCAACGATTAGATACAATTATAATACAGTGCTACAGTTGTACAGTAACCTGATTCATATATATATATATATATATATATCATCCACAATTTTAAAAATAATTTTTTAATCATTGAATTATAGTTGATGTAAGGGTTAATATTAAAATGGATATATAATTTTATAATTTTAAAAATTAATTAATTAATGTGGATCTGGCCTTATTAAATGTCCTCTCTGTCCCATCACTTCAAACCTATTTTGACCCTTTTTTTTCCCAAAAGCTTTCCAACTGCAAAAACCTTCTTCTGTTGCATAATTTTCTGACAGTTTAAACGTCCATTTTAATTAGAATAAAAAGAAAAAATTATCTATGTTAAGTTTACTTATTAAATGGTTAGTCAATTTAAGTCGTATTCGGACAAATTATCAAAACTTTTCACACTGCTTTTGATAAGATTTGATATGCCAAGCAGTGGGCTGCTGAATCACAAGACTTGGAAAAGGCATGTTGAGTTCCACTCCACAATTGCTATTTGCTTGAGATTAATTAGTCTCCCAATTAATTTATTTTACCGTGCTTATCGTATCAGATTCAATTACCAAAGGCATTAGGCATACTTCATTCGCAAGCTTTACCTGTTATATAAAATTGTTAAGAATTTTAGTTGCTGCTGTCTAATTTTAATTTTGTCTCTCCTCTTTATCAGTACCAAATCTTAAGCTATGGTGGCTTATTATATTAAGATCTTATTTGAGATTGAGGTCCTATAATTTTTAAATTATATATTTTTAAATAATAATTTTAACAATATTATTAAAAATATAATAGAACTTTCATCATACACGTGTAAAATCGTATTAACATAATTTTTAAACTACAGTAATTAGTATTTATCAAATACTTTAATACAGTAACTTTTAAGATATAATTGTTCAACCTCAATCTCAAATAAACCCTACATACTCAAACAACAATGATCAATAAAGCCAAGGGGAGACTTAGTGATTATTCATACTCTTGGTTATTGGGAAAAAAAAAAGTCTTGATTATAATCATAAGCATGAGTTCAAGAGTCGTACAGAAACGAGTGGTGGAAGAGAAGAAAAAAAATTGGGACTTAGGACCAGAAAAAAAAGGGGGGGAGGTAAAATGTAGAAAAAAATTTATAATTTAGGACAAGAAAAAAAAAAGAGGGGTAAAATGTGTGATAGAGTTTTAATAAGAAAGAGAAAACTAATTAAGAAATATAATTAAATCATATATCTAATCTGCACTGTTCATTTGGTCTCAATTTAAATTATTTAATAGTTAAAAATTATGCCTAAAATTATCTTTAATATTGTATCCCTTGAATCTGTCTCCACACACACACACATATAGAGAGAGGGTTGTAATTAGAGATTTCTAACCATATTAAAATTAAGGATAAGTTAAGAGATAAAAGAACACAAATTTTAGTGAGTAATGATATAGGCACAAACTATTATATAAACTTATCTTATACAAACTGATGTGGCATGATACAATTAGTTGAATTAAATATCTCTTAGCCCACATAATTTATTTTTATTATTTAATATTTTCAATCAATCAATAAATTAATGCTACATTAATTTATACAAAATAAATTTATACATAAATTTATAATTATATCATCACTCAATTTTAATATACTATAAGATAAAATATACTATATTAAAAATTATATCTTTTTATTTTTTTTAATTCATCTATGATTTTAATATACCCAGCTATCTTTAATTGAAAATTATTATTTTACCACCCAAGGGATGAACGCACATCAATGACACAAATATTAAAATTTATTTACTGAAAACTTATGAGTGATGTATGTGATGGTAGTATCTTTAAATGCAAACTGAAATCTCACATGCAGATGCATCCAATGTTAGTAGTATTTCACATTCTTTTGTACTTGCATATATTTATTCAAACGGTGAAGTTGAAATTACAGAATAATCCCCAAATGTCGACACAAATTTTCAACATTTAATAATGGTCCCAATCCACAAGGACCGCCGTGCAGACGCAGTAAAATCGTCCTTAAATGTTGTGCCGTTACATTGCGGCATACATATAAAAAAAAAAACAAAATCTTTTAAGGCCCAATTATTTCGACAACTTGCATTGGTAGGACCTTTGAATTGAATGGAGAGTTGTTAAAAAAACCAGATGCAAAAGATGCCCATCTCACTTCCATTTAATAAGCATGGCTGCTATTTAAATAATAATAATAATAATTTACTAGCTAATTAATCATAATATTAATTTGAAAAATTAATTACAAGATTTCTGATTAATTAAAGACAAGTAATTTAGTCAACCTTTGATTAACTTTGGGTGTAACCACCCAAGACAAAATCAATGTAAATTTTCTCTTCTGCTTAGGAAACTTGCAAATTTTGATTATACGTGATACCAAACCTCCTACTGATTTTTAACATACATGTGGACTTCAGCTAAGTTGCAATCAGCATTAATCTTATTTAATCCATGTTCATGTAATTTGCAATTAGATGATTAAGTTGACAAACAGAGACATGATTAAGTTTAAATCGAGAAGGAAAGATATTCCATCAACTTGATTTTTCATAACTCTTTTTTTTTTTTTTGTAACTTTTTTTTTTTTTTTTGGGGGGGGTGGGGGGTAGTGGGTAGTGGGTGGGGATGGGAGAATTACATAGTGTGGAATGCTTTAATGCTTGATGCCTGCATTCATTAATTTCTTTATTTTAGGGAAATTATCACTTTCCCTCGTGATTAATCACAATCTAATAATTATTTCCTTAATATTATAATTTTACAATATTATATGATTTTCAAAAACTTTTATTCATTTTTCTTATAATTTAGATACATAAAATAAAATTGATGGATAAAACTTAAATTAAAATTAAAAAAAGTTTTATAATATATTTTCTTATTTTAAAAAATTATATTAAATAAAACTAAATATTACAAAATCAAAAATTATTTTACTTCTCTCATAAATTGCCAATATATATATATATAGATGAAGACAATAGTCATCACTACAATTGGTAACCCTAAATTATATAATTAAAATTTCATTAAACACTAAAAAGTATAGGTTTGGGTGCGACTAATTACTTTTTCCCTCAATTCGATCAAGGCTTTTATCATCTTCTCCATAGTTTGGTTTGAAAGAGTGATTGATTATGGAATAATTTCGTGGGCACCCACCACTCCCATGTACTTATTTAAATGCTTAATTAATGGTCTTTCTAGGGGCCACTGAAAAGGCTAATCAATCCATTTAAAGCTACTAGATCACTCTATTTGTGGTGCACTTTGATAGTTGCTATAAAAGGCATAATTAATCTGACAACAATCTAAATAATTACGGGAGTGCCTAAGTTACATTTATTGTAATTTATAGTTTTTGTCTTATTCCTTTTGGTTAATCTCATATGGATCCTTTTAATTTTTTCAATTTTTAATTTTTTATAGTCCTGAATGTATTTGTCTTCTCCCATCTCTTATACACCTATTTTTTATTCTTTCCAAAACCTTATTTATTTCTTTGAACAACAATAAATGATTATCAAATTCATATAAATCTACAAATCCAGAATAGATGTCTGGTCCTAAATTTATCAACCCTATCCGTTCTTGTTCTAACAAAAATATTTTTTGGTTTATTAAGTTTATATATGTATTTACTATGTTTTCCCATCCTAAAAACATATGGTCTATACTATTTGCCAATTCTTGTATTGTATTAACAGCTTGATTCATAATGTTTCCATTTTATACCAATATATTAAAAATTTTATAAATTCATCTATGAATTTCATTTTCTTTTCTATTAAAATTTCACCTCCTGTTGTATCTATAAATCTTTCTCTAAGCTCCACGGTTAATTCCAGTTCTATATTCCATTTATTATTTTTATCGGTTTTAATTGCTTTTATTAAATTTTTTATTTCTTCTTTATTATATACCTTTAATGTATATAAACTATCTACTATACTTCTTATAGGATCCATGGCTCTGATACCATCTTTTAGGAACACAAACAAACAAACAATATATAAAAATTTTATAACAAATAAATAGATGAAATAAAGAAATATAAATAAATATAAACATACATGGTTAACATAACATATTTTTATGTAACTTAAACTTCTTCAAACTCTTCATTATCTGAGTTATAGGTATATCAAGGTTCAACTTCATAATCTTTTTGTTTTAAATATGCTTTTGCTATATCAATTCCTTCTTCTATTGTCAACATAATTATATTATGTTTAGGTAGTCTATTTCAATGTTTTCTATAATTTTCTGTTTTATTTCTTGAGGTAAATTAAATTAGTGTACTGCTAATAAGTCTTATGTTCTTACAAGTTCCTGTTTGTTGAACAGATACGAACTCTATTTATATGATCCTAGATTAAAATCTATTATCATCATGTACTCATTGTAAGGTATTTTTGTGGTTGAATTTATTATGTATTCCTTAGATTCTCCGAAGTAAAAACGGTGATTCATGTTATAAACAGAAAGTTTGTTTCAGTTTCAAAATTTGCTCTCCATCCATAAATCATCTCATCAACAACCATCAACAACTTCCACCAAGAGATAAAAGTTGAGTATTATTACCTAATTTATCCTTTCTTCTCTACCTTCTGATCTCCTTCCAGTGACCTGCAGCCTATTTTTCTTGTTCCCTTACGGCCTCCTGCCTCAGCGGGATCTGTGGACTCAGATGGCTTTACTGTGTGGATTTCGATTGTCTTGATAACGAAGTATTGGATAAGTTAGGTTCCTCTTCTTTTTCTTTGATGGATTTTGTTTTGGTTGATGATGTTTTGATTTATGATTGTGAGCAAGAAAGTGCTTAGTGATTCATAATTTTTTAGAATTATGAGAAAGAGAATTATGAAAAAAAATGTCTGAGGAGCTCTCGTCTCCCTTCTTCTTTCTTTTTATTTCTCAAAAAGTTTCTAATGAGCTGACAGGCTGGCTGTATGGTTTCACTGCTGCTGGCGAAATCTCATGGTAATGATTTCATTGATGAGTTCTAAAAGGATATTTGAAGGTGTATGGCTATCCTCTGAAGTTACAAGGATATAATTCTGAAATCGGATAATTGTTCTATAGTTTCTTTTATAAAGGTCTTTGGCAATACTCCATATCGCCTTTATTCCCCGGGCCCTGCGGGTTCTGATCCATGCTCTGGTTATTTGAAGAACATTTGTATATTCAGTCCCTACCTCTACTTGGAAATTTTTTGTAAGGTGTCCCACAGAGATCATATAAAATGCTTGATATTCAACATTTTGATGGTATTCTAGGCTAATAGTGTAAAATTTTAGGTATATAGGCCTTTTTTGGGTAAATTTTGAGACTTCTTTCACTAATAACTCATCTAAACTGGCTATTTCTCTTAAATCTGTATCTGAATATACTAAGTCTAGATACCCAAACTGTGCTATTTTTCAAATAAGGAGAGGATTTGCTCCTTTTATAGCTATCATCCTGAGGTATACATTTTTTCCAGGGGCCTTGAAGATGGTATTGTTGTGGGAGCAAGTAGAGTACACCCACGTGGAAAAACTGTTTATATTCTTCTTCTTTTAAATTTAGGGGAGAAGGTTTTTCTTTTTCTGCTTCTTCTAAGGAAGTGTTGTTTATTCTGATGAATTTTTTTGAGGAAGTCTTTTTTTGTGCTTCGACTTCTATGGACAAGGTTTTGTTAAAGGATGGATCACAGACTGGTTCTTGTTGTGGGAAAGGTCCACTACTACTTCCTATTTTTATTGGGATATTGCTTATTGAAAGCCCTTTTGTTAGGTCGTTTATGTATGACTCTAACAAATGTATTCCCTTCTCATGAGCCTCTGTGGCTTCTTTCATGTAAATTATGGCATCTAGCATGTCTGATGCCTCTGCTTTGAGCCTTTGTATTTCTGTATTTATCACAAATATGGTTTTATTTACTTCTGTATTTATTTTCCGAATTCTATGTTCCTGCTCAGAAAATCTACAAGAAAATTATTAGTTCTTTTTATATGTATAATTTTAAAATTATAATATGATAAATAAGCTTGCCATCTGTGTCGTCTTCTGTATTGGGGTTCATTCGGCAAAATTTTACTAATAAGTGAACTTACCTGAGAATTGTCTGTTTCTACAATAAATTGTTTCTGAAGTAAAAATAATGAGAACTTTTTTATTCCTTTGTATATGGCAAGGAGTTCTTTTTCATGAAGTGGATAATTGACTTGTGCTGGGTTAAATGTTTCATTTATATCAGTTTTAAGTATTGCTCCCCCAATGTAAATCAAATGCATCAGTTTGTATTACTAATTTATCATTTTCTTCTGGTAACCATAATGCAGGGAAGTTTTTACATTCTTCTTTTAGATTCTTTACAATTTCCGTATGTTCTTCGCTCCATCCTCTAGTATTATTTTTTCTGAGTAATTTTTTGAAGTATATTTCTCTTTTTTGCCAGATCTTTTATAAATCCTTCTGCAAATTTAAACAACCTAAAAATTTTTGTATTTATTGCTTATTTTTTAATTTATCTGGAAATTCTGTAATCTTTTTTCCTATATGGCTCTGGAGTCTAATTCCTTTTTTGTCAAGAACCATTCCTAAAAATTCTATTTTCTTGTGTTCTATGACTGCTTTTCTTTCTAATAATACTATACCTTCTCTAATACATACATTAACAAATTCTCTTAAATGATTTCTATGGTCTTCTAATGTTTCGGATGCTATTAATATGTCATCAACATAGACTATGATATATTTATAATCTCTAAATATTTTATCCATCCAACTTTGAAAGATTTGAGGGGCATTTTTTTAACCCAAATGGCATTACTAACCATTCATAATGTCCTTGTGGGGTGCTAAAGGCTGTGTAAGGAATACTGTGTTCTTCCATTTTTATTTGCCAAAATCCTGATTTACAATCAAATTTTGAGTAGTATGTTTTATTTTTTACAAGATTTATTAATACTTCTTAATTTGGAAGAAAATATCTGTCAAATTTTGTGTATTTATTCAACTCTTTATAGTTTATTACCATTCTTGCTTTTCCTCTTATTTGTTCTGATCTTTTTCTAACCATAAAAGCTAGGCTATTATGTGGGCTATTGCTAGTCCTAATTAATTTTAAATTTAATAACTCTTTTATTTGGATTTTAAACTCTTCTATGTCTTCTTTTGTGTACATCATAGGTTTAAGCCTTATGATCATATTCTCAATTAATTCTATTTTTGCTCTACGATGGTTTGGTTTCCATAATGCTAATGGATTATCTTTATAGAATTGTTCTAGTTGTGACTTTATTATTTCTAATTGTATATTATAACTCTGGCCTTGTTGGATTAGAAAATATTTTTCATAAATAAATATATCACCACGTTGGGTTGACTGAACTCTGTAAAGTTTAAATTCGCGAGGGATGCAAAGGACATGATTACAAGGGATTTTCAGGGTAATCATATAGGGAGTTTGTTGATAATATTGGAATTGTTGTAGAAAATCATTTCCTAGGAGTATATCGCAATCCATATGGTCATATTGATATATTCGATTAATACGTACTATTTTACTTCCTAAAAGTATCTCAAAATTTATTAAGGATTGGTTTACTTGTTGTTTATCTCCTGTTATACTAATGATTTTTAATTTTCCGTTTGATTTCCATTGATTTGACAAAAAGGATTTCATAATCGTTATTTCACTACCAGTGTCTATTAAGACACATGTATCTATATCTTTTTCCGTTATGTTTATTTGTATATAGACGGACATAGGGTATGTTATATAAGTTTGCTTTAACATGATTCACATACTATCCTTTGACCTTCTATTTGTAGGGTTATTCTATGTTTTTCTATTTTATAATATTCTAAATCATTTAAAAAACTATTTCCTAGTACTATGTGTTTTTCTGGATCTGTGGTCATGAATGAGTCTATATAACAAGATACTATTATTCTAAATCCTTCTATAATTATAAGGACTTTAACTTCTTGTTTACAAATATGTTTATTACCATTGAAATCAGTGTATTCATATGGAATTTCTTTTTCTTTTATTAAGAGTCCTTTACTTTTAGTGTGGTTCATGTAATTATGACTTGTACCAGTGTCTACTAATATATGTATTTTGTTGTATATTCTATTCCATTGAAATATTGTCCAAGTATTTTTGTTACGTTACTAGTTGTTATAGATTTAGTTATTTGTTTATTTGTACTTAATCTTCTAGATGAACTTCCTCTTACTAAAGTTCTTCCTGCAAAACTTATAGGAATGATGGAGTTTTCGTTATCATTGTTTAAAAATTATTTTCTATCATCTATATTTAGTTCATAATTTATAGGAATTTTGTAATCTTGGATTGTAGGTTCTATAAACGTTGCTATGTCTTCACATTCTTTATTTATTTCTATATAAGGTTTATTTCCATATATTTCTCTATAATTTGAATTACAAAAACTATATAATGCAGAATAATGTATTGTCATTAATCTATTTCCTTCTTTTATTAAGTTCTTTTTTAGTAGTTTAAAGTGTAAACTTAATGTCTCATCTATATTTTTATCCTTTATGTGTACACAATATCTAGGATGACATGTAAATAATAGTTTAGTGTAACATAAGTTTCCTTCTATTGTTCCTAAAGGTCCTATACTAGGATAATAAAATCTTTGATCATGCAGTGATAAGACTATGGGACTACCTATTCCTTCTGTAAAAGGAGATTTTATTAATATTTGAATTTCTGCTAGATATACATATTGAATCTTTTCTTTTGTTGATTCATTTTTTACTTTTCTTAATGCCAAATCTATAGATCTTTTATTTATTAAACTAAATCTAATACTTCCTTCAGTTTGTGTAATTGTTACAGCTTTTTCTTGTTCATAATATTCAGGTAATACTATTTGTTTTCTTTTGAACATATCTCTAAGCTTATGTAATATTCCATATTACGGTTTTTCTATATTTATTTTCAAAAGTTTATTATATTTTTCCTTATTAAAAGTGGCAACGAGACTATATCCACCTTTATTTTCCTCTTTTTCTATTTCTTCAATTTCTTCTATATCTTCTTTCTCTATTATTTCTTCTTTATTCTGACTCATCTTCTTATTCTTGTTCCATATAAACTTGTTCCAATTATTCCTGATTTTAATATTTCAAACTTTTCTAATTTTTTATTTTTCTTTTGACTCATTTGAATTACAGATATTTCTATTTTTATTTTTCCTATTTCTTGTCTTATATCCTTTATTTCTTCTTTGAGATTTAAAAGTATTTCTTTTAATTCTATTAATGTAGTTTCCATAAAATTTAAGGGTGTCTATAGATATTTTAATTTCTTGATTGTATGTTACTTTACATGTAACTTAGTCTTGGCCAATAATTAATTAAGGTGTATATAGATTTATTTGTACAATTAATGAACACGACGTTTTTCTTGAATTATCACATCAATTACTATCAGAGCGTTATCATCTTTTATTAGTTTGAATTTTTATTTTCTTTATTCTAATTTTTTCTTCCATTTAAGAAGGTCATTATCTCATTTTTCTTTGTGCGACTGGAACTCAAGACCTTGACTTTAAAAAGAATAAGCTCTTCATTATCACTTGAGTGGGGCTTCCCGTGTATTTTTTTTTATAATAACTTGTATATAACATAACCTTATTGTACTGACCAACGTTAATCTCAAAATTTTCTAAAACCAAAAACAAATTCTAGTAAATGTAAAGAGGTTATAAAGCTTGGAGTTTAATTAGTTTCACTATTCAATTGGTATGGTGTAAATATATAATTTAAAAGGAAATTACTAATAGCCCACCTAATTTTTAGTAAAAGTTCTAATAAAATATATAAAAGCTTTAAAAATTATCATCCATATCTACATAATGTTTGTCTATTATGTCATCGGTTCACGTTTCTAGTAACCTTCATTAAATGCCGTGGTCGTAGGGGTGAAATCCTGATTACGTACCGAACTCTTTTTCCTTTTTGAGTGAAAATTATCACCTGGGAACATTTTTTTAGAGAAAGTTTTAAGTACACATCAAGGTCTCCTACAATTCACGTAATAATAATGATACACTTTCAAAGGCATAATAGTCTTTTTGCAAAGATTCCTTGAAATATTATTATCGAGTTAATGAAATTTAAAACTGACTCACTGATATAATTACAAGACTTACGTAGACTGAAAATAACTTCTTAACATTTCGTTTATTTTTAAATTTTCACCACTGCTGATAATTTTTCGATGTACACATTATCAGAAAAAATATGTGGTGCAATTATAGTATCGTGTCACAGTTGTATCCAGTTGTTGGATATCAATAGACCCCACTCATTCGAATGCATCCAACGACTAGATATAACAGTGGCGCGGTACCACAATTACACCGTAACCGGACCCATTATTGTTATAGCTATTAATTATAATGATAAGACTTATCTTTTAACATGCACCATGACAACTCTTGCTTATGGCCTTAAGCTTCGGATCAATCAATTTCACAGACACTTACATTAATGATTATAATTTGATCACTGCTCATTAATGTTTCAATATTAAATTATGGTCTCCCTAAGTTATATCTAATCAAACTTACAGTAAGATAAAAATTCACTATATATTAATGTTTCAATATTATACTCAATTCTTTTTGTATTGCTTTACTTGATTGTAAGTTACAACCATTTTAACTCAGGCAAACCCTAAAGTTAATTGCAATTGGATGCTTTTTATTAATATATATAGCACGAAAAATTAGTTGGATTATGTTCTGTAATCTGAATTAAAACTCGTTTGTTCGAAACTTTTTATAGCTACTGTTGGTGAAGAAAATTCATTGTGCGGATTAGACTAAAGATTTTTAAATATTCAATCTAAAACACTAATTTATTAGGCGGAAGAATTTATTCTAATTATAAACAGTTCTTTTGAAGGTAATTTTGTTTTTTAATTGATTTTGTCGGTAAGCTACACTACAGACTAAGTTGCCAGAAACTGCAAGTTACGTAAATGATTGGTTTGTGAATAACAAAGAAGAGTTAATTAATTAATTAACATTTATGAATTAATTAGACGTGATGTTTACCTGTAAATATTGAAATGAAAGAACGATAAGCATGAAAAGGACTCCTTCGTTAATTTTATAAACTTGTTATGGGAGAAATCAATAAATTACCAGAAAGCAAGAAAACAGTTTGCTGTTGAAAGAACGATAAGCATGAAAAGGACTCCTTCGTTAATTTTATAAACTTGCTATGGGAGAAATCAATAAATTACCAGAAAGCAAGAAAACAGTTTGCTGTTAGCTTTGAATTTATAACAATAACAATAAATACAGTACAAGCCCCATTTTGTTTTTCTTGCCATATCCGCCCACCACTCTGTAATCTCTCTCTCTCTCTCTCTATCTATATATATATATATATATATGCACAGATGACATGTATATAAATAGATATAGGTAGATAGAGTAGAGATGATATGAAGAGTAGTGGTGTGTGGCCAAAATTCAGATAAAAAAAAAATGGGTTTATTCAGAGCAGAGGGTGTAGTGTATAAGCCTGTTCAGGAAACTGACACTGCTTCTCCTCCTCCTCAACCCAATCAATTTTATCTTACAGCCAATGTCAAAGGTATAATATACATGCGATCATCAATTCTTCATCATCATCATCATCATCAGTCATCAAATCTTTTGCTTTCTTTTTAATTTTTGGGTAAATTTGTCTTCACATGCATGCAAATGTGATATCTTTTAGTTTTCTTCTGACACGCACAGCTTCTGCTAGCTGCAGTTATTTCTTGTTCTTTTAATTTTCCCTTTCTGAACAACAATGATTACTGTACTGTTTTATTATTCTTTTAGTAAAAAAAAACAGCACCCCTACGTGTTGTGTGTGTGTGCGCGAGCATAAATATATTTAAAATTTATTAATTTTGAAGACCCCGAGTCGGGAATAATTAATTAAATTTTTTAAGTTTAATTTTATAATTAAGCTCCACGCATGGCGGGATTTCTGGTTAAAGTATTTGTCTGGTTATTGGAGTCTCCCATCCTCGGAGGATTGCTGCTCTACATTTTGAAGAGAAACAATTTAATTCACAAGGTACTTGTATCCTTATCCTTCACGTGCTGATATTGTTCTTCCTTAATTTCTCATAACTCAAAGATACCACCGTCTCCAAGAAAATATATATTTATTTAATTTAATTTATTCTTTAAAATTGCATGTTATTATTTTTATTTTTATTTTTTTACTGATATTTGAAAAAGAAAAAAGCCCACCAGGATGATAGAAATAGTATTTCTACCGTCCGTCAAATAGGATAACACTATGATACAATAAAATGACATATTATTTATACACAGTGTTGTCGTTTCTATCTTGTTAGTATTTGAATATTATTTTCCTTTTAGTTTTGGTTTCTATGTAGTTAAGCTGACCTCAATAAGCCAATAAGTAGTTAATTATTTGCTTTGCATTCACTGATTAGGAACTGTGGTTGGTGTCTAATTACTTTCTGGTTTTCTTTTCTATCCTATTCTCCCCAATTAACAATAATTTAAAACTCGTCAAGATTTCAGATATTATACCGCCCTAAAATTCAATAAATGTATATGATTTTTATGCCG
Source organism: Citrus medica (assembly GCA_002013955.2). Classification (NCBI taxonomy): domain Eukaryota; kingdom Viridiplantae; phylum Streptophyta; class Magnoliopsida; order Sapindales; family Rutaceae; genus Citrus; species Citrus medica. The sequence goes on along the minus strand of MKYO02019676.1, from coordinate 189,043 downwards.
AATGGAAAATATTAAGATAATTGACAGGGATGATTAAGTAACGTTCAATAAATGAATCTGATTATTGTTTATAAGTTAATAACGCAAACGGTGGCTGGCTGGACGGAGGCCATCGCCGCCAGGTGTTCTGACTCTATGTGGGGAGGGAAGGACGTACCAAACTACCAACAAGGTGTTTGTTGTGGGGGGGTCCTATAAATAGATTTTTGGGTGAGATAATAACACCCCCACTTTTAGTTAGTGACATCCTACTTACGACTCTCTTTTTTTGTTGCATTTACAATTTTATCCTCAAACAACAGCTTCATTCTTTTTTTCTTTTTTTTGAATTTTTTTTTTTGAATCACGAAGTAGTCCTGAGTGGATCCCAACGGTGGAAAGTATCATTAAATTCATACCACAATTTAAATTAATCCCCGCTCGTACCGGATCCACTCATAAAAAATAAAGTACTGGTCAAATTAATAACTGCATACGATAATGGGGCTTGAACCACTCACAACCAACTTTGGTTAAATTAGCACTTACTGCATCTATCTATTTCATCGATAAAATCATTTACTTACGGCATTTGAAACCTAAAGAAAATTGAAAGTTTTGGCTGGTACCTGGTAACGATGTTCTTCCCAATGTATGGTGACCTATCCAAAGAACACTATTAGAGGCCCAAACAATTTCAAGTTTCCAACTCAATTTGGGGGAAAAAAAAAGTTTTAAACGTCTAAAGTCAATTTCTCCCATTCCACTTCGCTGCAAATCCGCCATTTTTTTTTTTTTTTGACTCTCTTTGCATTTCTTAAATCATGAATATGATTTCTTGTGTTGCAGTAGTTTAATGACATTCTTTCCTCATGTTCAATCATTAAAGTTTGGCTGGACACCAGAGAACATTTAATATTAATAAAGCTTTGTTGGAGCCGTTTTCAAATAATTTTATTTATTTATTTTCGTGAATTTGAATTTCAAATAAAATAATAGTTAAAAAATTAAATTTGACTTTATCTAGTCCGTTATTTATTTTTTTAAATAAAAAAATTGAACATAAAATTTCAATAACAAATAAGAAAAATAATTAATCATTTAAAATTCATAATTCAAAACAAGGAACACCTAACTATAAATTTTAGCAGAATAATAGATGCAAACGATAAATTTGATTGATTTGTTTTTCATTAACTTAAGTTCTACTAATGGGATTTAGACCCTATATAGTTATTTACATATCCATCTAGTTCCTATATTTTAAAAAACTTTTTCTTTTTTTACATTTGGGGATGAATAAACTCTAAATTAATTTTTTTAACCTATATCTTTTCAGAATTTGAATTTACATGATTAGTTAAAAAAAATTTAAAAATCACTCCGTCATGTCCATAAAGGCACTATGCACCACCAAAATTTTTCGAAAAATATTAACTAATTACAGTTCAATTAATTTGGTCTTTACGGTAGAGAGATAAAACCCTCCTTTTCAAATTTTCTTTTCTCCCCGCCATCAAGAGAATAAATCATAATCATTTGTTCAATATCATAGTTGTAATCTTTACCATCGACAATTGGAGACCTCCATTCTTGGGTTTGGACTTCGGGTTTGGTTTATTAATTGAACTTGACAACTTGATTTTAAGATGTGTCCTATTGATTGAGTTATTAAGACTGTGAGTACCTCATTGATAATTTAGTTTGAGAAAGACCATGTTTAAATTTTGTTTGGGGATATTTCCAACCCATAATTTGCGTAAATTCACTCTATTTCAAAAAATTATTGTACACAAATTTATATTATTTTAAAAAATTTTAAGATAATAAAAAATTCTAAATAATTTATTAATTAGATCCTTACCTTTATATCAGTTTCTTGCCCATTGTTGACCGATACTATTATTTTAATTTAAATATTTTTTCTTGTGATATAAAATGACCAGATTGTCTAACACACATGCTTTTATGCTATAAGAGTCCGTTTTGTATGCTGGATAAGATGGATAGGATGAGATAAGATTATATTTAATATTGTCTTATGTTTGGTGTAATACCTATAATTGGACTAAATAGTATAGATATTTATATAGGGACAAAATGTTTGGTTTCTTTTATTATTGGTTAATTCATTCACATTAATTTTGATATTATAATTCACTCCATTTCAAAAATTCATTTTACAAAAAATTACATTATATTTTCAAATTTTAAAATAATGAAAAAATATAAAAAAAAATTATTGACTATATCTTTACCTTTACATAAGTTCCTTAACCATTATTGATCGATACAATAATTTTAATGTTATTGTAATTTGATTATTTTTCTTGTGATATAAAATAGCTAAATTGTCCAAACTATCTGCTTTTATGTTGAAGTATAAACGACTCTATTGTACTGTTGTACACACATTCTTGTAAATAACACTCATTTTCTTCGGTTAAATTGCTCACTTTCCTCTCTATCTCTTCTGTAAATATCTTCTTTTGTATTGTGTTTTCTGTTCAAATTTCTTTTTTATTTGAAATTATTAAAAAACTGTAAACTTTTTTAATTATCTTTTTGAGGTGGGGTGGATTTACACAATTTGAGGCGTGAAAATATTACTTCAAATTTTTTTAATTTTTAGAGGTGAAATAGTGCATTAATGACTACTTATTTCATATGTAGACAGTAAAAGTGAAATTTTGAAATTAACCATATAAAATCTTAAATGGAGTTGTCAAAATTTATAGTTGTGTAAAATTTTTGAAAACTTTGGTAGTGAAGAGTGACAAGCTATTTGAGATTGGAATAGAATCTTCTCTTTATCCTTTGTGATTATGCAAAAAATTTAAGTAGTTGGGTAATAAAAAACTATAAAAAATTTTTAAAAAAAATGATTTTGCCCTTGCACAGTTAAGACTTAAGACTGAATTAACGGAACTGATGGGTTATTTGTAGATGTTCATTTTTCTAATACAATAGTTCTTGTAGTTATTTCTAATTATGCAAAAACCTAAGTAATTGCATTATAACTAATGACTCATAAAAAACTATAACAGTGATATATTCGAGACTTGTTTTCAACCCGGGGGGGGGGGGGGGCAAACTGAAGCCCCAAGTGAAAAAGTAAGGAAAATAATATTGGGAGCTTTGTTTATTTTCTTCGAAAATCTATAGTTACAATAGGGATCCGTAAGAAGAAATTTGCAAAATGTGTGTTCTATATGTGATTTATTTAAAAAGTTAGGGAGCTAAAAGTTATTATCCATTAGTAAAATTTAACAATTTAACTATAACAATTACTCAAAAGGAACTCTTTAACCGCCGGTGGGAGATACATCGCTTTCCTTGATTGAGAATTTGATATTCAAAATAAATGGAGTCATCAATGACTGAATGTGACACGCATTCTTTTTTTTTTAAAAAAAAAAAAAAGAAACTGTGACATTCTTTTCAAATGTGACACAAATATGGAAAAGCAAAATACAAAAAGCAACCAATAAAAAAAAATTATTAGGTTATTATCACCGGTAAAAGATGATTTTGTGAGCACCAGAGGCTGATCTGTAGCGATTACTTAGACATGTAAGAAAATCTTATAATTTTTTTATGAACAATATTAAAATTGTAGATTATTCTCATAGTATCACGTGACAATGTCGCTAATCATAAAATAAATAGTAAATATTGTTTTCAGTAGATTACAACTCGATCATCCAGAAGCTACAGCAGTTAGCCAGTTGGGCTCCTCTTCTTTAACCCCTGATTATTCTGCAGTTATAAATGCTGCAAAATGTTGTTGAATTTTCCATTAGTAATTAACTTAGTCTTGCATACTGCACCGCTATCAAGGCATCAATTTATTCACTCAAAGCCTGTGAATTCACCAAGATTATAGATTCCAATCACATTTTGCTGACCAAATCTCATTCCAAGTCTTTGGTAATCAAATAATCAAGTGCAATAGAATAATCGCATCATAGATCTTACATATTCCATGTCTCAAGAAATTGCTGAACCATCATCGATTGTTCAAGAATTAATTCAAATATTTGTTATTTTTGCTTCTCTCATAAACACTAATATATATAGGCTTTGTACTTTGGCAGTTTATTTCATATGCGGAGCTGGAAGACTCGCCGCTTTATGTTCCCTTACATCCCTATGATTCTGAAGGTTTGATTACAAATGCAGGCCTGAATCCACAACTAAGATTAGTACAAGATCCACTATTTTTTCATGCACCATAACAGTCTAATTCAAATGAAGAAAACTTGGTATTACTGATTAAATAAGATATGATTGCATGCATTCGGCAGGCAGTGTGCAAGAATACGCCGTGCATGCATGTCTCTTAATTTCATCTCATGTTGATTCCACACCAAAGCCACATGTTTTAAGAATACATTAAAATTTCAATAGCTTGTTTTCTAAGCTAACTAAATTCAGTTTAAACACTCTTGCAGATCTTAAAGAACAAGAGATCAAACACATCGATTCTGATTTATCTCCACCTGAAAAAGTTCAACAGGCAATAGATTGTCTGCCTCTATCTTCAGAAAAGCGGCCATTTTTCCATCGCTGGACTGTATTAGATTATTCAAATGCCTACAGTTCCGGAGAAATTACTCCTCGTATGGTAAGCTTTTGTATATGTGATCACTTCTTGTTGGCTTGCTTTCCTGTGCATGCATAGTCAATTGGTTGGACTTTGCACAGCTAGCTGCTCTCTAATAAACATAGATTTTTGGTTTGTATAGGTTGCAGAGCGGTTTATAGCCGCAGTACGTGAGTCTTCAAACCCTCCAATGAAAATGTCATTCTTCATTAACTACAATGAAGAAGATATTCTAAAGCAAGCTACAGAGTCGACTCTTCGGTATAAAAAAGGTATAATCAAACTATAGTGCAACAAATGCTCTGTAGTCCTCTTGTAATTAGTAATTTACTGCTCTTAACTGCATTGGGAATTTTCAGCATCTTATCTAGACATAGATGCTAGGGGTCTAAAGGAAGAAATTAAGCATGTTAACATGTTAAAATCTTCAAATTGGTGCTCCTAGAGCTACCTAGCATCTGATAATTCTACTTGTCCAATTTATCTGATTTTGATTATGGTCTTTTCCAGGAGAGCCAATATCGGTTCTAGATGGAGTCCTAATTGCAGTCAAGGATGAAATTGATTGTTCTCCTTACCCAACTACAGGTGGTCTAATGTTCTATTATTTCATTTTCACTAGGCTTATTTATTGATGACCTATTTCATCAGTTCACTAACATTGACGTTGGTTCTCGTAGGAGGCACCAAGTGGTTGCATAAAGTTAGACCTTGCACAGGTGATGCATGCTGCGTTATGCGCCTCAGATTGTGCGGCGCCATCCTTGTTGGGAAAACTAATATGCATGAGCTTGGGGCTGGAACAAGTGGGATAAATCCTCATTATGGGTGAGCCTTTTTTTCGCTCTAGTTGCGTTTCATTGTGCTAAAGCAAAAAATTGTGTCATTTGAACTATTTGGTACTCTTGACACAATCCCCACTAAAGCAGTTTCAATGGTTCTTTTCTTGTTTCCCGAATGCTAGGGTCGCCAGAAATCCATACGACCCCAGCAAAATCACTGGAGGTTCTTCTAGTGGATCAGCAGCAGTGGTGGCTGCAGGATTGTGCCCTGTTGCCCTTGGTGTTGATGGAGGAGGTAATGCTACAGAATATTCTTCTTATAAACTAATTTTATATAAAGTAGCTAGCTTATGCGGGAAATACATTATCGTTATAAAGAACTTACAGTGTTCTATAGAAATTGTTCGTTTGCCAAGGCATTAAGGATAAATTTCTGCAAGATATTGTTTTAACATAAAAATGCATGTTTAGGATCCGTACGGATGCCTGCAGCTCTCTGTGGTGTTGTTGGTTTTAAACCAACTTTCGGGCGCATACCTCTTTCTGGGTAAGAAATGATCGCATTCATGCCGAAATATTATTTCCAAATCCTTTATGTTTCAAGTTTTTTTTTTAAACTGCTAAATTGATACTGTTTTCAGTGTTCTTCCACTGAACTGGACAGTAGGAATGGTTGGAATTTTAGCAGCCACTGTAGAAGATGCATTGGTTGTGTAAGTGTTCCCTGAATTTTTTTTTTTTGGTTAAAATCAAACATTAAACTATGAGTTCTTACATAGTTATCATATTCAGTTATGCAGCTATTAATGGTCCACTTCCTTCCCAACAGCCCACTGTTTCATTGGTATGATTTTCTTATATCTACGCAACCATTCTTTATCTATCATAAGGTGTAGTAGCAACAAAAAGTACAACCAAATCTCTGTTTGGAAATTTTAGTTCATTTAATTCTCTTTTTTCTTGGGATAATGTACCAGCCAAAAGTATCGTTCCCACTGCTGAAGTCTGCAACATCAATATCAGCCATCAAATTGGCCAAGTATGATGCGGTTAGTACTACACTGGTTCATATGTAACACATATGTATCCATATTACTCTGTGTACAATAAAATTTAAATTTCACTTATGTAAGGCTTTTTCTAATCTCTCTTTCAATTCTCAAACCACTAATTGGGACAAATTAGTGGTTCAACGATTGCAGTGACGATATAAGAGTGTGCTGCTCTCGTGCAGTGGACAAGCTTTGCGAGCGTTATGGCTGGAAGGTATAGGCAATAAATCATGCTTCGTTTTTCACCCTGCATCAGTGCACTATTTGGCCATCAATAAGCACTCGATTTTGTTACTTGCTAACATTCCACGCCTTGTCGTTTGTAAGGTTGTAGAGGTTACTATCCCGAATATAGAAGTGATGCGTCTGGCACATTATTTGACTATTGGTTCTGAGTGCAGCACTTCGCTTTCTTCTTATCTGCAAAAAATGTACGTTGATTTTCTTCCGAGCCTCCACTTTTTCATTGCTGTCTTTTTAAGTGTAATTCTAAGGTCAGGACACTGAATACTCAAACTTATCAAAACAGAAATTGTTCAGATCAAGGATGGGATGCCAGGGTAGCACTTAGTGTCTATGGTTCTTTCAGCAGCCAAGAGTATATTAAGGCCCAGAAAATCAGGTAGTACCCTTAGATACTGGCACCTATCAGCAACCAACAAACTTATGATATTCATTTATTCAGTTTGCATGGCTTCCCAAATTGTGCATCCACAGGAATCGCCAGATGCAGATTCATCGGAACGTATTTGCCAAAGCAGATGTAATCGTTGTTCCCACAACAGGGTCAGCTTTCTTCCCTTGGTTGACTTTTACATAATTTAGCAATATATACGGTCTTATAATCTTGTATTAGTCCAGTAATATTGTCCAAAGGTTTGTAATATCTTATGCATGTGACAGTGTGACGGCCTACGAAATTAAGGACGATGCTCTGAAGACCGGAGAACTTGATTACATATATGGAGGTATGAAATGAACGATTGAAATAGATGTCTGCTGTGCATTCCAAGCCTTCGTTATATGAGCTAAGCAAGTATTAGAATTTAGAATAACTAACACAATGGAACTTGATCAAACCATTTCAGCTGCACTTGTTCGGTATCAGATAGCGGGAAATTTTTTGGGGTTGCCAGCAGTGACTGTTCCGGTATGATCTTATCGTTCCCTTGTCTTTAATTAACCAGCCATATAAACCAAAGCATCATCTTTGTTTGACCCGTTGTCATGTGTCGTTGACAGGTTGGATATGACACGGCAGGCTTGCCTATTGGCCTTCAGTTTATAGGGAAGCCATGGTCTGAACCTACATTGATGCATATAGCATTTGCAATGCAGGTAGCTACTAGCTAGATGATCTGAGATTTCATTGGCTAAAATGTAATTTCTTTCGCGCATACACACACACACACGCTTAAGCACTCAGTCCGTAAGCTTATTGATGGATAATTTTCGTTTGTTTCTATGAAATGATCAAGCAACCTTCTGATGCGTGAGCTACTTTACAGGCCCTGTGCATCTCAGAATTCAGGAAGCCTAAGGTTTTCCATGATCTGCTCTACAAAGAATAAATGCACCCGGCTGGAGACTCATCAATGCATGAAGATTTATAGCCCATTTTTTTATCTGAAGCCTAATTGTTCTAACTATATGTTCGATATATGTTTAATGATGGTTGTTTCCAGTCGTTTTATAAATTACTTTCCTGTTTTCCCATTGTCATGTTCTGTTTGGAATGCTTCTGGCCTTTGGCACGAGACATTTAGGTTGACACTGTTGGGGATATTTTTCTTCAAACATCTTAATTTAAAGCATATTCGTGTCCAGCATCATATTCGAAAAGAAAGCATACGTGCATACAGACAATTATATATATGGTATCATTTAGAGCAAGGAAAATGGGTCATTGGGCCATGTTTATATTGTATTAGCTTCATCTCTATCAAATTTAGGTTAACTCAAATATGACCAATTTAATAATCATGTCAAAATTTTGAAATCCAAACTCAACACGATAAGTAAACAGTGACCTAATACATTTATCTAATAATTAGTTAATCATGTTACCCCAACATGATACAATCGAATAATTCGCTTAATACCTATTTAACACGATTTATATCAAACAACATTACACATTATTTGACAGAAATCACATTAATTTATATGTAAATAATACTATGTATTAATGCTATAAAATATATATGTCTTCCAAAATATTATACACATTTATAAAATTGAAGTTTTAAGTTTATTTAGAATTTTATAAAATGGAACACCATATAAATATTCATTCTCATGAAAAAAAAAATCATGTCTAATATTTGAGTTTTGATAATAGGATTCTGCAAATTAATTTAGAATTAAAAAAATAAGTATATCTTAATGGAAATATGAATAAGTTTTAATGGAAATATGAATAAGTTTTGATTAACTGTTTAATAATCGTGTCATTAAACAAGCAAATGAGTCAAGAAAGTGAATCCTAACTTGACATAGAAAAAAATCGTGTTGGCTCAAATTTTTTTACAACTCAAACTCATTTATTTGTATCATGCTCGTGCCAGGTAAATGGATTATGTCAAATTTTATTAGCATAGTATCAATTACATCAAATACAAGTAACAAAAATTAATAATTAAAAGACAAAAATCGGGTTCTAAAAAGTGAAACAACTTTGACAATAGTATATGTAAAGTACTATGTATTCACATCTTCCTATCATCCTCACCAAAAAAAAAAGAGTCAAATATTTGAGTTTTGATGATAAAATTTTACAAATTAATTTAAAATTAAAGACATAAGTATATTTTAATTCAAATATGAATTAGTTTTGGTTGACTATTTAATAATCGTATCATTAACCAAGTAAATAGGTCAAGAAATTGAATTATGATCCGACACGGAAAAAAATCATGTTAACCCAAACCAAATCAATTTAATAATCATGTCCATTTTCACAACTCAAACCTATCTAATTGTGTAACATTCGTGTCAAGTAAATGGATCGTGTCAAATTTTGTCAGTTCTAGTATTAATTACAAACAATTACAAGTAACAAAAAATAATAATTAAAAGATAAAAACGGCTTCCAAAAAGTAAAACAACTTTGAGAGTAGTATATGTATTTATATCTTTCTTTCTTTATATCAAAACTAGGCCGTTATGCATTCATAAGCACCTCTTTATATAAGGAGAGTTTTAAAAATAAATATAAAAAATAATATTAATATAGTTGTAACTTTACAATTATCTATATGATTATAATAATACTAATACTCTGTGACCATCTTATAACAACTTGTGTAAAATCTATGTAACAAATAATTAAAATAAAGTAATTATAATTTTTAAAACTTCCTAACTAATAATAATATTAGTGAGAACAATGAATTTATATATTTTTTTAAAAGGAAAATATTATGAATTTAATATCATTTTTTTAATATATGACACGGCAGGCTTGCCTATTGGCCTTCAGTTTATAGGGAAGCCATGGTCTGAACCTACATTGATGCATATAGCATTTGCAATGCAGGTAGCTACTAGCTAGATGATCTGAGATTTCATTGGCTAAAATGTAATTTCTTTCGCGCATACACACACACACACGCTTAAGCACTCAGTCCGTAAGCTTATTGATGGATAATTTTCGTTTGTTTCTATGAAATGATCAAGCAACCTTCTGATGCGTGAGCTACTTTACAGGCCCTGTGCATCTCAGAATTCAGGAAGCCTAAGGTTTTCCATGATCTGCTCTACAAAGAATAAATGCACCCGGCTGGAGACTCATCAATGCATGAAGATTTATAGCCCATTTTTTTATCTGAAGCCTAATTGTTCTAACTATATGTTCGATATATGTTTAATGATGGTTGTTTCCAGTCGTTTTATAAATTACTTTCCTGTTTTCCCATTGTCATGTTCTGTTTGGAATGCTTCTGGCCTTTGGCACGAGACATTTAGGTTGACACTGTTGGGGATATTTTTCTTCAAACATCTTAATTTAAAGCATATTCGTGTCCAGCATCATATTCGAAAAGAAAGCATACGTGCATACAGACAATTATATATATGGTATCATTTAGAGCAAGGAAAATGGGTCATTGGGCCATGTTTATATTGTATTAGCTTCATCTCTATCAAATTTAGGTTAACTCAAATATGACCAATTTAATAATCATGTCAAAATTTTGAAATCCAAACTCAACACGATAAGTAAACAGTGACCTAATACATTTATCTAATAATTAGTTAATCATGTTACCCCAACATGATACAATCGAATAATTCGCTTAATACCTATTTAACACGATTTATATCAAACAACATTACACATTATTTGACAGAAATCACATTAATTTATATGTAAATAATACTATGTATTAATGCTATAAAATATATATGTCTTCCAAAATATTATACACATTTATAAAATTGAAGTTTTAAGTTTATTTAGAATTTTATAAAATGGAACACCATATAAATATTCATTCTCATGAAAAAAAAAATCATGTCTAATATTTGAGTTTTGATAATAGGATTCTGCAAATTAATTTAGAATTAAAAAAATAAGTATATCTTAATGGAAATATGAATAAGTTTTAATGGAAATATGAATAAGTTTTGATTAACTGTTTAATAATCGTGTCATTAAACAAGCAAATGAGTCAAGAAAGTGAATCCTAACTTGACATAGAAAAAAATCGTGTTGGCTCAAATTTTTTTACAACTCAAACTCATTTATTTGTATCATGCTCGTGCCAGGTAAATGGATTATGTCAAATTTTATTAGCATAGTATCAATTACATCAAATACAAGTAACAAAAATTAATAATTAAAAGACAAAAATCGGGTTCTAAAAAGTGAAACAACTTTGACAATAGTATATGTAAAGTACTATGTATTCACATCTTCCTATCATCCTCACCAAAAAAAAAAGAGTCAAATATTTGAGTTTTGATGATAAAATTTTACAAATTAATTTAAAATTAAAGACATAAGTATATTTTAATTCAAATATGAATTAGTTTTGGTTGACTATTTAATAATCGTATCATTAACCAAGTAAATAGGTCAAGAAATTGAATTATGATCCGACACGGAAAAAAATCATGTTAACCCAAACCAAATCAATTTAATAATCATGTCCATTTTCACAACTCAAACCTATCTAATTGTGTAACATTCGTGTCAAGTAAATGGATCGTGTCAAATTTTGTCAGTTCTAGTATTAATTACAAACAATTACAAGTAACAAAAAATAATAATTAAAAGATAAAAACGGCTTCCAAAAAGTAAAACAACTTTGAGAGTAGTATATGTATTTATATCTTTCTTTCTTTATATCAAAACTAGGCCGTTATGCATTCATAAGCACCTCTTTATATAAGGAGAGTTTTAAAAATAAATATAAAAAATAATATTAATATAGTTGTAACTTTACAATTATCTATATGATTATAATAATACTAATACTCTGTGACCATCTTATAACAACTTGTGTAAAATCTATGTAACAAATAATTAAAATAAAGTAATTATAATTTTTAAAACTTCCTAACTAATAATAATATTAGTGAGAACAATGAATTTATATATTTTTTTAAAAGGAAAATATTATGAATTTAATATCATTTTTTTAACAATTTTTTTAAGATAACAAAATAAAAGAAATGCTAATAGAATTAGTATTTTAAAAACAACAGTGTCACCGAACTAGCTCAATGTGTTTTCTTATCCAATAGTTTGAGAGTCTCATATACGGATTTTGGCAACATCTAGCCAAAATCAAATATAATTTCAACAAATATTGACAACGATGTAATCCATAAATATTTTTCACAAATGAAGACATATAGAGCATAATTATAAGATTTCAGTACTTATTATTTATCAATAAAAAAAATTTAGATAGTGGCTCCCATGCTCTCACCTTAATTTTCTCATTCTGCTTCAAAACTTTTAATTTTACCTTCTCCGAATACGCATTTTTATTAATATTATTATTAATCCAGGGCAGGGAAGATAGGAGGATCCCACAGACAATGGGCGGGAATAACGCCATCACCATTTGAAAAATGCGAAAAAAAACATAGCTCAATAGTTGACACTTGACATCCATATGGGGCTAAGCCGCTAAGGTACTTGGACTTGTTTTCCAATCATTTAATATTATATTATATTATCTTATTTATATAATTTATATTATACATACACATCATTCTCATATTATATTATATTGTATTCTCATTTTTGTAATGCGGATATGTTGGTAAGGCATTTAGTTTAATAGAATTATTTTTGAATGTATTATAAAGCCGTGTGATTTAATAGTATTAATATTTGACTTTATTAAACTGCACGACTTAAAAGTATATCTGTATAATAAAAGTGAGGGCGCCTATACTAGAGAAAGACAGTTTATATAGATATTATAATTGATTTGGTCTAAGATCTTAAACTTTATTAAAGTATGATTTAATAGTTTTTCTAACCATTACACCATTTTAATATATGACTAAATAATTTTCCTAAATTTAAAGAAATTCAAGATCCTAATTTGGAATATATATATATATTTGTCAAGTGTAGATGACCTCTTTTTTTTTGTGCGAACATGCTGTCAATTAATATAGTTTTATAGTTAATTAAATACTAACTCTATTAAACCATATAGTTTAATAATGAATTGAACACTGACTCTACTAAACTATATATCACTTAATAGTGTGTTTGTTTAAAAGAAAATGAGTGCATCCACACTTAAGAATAAACTCATATATAAAATTAATAAGTGAAAGAAAAACATCTTTTGTAAAAATCTACAAATGTCCTCCAAGACTGACAGAGGTGAGACATTCTTCCTCAAATCTCTCCCCTTTATGCCTGCCAAAGGCGTTGTTAGGTGAACTTCAATTGAATTGAAGTTGATATATAAAAGGGTCCGGCTATGTTGGAACCGCTCTAAGTAGAACATCCTTTCATAATCACATGATCAAAATTATAATAAGTTTTTTTACTATTTATCACTTTGCATGTGTGGTTGTGATTTGTGCTCTACCTTAGAGCAACTCCAAGATAGGCATATTATATATAAAAATATGCTGTAGTTTCTGGAGATATTTTAGTTGTTTTATTTTTAATTTTTTAATAATATCATAGTCATACACAATTATTATATTTTATTCAAACATCTCAATTTAAAGCATATTTATGTTTAACAACATATTAAAAAAGAAAGAATACTTACGCACATAATTATACAATTGACATCAGTTAGAGTTGGCAAAACGGTCTATTGAGTCGTGTTTGCTAGCTTTATATCGTGTCAAATTTAGGTTAACTTAAATATAACTCATTTAACAGTCGTGTCAAAATACTAAAACTTAAACCCGGCATGAAAAATATATGGGTGACCTAATACACCCATTTAATAATTAGTTAATTGTATCTCCCAATAATCCGCTTAATACCTATTTAACACTATTTACATCAAATATTAGACACCATTTGGCACAAATTGCGCTAGTTTATGTCTATATATTATTTATTGATGCTATACAATATACATGTCCACCAACGGATTATACACAACCAAAATTATTTTAAGTTTATTTAGAAATTTACAAAATGGAACACCATATAAATGTTCATCCTTCACAAAAAAAAAAGAAAAAAAGAAAAATTATGTCTAATATTTGAGTTTTGATAACATGATTCTGCAAATTAATTTAGATTTAAAAACATAAGTATATTTTAATATAAATATGAATTATTGTAATAAATTTTGTAAAATCTATGTGGCAAATAAAAATTAAATAATTATAATTTTTAAAAGGAAAATTTACAACCGTCCACCTATTTGTTTTGCATTTTTCAAAAATGCACAAATACTTTTTTTTTGCAGCGCGCCACCTGAAGTTTACTTTTTGTTGCATTCGTCCACTTCCGTTTAATTTTCGTTAGTGAATTTAACGGAATGACCTTTTTACCCCTCAAAATTACAATTTAACCCAAAATAAATAGAAATTAGAGACAAATTGGATGGATTTAATTTTTTTCAAAGGTGGATGCTAGAAATTGGAAGAAAATAGTGTTTGTTTGTTACTAAAATTAGAAATTTTGTATTTTTTTTGGAGAAAAATAATGTTTATTGCTTGCTAAATTTAGAAAATTTGTATTTATTTTTTTGTGTATTTATATTTTTGTCTTTCAAAAAAATAAATACAAATTTTCTCAATTTAGCAAATAACAAACACTATTTTCCTTCAATTTCTAGCATCCACATTTGAAAAAAATTAAATTCATCCAATATATCTCTAATTTCTATTTATTTTGGGTTAAATTGTAATTTTGAGGGGGTAAAAAGGTCATTTCATTAACATTCCGTTAAATCCACTAACGGAAATTAGACGGAAGTGGATGAATGCAACAAAAAACAAACTTCAGGTGGCGCGCTGAAAAAAAAAAGTATTTGTGTATTTTTGAAAAAGACAAAACAAACAGGTGGACGATTATAAATTTCTCTTTTAAAAACTTTCCAACTGTTACTAGAATTAATGAGAAAAATAATTTTGTTTTTAGAAAGGAAAATGATATGAATCTGACATCATTTTTTTTTTGTCGTCAATTCTTTTAAGATAAAAAATGATCAGTATTTAAAAAAAAAATACTATTATTAAATTAGCCCAAATTGTTTCTTATCTAATAGCTGAGAGTCTCGTCCATGGGTTTGGCAACATCTAACCACTCAGCAAGAGCATGCTGTGTATAATATTGGATAAAACATTTTAGGGACATATTATTTATCTAAATTTCACATTAATATTTGTCGGTATAGTATATGTCTCGTTTGGTCGTAACAAGAGTTATAACTTTAGGCGATGGCTGTGCAGTTGTTCACAAGGGTTCTAAAAATGATAACAAACATGAATTCGTAAAATATTAATACGATGTTATTTTTAAATATTTTTAATATATGAAAATACTTCGAGAATGGTTATTAATATATTGGATAAATTAAAATTTAGATATTTTTACTATTTATTAAATATTTTTTCAGGCAGTGAGATGGCTACTGACTGGCGTCCTCTCACCTTAGTTTTCTCATTCCGCTTCTGAACTTTCAATTTACCCTTTCCACAAATACGCTTAATACGCATTATTATTATTATTGCCACTCGAAAGCAGGGAAGGCAGGAAGATCCCACAGACAATGGGCGGGAATAACGCCATCACCGTTTGAAAAATGCGAAAAAAAGACACAGCTCAATGGTTGACACTTGGCATTCACATGTGGCAAAGGTGTCTGGACTTGCTTTCCAATCATTTAAGAATGTTTGCCCTATTAAATTATATAATATAATAATTGTTTCAATTATTATATTAAAATTTTAATAAATCTGACATTAAATATATACATGCATGCATACATATATACATACATACATATATATATATACATACATATATATATATACATACATATATATATGTGTAAAAATATTACAGTTTAAAATTTTAAAATATAAAAAAGTTCAGAAATATTTTAAAATCGTATGGTTTTAAAAATTTAAAAATATAAACTTTTAAAATCGTACGGTTTAAAAATTTTTCTAAATTTTTTTACATTTTAAAATTTTAAATAAAAGAACTACTCTATGTATGTGTGTATATATATATATATTTCTCTAATGAGAGATTTTTCACTTTAACACTAAAAAATATAAATTTTAATATATTAAAAATTATTTTTTATTTGTCAGTATATTAAAATATATATTTTTTATTTATTAATAATATTCTCATTTTATTAAAATAAAAATATCTTCACTAAAAAATTATTATTACATGAAAAAAAATTTTATGTAGGAATGTCTTCAAAAATGTTATTAAATTATAAAACTTTATAACGAATTAAATATTAATTTTATTAAGTCATATAATCTAATAATAAATTGACTACAAACTTTATTCAATTATGACTTAATAATATTTCTGTATAAAAAAAATAAAGACACATGTGAGAGAGATGAGGTATATAATGGGTATTAAATTAATAAGGAAAGTAAAAGAAAATCATTATTTGAAAAAATCTAAAAATATCCTGTGAGACTGACAGGAGAGAGACATTCTTCCTCAAATCTCTCTCTGTCTATCCCTGCAAAAGGTGTTGTGCATTGAATTTCATTTTAATTTAATTGAATTTAGTCTCCTATATAAATAAATATGCGTGCGGTTGCTTCTGGAGATATTATAGAATATTTGTTTCGTAATTTTATTTTTTAATAATATCATTCATAATCATCCACGTAGTGATAAAAATGTTATGTGGTCCTGTGTCTCTGTCTTCGTATTGTATGGCGTGAAATTTGGGGGATTGAGTTGGTGGTAGAGCTACATAGAGCGCCAGTTAGATGTTGACAAATTTATTTTGTATCTGAAGCAAGCAATCGGATTACTTGGGATTCAATCGAAAGCAGAGATTGATTGAATTGAGTGAGTGTGTGTGTATGATCATCAATATTCGTCTAGATTTAGATTAAATTATAATTTAGAAAATTAGAAATTAGATGGACCGTCGTAGTTGGCTTTGGCGAAGAAAGTCCGGTGGCGGTGCCGCTGGCGGTGAAACTGAGAGTTCCGGCTCCGTTTCTTCCCTTTCTGAACGGTTCTCCGATGATCAGGTCAGCATTTCTCTTTTCCGTGATAATCAATCAAAATTTTGTTATTTTTTATGCAATACTGATACCACCGTATTGACCAGTAAAGTAATGTGATGCTTGCTCTCAGTGTTTAAAGAGTCAATTCTATTCCATTGCATGAATTTGAACGTAGATCCTCAGAAGTTGGTTGTTTGCTGAGAAAATCTCGTGGTTGCTTTGTGGTTACAGACTCATAGTTCGCAGTCATCAGAGGCCACGTCTAAAGCGCCACCTCTCGATGAAGTAGTCAATGACAGTGTGAAGACTCTAACAGAGAAACTGTCCGCTGCTCTTCTTAACGTCAGTGCCAAGGAAGACTTGGTAAAGCAGCATGCTAAAGTTGCAGAAGAAGCTGTATCAGGTTTGCTCACTTTTTTATTTTGTACTTTCCTTCGTAATTCAATGGGAAAATGATATGCTACTACTAGTTGAAGATGCTTAACTGGTGTAACCCCCAGTTCTTAAGGGACCTTAAGGTAATTAGCTTAATAAAAGGAGCATGTATGTAGATGGCATTACGATGGTCGAATTTGTTAATGGTTCATGATTTCCTTTTTGAAATGAGATCGTTAGCTCCGCTTATGACTTGTTTCTGAGGGCGGGCAATGAATTTATCCAAGACCACAAAATTATTTGGAGAATAAACTTTTTTTTTTTTTTTAATTTCTGGTGTTAGTCAATGGATTATTTCTTTTCCTGCAATTGTCAACATAGTAGTTCTTTTGTTCTGCAAAGGAGAGAATGAAAAAAAAAATGTCAATTTGTTCTCCTCTTGAGTCTTTTGAAATCTAAGTGGTTTCCTTGGTATAAAATTTGATAGGCATGTGTTTGCTTGCTGATGGATGGTTAAAAATTTTAAATTTAATTTCAGTTGCATACTGCTCTTAGCTACTTGTAAGTGATTTTAGTCATTGAAATCCTGTTTTCCTTTACTTCAATGGATGTAGTCAGCTGCTGCTCTGAGGCTTATTTTTTATGGCTGTGATTCTATATGCTGTTCTCACATCTTTCTCTTCATTTTCGGAGATGAGGATATCTCCATGCTTGCTTTCATAAGTGGGTAATCAGCTTCTTATTTTATTTGCCATTGCAAATGCTAGGCTGGGAGAAGGCTGAAAATGAATTGTCAACATTAAAGCAACAACTTAAGGCTGGTTCTCAGAAGAATTCAGCACTTGAAAATCGAGTTTGTCATCTTGATGGGGCACTCAAGGAATGTGTAAGGCAACTAAGGCAAGCTAGGGAAGAGCAAGAGCAGAGGATCCAGGAAACTGTTTCTAAGCAAAATTTAGAATGGGAATCGAAAAAGTCTGAGCTTGAGAGTAAGCTTGTTGATCTCCAAAAAAAACTGCAAAATGCCAAAAATGAAGTCGCTGCCTCAGCTGATCGGGATCTCTGCTCAAAACTTGAGGCTGCTGAGAAACAGAATTCGGCCCTTAAGCTTGAGCTTCTTTCTCGAGTTAAGGAGCTAGAACTAAGGATCGTTGAGAGGGACCTAAGCACAAAAGCGGCTGAAACAGCCAGCAAGCAACACTTAGAGAGTATTAAGAAATTAGCTAAGGTTGAGGCTGAATGCCTGAGGCTTAAAGCTGTGGTTCGTAAAGCATCCCCTAATACTGAAAACAAGTCTTTCACTCCTTCATCCATTTATGTTGGGTCTTTCACAGATAGTCAGTCAGATAATGGAGAGAGACTACTTGGAAATGAAACGGATAACTGCAAGATTAGTGACTCAGAAGTGAATGAATGTGAGCCAAACAGTTCAACCTCATGGGCTTCTGCTTTAGCTATAGAACCTGATAAGAATGTGAAGGCTGTTGGAAGAAACGTCATGGTCCCTTCTGTAGATATTAATCTCATGGATGATTTTCTTGAAATGGAAAGGCTCGCAGCACTGCCAGATACTGAAAGTAGAAGCTTTTGTGTGGAGGTGGGACCAGCATCTGATCAACCAAATGCTGATGAAAGCTCAATAAAAGCTGAACTTGAAGTCTTGATTCACAGGACTGCTGAACTGGAGGAAGAGTTAGAAAATATGAGAGCAGAAAAATCGGAACTAGAGATGGATTTGAAAGAATCCCAAAGGCGGCTGGAAACTTCACAAAATCAGCTAAAGGAAGCTGAGTTGAAGCTAGAAGAGCTGGAAACTCAATTAGCTTTTGCAAACAAATCCAAACAAGCTGTTGAAGTCGAAATGAAGGCTGCAATCGCAGCAAGAGGAGTAGCAGAGTCAAAACTGAGTGTTGTTGAAGCAGAGATGAAAACTCAGCTAGCTCTTGTAAACAAATCGAAGCAAGCTGCAGAGGAAGAAGTGAAATCTGCAAAATCAAAAAAGGAAGCGGCAGAGTCACGACTCAGAGCTGTTGAAGCTGAGATGGAAACTTTGCACTCAAAAGTTATTTCCTTGGAGGATGAGGTTGAAAAGGAGCGTGCACTATCAGAAGAAAACATTGCTAATTTTCAGAAATCAAAAGATGAGCTTTCAAAAGTGAAACATGAAATCGAGCTTCAGCATGAGGTCAAGCTCCAGTATTTAGCTGGCTCTAACCAGGAGTTGAAGAACAATCAGGTCAGTGGCTTGTCATTTATGTTAACCTGAATCATTTAAGTTCATTCCATTGCTCAAATCATTATGTTGGAAGAAAACCAAGGTTTATTTTTATGTAATTGCTGGCCAACTGGTTGCTGGTTCTTGCTATATTTTACACTGGAGTAGAGTAATGTTAGGAAACAACAGAAAGATTTCTTGCATTAGTGGATTGAGATGTCCTTAAAACAGCCTATTGTGAGGCATCTCTTAAAAAGTAACTATCAGGATTCTTAGGGCTAATAGTTTGCCATTAGTCCCTAGGAAATTAGCAGGTAGTTAAAGAATATATTTCAAACAAGCTGTCAGGGACGTAGCCTATTTATTCAGGGAGGCAACTTTGATAAAAATAATATAGTTGTTACTCATGTATTGATATCATATGGTTGGAACTATGTTTAAATGGATCACTCAAGACTATCCAGTCCTTTCCTCTCCCAATTGAGCATTCCTGACACACCATCCTCATTATACTAAATAACTTTGGTCTTTTAACACACACACGCGCACAATAACTTTGGTCTTTGTTCAATTAAACAACATGAAGAAATAGTAAATAGAAGTCTTGAAAATGAAATTCTGTTTCTTGAATCTTCAGAAAGTAGATTTCATAAATTTTAATGTGTGGTAGTAACTAAATATAAAGGATGATGTGATCTAAAGTGTTAAATTATTACGGACTCGGAGTATGTAGCTCATTGATATGAGATGTAATTATTTAAGATTCTGGAGCCAATGACTCTTAGTTTAAGTAAGGCTGAGGGTCTAGAAGCTTGAAGATTGTCCAAAAGCTATTCTTTTCTATGTTGTGCAAGGAGAGACTGTTTGCACTAGTGTGTCCTTTTATATGCACATATAAGTCAATAATGGGTGTGTATAGATGTATTACACATGCATATGTGTATTGACGATACACATGCATATGCACCTCTCCATCTCTGATCAACAACAATACACATTCACACACAATTAGTGTATAACATTGTGAAGATTATTGTGTTGATTCGTATAAGGATTTTTCTATATAATCCATAATACATCAATGTAATGGTGCGTGAATGGATACACATAATATATCCATTTTGTATTGTGTATTGGCCCTTCTTTAATAATATTTTACATTTCTCCTTTCACACTTTTGGATGGAACCAGTGGGAATATTTTCGGATGCCAATGACGTTTTGTCACATTATTCACATCTTAAGAGAGGAACGAGGTTAAATGAGAGAATATGTAGCGAGCAACCTAGTCGTATTCAAACCAAACATTCTATTACCAGCAAGCGAAACAAAATTGGGAAACACCCCCCACTTTGCCTAGCATTTTCGCACTTGGTGAATTTGATTGCGCTGCCAGTCTCTGGTGGCCCTCACCCTTTTAGTTGAAACTGGGTAAAACGGAGTCTCGTAGTTTGAAGTCGCAACTCTTGGAATTTAAGGAGAAAGTGAACAAAGAGCAGAGAAATTTTGTAGAGAGAAAAACAATAGCACTGAGTCATTTACTTGGGTAATCTTTGATGTTGTCCTTTTTGTTGTGTCCTAGCTTCTTATAAACATTAGATGTTACCTTTTCCTTCTTGTGTTTTGTGATAGGTAAGAATTGATCACTGATGGGGTTAACTGAATTGGGCTCTGGATAATAGGCCTACCCCAAATGGAAATGGGGTTCAAAAAATAAGAATTAAACTAGAGTGTCAATCTAGGGACTTTTTTATTGTCTTCACTTTTAAAAGATGATGACCTGAGCTACTTTTCTTAACAGGACATGTAAATATATAGGCAGTAAATAATGTTTTTAATTTCAAATCTGAAACAACAATTGGAGTAGTCGCATAACAATTCCCCTAATTTGGAATGTATATTTTTTGATAATTAGTGACAAATGCAAAGAGCTGCCTGCTGTTTTTCCTTTTTTCTTTTTTTTTCCCTTTCTTTATTTGTGGTATAGCTGAATTACTACTTTATCATAAATGCACTCATCATAAATTTTCCTTTGGAAGCAAGAAAATTGATTCTGCAATCTGCATATGAAGCTTATTCCCAAGGAAATTATTGACATAGAAAAAAAAAATGTAGTTGGAAAAATTATAGGCAGTAAATAATGTTTGTTTCAAAAGTAGTTGGAAATTTTCTACTGTATGGTATTTTGCATTTGCAGGAGGAGGAGCTAGCAGTGGCTGCCAGTAAATTTGCAGAGTGCCAGAAGACTATTGCTTCACTTGGCCGGCAGTTAAGAGCTCTTGTTACACTGGATGATTTCCTGATTGATTCAGAGAAGCCATTGGAGCATACAGGTGAAGGGAAAAATGGTGGGGAATCATGGAATTTGCAAGCTACTGAATTTACATTCGTGGCATAAAGATCTTGGATACTTAAAAATGTTCGCCATTGACCTATATAAGTCCTTAAGAGGGCATCGGCCTCGTGTCAGCATTACCTTTAAAAGAAGTTGAAATGGGTTTTGAGGTTTTTTTCCCCTGAGAAAAGGATGATTCATCGCGGAAATCAATGATCATATTGAAACAAAGTACTTAAATATAGGTTTTATTTATAATTGTCAAGCAAGGGAATTTCTGGCATTGCCAAAACTGATCGGCGAATCAGCATTTGGTATTCCATTACCACCATACTGTAAATAATGACTGCTGAGGAGCGAGGACACACCTGCATGTATTGCAAAAAGAGGATGTACTGTTCCGTTTTTGCATGAAATACAATACATGTTATGTATACAGGGAATCCCACGAGAATTATATATATGGATTTATGTTTTAAGTTACATTTATTGTAATTTATAACTAGATATTTCAGTACAAATGTGAGTAACTAAACAATGGGATTAGGTGGACTAATGAATAAATTTTACTTAATTGTAAGTTATATTAAATATAACTTGGTGAGACCCATCTATATATGTATATATACAAAAATGGTTCATCTCTTTTGCGACTAGAGTTGGGAATGAGGCGATGTACTTATTATAGCCTAGTACAATAGTAATAATATCACTCTAACTATTGTAGGAGATATAAGAATCGATACATGGAGTATGTTTTTGTTTGATTGATAATCTTATGAAGCAGAAAATATTTTAGGTATTTGCATTAAGCTCAAACTTCCTTTTTACATGCCTGTGCCCGCAAAAGCACACACTAAAAGAAGAGGTAAAAATTTATTGCCAGCATACTCGATGAAATGGGTGATTTTCTCACCTATTACGGATCCCATGCCCCCCTCTTCCATAAAAAAAAATTCATAATTTAATTACAGAGAATTTCTATAGAATATATAAAAGGTATTGCGTTAGTTATAAAATAAGTAAATGATGTTATGACTTATGTGTATTTACATTAAAAAGTTATCATATATGTTGACACATATTTCTAGTCAACTTAGAAAATTAATTTACGCGGGGGCGATATAACGAAAAGACATAGAGAATTAACGTCGTTCGGCCTTTGGCCTATAAAAAAAGTAAATATTTTATTAGGATTGCACTTACAACTTGACTCTCTCTCTCTTTGCTATCTTTTTTTTTTTTCGATCCCCTACACTCTGAGAGATCTCTGCTTTTATAATCTTCTATAGATAAAGTCCTTTTCTAATTTGAACTCTATGTAACTTTCCTCTATCCTCTATGATTTTAATTACAAAATATCTCTACCTTTTCATAAGTTGTATACAAGTCAAACTCTAATTAATTTGCTTATGAGCCAAGTAATGCCCTTATATTGTCCTTTAACGATAGCTCCTTTACTTGAACTTGACTTTTCTTGTGCAATCCATGATCTAGAACTGGGTCAAGGGCTGTTTGGAACCATGATTTCTGCCATCCTCCAATTCTGCTCCCCATTTCTGGGAAGCCTAATTCTTGCTCCATGTTCTTGGGGAAACATGATTCCTACTGGGGAGCATGGCTTCTGGGGCTCATCCATGGTGGTAGAACCTCTGCTCCTCATTCTTGGGGAGCATATTTTTTAGGATCAATTCTTGGAGGTAGAACATTTGCTCCTCATTATTGGGAGAGCACACTTTCTAGTGCTCATTCTTGGAGGTAGAACCTCTGCTCCCCATTCTTGGAGGTAGAACCTCTGCTCCCCATTCTTGGAGGAGCACATTTTTTGGGACCCATTCTTGAAGGTAGAATCTCTGCTTTCCATTCTTGGAAGAGCATATTTTATGGGGTCCATTGCTGAAGATAGAACCTCTACTCCCCATACTTGGGGAGCACACTTTCTAGGACCCCAATCTTGGGGGTGGAATCTCTGCTCCCCATTATTGGGGAGCACACTTTTTGGGGTCCATTCCTGGAGGTAGAAACTCTGCTCCCCATTCTTAGGGGAACATAATTTTTGGGGTCCATTCTTGAAGGTAAAACCTCTGCTCCCATTATTGAGAGAGTATATTTTTTAGGACCTTAATCCTGGGGGTGGAACCCTGGAGGTAGAATCCCAACTCCTCATTCTTGGGAGAGCATACTTGTTGGGGGCAACACCTCGCGCTCTAGTGATTACTTTTTATTTTCTACAATAATAAAAGTGATGGATATACTAAATTAAATTACACATGCGACACATTTATTTATTAATTGTGTTATGCCTTATGTTGTCTATAATTCTCCCCAATTGCCTTAAGAATCCCGTTTAATTGCGCCATGTAATAATAATACTAATAATACAAATGCAAAGGAAAGCAAAACAAGAGGAGTGGATCCCACGAAGGCATGAGGTAGTTATTGGTTATTATTCGCAGGATGGATAATTATTATCCGTTTTATCATGAATGTTTTTCTAATTCAAATAAAAACCAAACCACAACCAGAGGCGAGGTGGTGGGAAAAGAGGGATTTGATTCTTTCATTCCCACGCCCGAGACCGAGAGGAGGCCTCAAGCGTTATCCGCCAAAAAAAGAGGCTAAATAAACCCTAACCCCTCCAGGCCTCTAGAGAAAACCAAATCATCAAAATCATTTTTCTTCTTCTAGGTTTTCTTTCTTTTGTTGAAATAATTAAAAAAAAAGAGAAAATGAGTAGTCAAGGGGGTAGTCGAAGGAGCCAGAAGAGAGCGCCATCCACGTCCAAAAGAACGTCGTCGTCCGAAAATGGAGGAAATCTGTCGAAGCCTCCTTCTCCACAGGGCGAATCGTCGTCGTCTGTTGGCGGGGCCGGCGGGGAGAGGACAGTGAAGAAGTTGAGGCTGTCGAAAGCTCTCACAATTCCGGAGGGAACAATTGTGTCGGATGCTTGCAGGAGAATGGCATCTCGTCGTGTGGATGCGGTTTTGTTGACTGATGCTAATGCTCTGCTCTCTGGTATTGTCACGGACAAGGATATTACCACCAGGGTTATAGCCGAAGGTTTGAGACCTGATCAGACAGTCGTTTCTAAGATCATGACCCGCAATCCTATCTTTGTCACTTCTGATTCTTTGGCCATTGAAGCACTTCAGAAGATGGTACAAGGTTAGCTACAGCTGGAATTGATAGCTTTTTCACCTTTAGTTATTTTTATTTTGATTGGACAAGTTGCTACTGTGGCTGTATTTTATATTGTAGGGGATTTTGAGTGCTCATTGTTGTCGTTTTGGTGGTTATTAGTGCTTATAGGAGTTTTCGTTGATAAATTGTTAAGAGCTTGAAGTTGAGTGATTTGTTTTTTATTCACATTTTATTATGCTAGCTTCTAACGTTTTCTAATAGTTAATTCTCTTTTCAATTAAATTGAGTAAAGTGATTCAAAATATTGCTTGATTATGATATGACATATCATGAGATTGTCTTTCAAACATCATGCTGCAATGTGGCAAATGCACTAATTCCAAATCATCTAGGTGGCATTTCAAATGATTCCTTCTGTCGACAGGAAAGTTCAGGCATCTCCCTGTTGTAGAGAATGGTGAAGTTATTGCCATTTTGGATATCACAAAGTGCCTTTATGATGCCATATCAAGAATGGAGAAGGCTGCTGAACAGGGGAGTGCTATTGCTGCGGCAGTTGAAGGGGTGGAACGGCAGTGGGGAAGCAATTTTTCGGGTTAGTTATTATGTTTTACTTTGGGGTAACAGCATTTGCTGCTTGTATAGTTGTTGATTGAAGAATGCTTTTATTAAAAATATTCATAGATGTTTCTTAATTATTATTTAATGAGTATGCTCTATGTTGTCAAGTTTATTCCTTTTTGACCATGAATATGTGTCTGAAATCGTAGTCTTCTAGTCTTCCTTGAATGGGAAGGTTGTGTACAAAAAATTGGTATTTATCAAAATGTTAAGTAATTGTCAAGGACATTAAAGTCTCATAGTTCATATGAAATGGAACAGACTAGCCAATTTACGTACCTTTGGATGGTGGGCTGTGCTTTCTGTATTAGGAACTTTTGTGGTTTAACGCAATTTGAGTTCCAGTGAGTGGAAATTGCTTTAATTGGTTTGGAAATTTTAGACATGGCTATGGATAGCAAAAAGGGTAAAAATTTGTGAAAGTAAGGTTCCGTTTGGTATAGGAATGGCAATGGAGTAGATATGGATTGGATCTACATTGCTCCAAATCCAGATCCGTAATAAAAATTAAGATTCGTATCTGCTCCAGATCCGTTATGGATCTATATTTTTCGCTCCATATCTAGAATTGAAACAAAAAATAAAGATCTATATCTGCTCCAAATCCAAATTGAAAAATAAAAATCCAAATCTGCTCTAGATCCATCATGAATTCTAAATCTCAATAATAAGAGATCAAATCTTTTTAGAAAGAAAATTTAAGACTAAAATGCATTGGTAACAATTAAATTATATAATTTGTACAAAAAATCTAATAAGTATTGTAGCTTCTACTTTTACACCAAAATAAACAAATAAGAAAGATAATAAAATATCGATAAAAAGTAATTGAATGAATAAGATCATTATAATATTCTAATGTCTCCTTTACTATCTTGATATCCACTGCATACCATCATCATTCCTATATCATTAAATAATAACATATAAGTTAAAAATGATTTATTATATTCAGTACTTTATTATTTTTATTATAATCATATTTAACTAAATATATAATTAACATAATTATTTTATAGTTGATAGCCACCATTGATTAATGATTATACAAAATAAATAAGATTATGAGAAAATGATAGAAAAATAAACTCAAGTCTATAGATTTTCCTAACAATTAAAGAACTGATCCAAGCATTCAAATGAAGTGGAGAAGCGAGAGTAGACTAAAGAGGAAAAAAGAGACTAAATTGTGGAGTGAAAAACTTAAAAAAAAATTAGGGCAGACTATCCTAATTTTATTTTACACTTGATAAGTTTTTGTCTTATTATCAATTAAGTACCTTTAAGTTTTAAGATTCTTAAATACATGCTAATGAATAAATTTTATCATCATTTATAAATTTATCATAATTTATAATTACATAATTGTTAAGAATTTTATAAAATAAAATTACATTAAATGGTGAGTGGATATGGATTTGGATATGGATATTAAGATAAATCCGAATTTGCTCCAGATCCGCCTTAGATCCACGCATCGATATCCAAATCCGATCCGAATCCATTTTAATCTGACCCAAATCCGATCCAATTGGATTTGGATCACATAGATCTTGGATCAGATCCGATCCATTGCCATCCTTAGTTTGGTATAGCTTTTCAAATGGAACTTATTTAAGTAGAGTTTTCACAAAAAAAAGTTTTAGTTTGGTTGACAATAAGAGCTTTTATTAAAAATTGTAAAATTACTTTAGTAGACAAATTTTTTAAAATTATATTATGAAAGGAATGAAATAAGATTGTCAACTAAAAAATTAATATTTTAGATATTTTAAAATAAAATTTCAACCTTTATTTCCAAAAGCCCAAAATTTGAGCTTTTGCTAGTAGAGGCAAAATAACTTATTTAATCTTTAAAAGCTTTACTAAAAAAAAAAAAAAATCCAGCAACAAAAATTTTTATGGAATTAAATAAGCACTTATAACCATTAGATAAGCTATACCAAATAGGCACTAAGACTTTTATGGTTCATAGAGTTGTTTATGAGCTTTGGTTATTAAATGACTGAAGGACATTGTAATTATATAAAGAGTGAGTCAGGCACATAGAGCAAATTACAGAAAGAAATTCTCCGGAGGTAGAGCGTACTTCTATTCCATGGAGAATGGTTGTTGCATTGGATGCCTGGAAGTTTCTTGTTTTAGTTTTGGGAGATGATCTGGGTTTTTTGAGATCCCATTGTTGAAAATGTGGAGAAAAGATGAAGATTTGTGGAGCACGTTCTTCCTTGGGCAGAATTAATTTTTATTGTAAATATTATACAGTTTATTGATGTCTTACATGATTAAAAATTGAGTGATTTCTTGTGGGAGGAAGAGAAGATAGTAAGACAAAAATACTTTTGGTAAAATGGGACATGGTTTCTCAGTATTGTGAAAGAGGAGGAGGTTCAACGTTTCTGAAATTTGTTTCAAAGAAACAATTTTAATTGAAAAGTGGAGAAACCATCGACAGAAGAAGGCATCATTCTCAGTTATAGTATCAAAATGCTTGTTCTTCCTTCTTTTCCTTGCACTGGTATTTCTATTTTATATTAAGATGGTTTTGCATTTTAAGCATTTTAAGCATTCACAGCTTATCTACACTGTCTTTAGAAATATCGAAGAAGAGTAGTTGGATATCTTTTTAATTAGAAATCAATTTTCAAATTATGATTTCAAAATATGACATACTAGCAAAAACTATTAATAAGTACAGCTCCTTTAGAGAAGTATCTGCTCTGGTTAGTTAATTATTTATTTATTTTTTCATCAGCATTCTATCAAGTGTTTTATTTGAATATATGTTGTGGTGTCTCTTATTATGCTTCTTGCGGTATGAATTTAATATTTTTTCCCCTCTTTCTCTATTTCAGCTCCATATGCATTCATTGAAACATTGAGGGAGCGGATGTTCAAGCCGTCCTTGTCAACTATTATCACTGAAAATGCCAAGTAATCTCTGGCTCAGTTGTCTGTTGGCCTCTTCTTTTTGAAGAAACAAAGTTTCTATTTAGATGTCTGGCTGGTTTTTTTCTTACATTTTTTTTTTCACTCTTTTTGGGTTCCTATTTTCTCAGGGTTGCCATTGTATCTCCATCAGACCCTGTAGCTGTTGCTGCAAAAAAGATGCGGGAATTTAGAAGTAATTCAGCTCTCATTGTGACAGGAAGCAAAATTCAGGGAATACTAACGTATTGTTCTTGTCTTCACAGGCTTTTTATAAGTAAATATTTTGAATATTTTTCTAAATTAATGTCTTTAAAGTGACATTTACCGTTTCTTTTGGTAAATAGTATTTGATTACTGTTGTTTTTTACTTTTTTGCTGCAGTTCAAAAGATGTCCTTATGCGAGTTGTGGCACAAAATCTTTCTCCTGAGTTGACTCTGGTGGAAAAGGTTCATTATGAGAATTTAATGTTTAAGTTTGTTCCTCTTTTATTCTATGTGAATTAAAATTCTCTTCTACTTCTCTACATGGTCATTAGTCTGGTTTTTTAGAACACCATGTCGATGTTTAGTTTATTTTCTCATTGAATATTATGTTGTACTTGGTTTTTTGTATTATATTCTTGTGGACGAGATGTATGTGCAACTTAGACACACTTTGGTTCTTCTCTTTTAAGCATTCAATGTTGGATCAATTGGTTCATGACTGTTCTTGTTTAAAAAAGCCTTTGCTCTTTATAGTTAGAATTTTACACTACCCTTCCTTGTGAATGGCCAACTAAAACCCTGTTCAAGCCATATGGCCCATCTTGTTCGTATCATACGAAATTGAAATGCAAAGGCTTAACTGTTTGGCATTTTCCAACTTATGAGGCTCTTTCTGTTCATAGTAAGAGATTACAATTATGTTGACATGTTCCTGCATTTATAAATAGTTCCAACTGTCGGCATTATATAAGAACTCACTCATCCATTGTTTTAAGTAGATTCGAGCAAAGTAAGGCAACGGTTTAATTTATTGCCAACGAGAATGCTGTTTAGAGCCTAAAAAAATGCATTCGAGAGAACTAGTATCGATGACTAGGAATACCATGAAATTCATATGGATGGATTTTGAAGGAGGAACAGGGTTTTTGAATATGAACTCACCATTTATGTTTAAAACTGCAGGGATTGGTAGCTGCTAATGATTTTTCATTGTCATTTGATTTCATTCATTTATGAATAACAAAACTTGCAATGCCCCTGTTACCTTTCCTTCCTATGCATGAGAACTAACCATTTTAGAAAATAGAGCTTGCTCATAAGGTCGAATTTTGAACCTTTCATGATAGGAAATCACATTTGGTGAGAATTAGTTAGGACACACATAATTTCTTAGAAATGGTAAGCTCAAATGTGTTGTTTGTTATGCTTAATCACCGTGATCTGCTCTGATTTGAATGTAAATTACTGATTCTCGTGTTTTTTTTTCAAATACCTGAGTTTTATTGATCTGTATCTGAATCCTTCATCCCTAGATCACATTATCTTTTCAATCTTTCCCTATCTCTCTATGCCTTAAATGAATTGGCTAATCCATGTGGTTTATGTTGCTCTTTTCTTCCCTTTATTAAACCTGTAGCTTTTATTAAAAAATCTTAAAACTATTAATGAGTCTTACAATGCCAAAAGTTTATCTTAAAATACCACTTACGAATCTACTTTTCGATGTCATCAAAATGCATGATTCTTTACAAAAATGCCCAGTCAGTTTGATTTCTTTTCTCTCCTGTGGTGGTGGTGATCTTTGGCCTATAATGGATACTCTCTCCTCCCTCTATATACCCAAATCTGTTAGTAGTGTGGATGAGTCTCCAGAAAACCTTAATTTTGGTGCTCGTTATGATTGCTCTTGTGTTTCTGCTCGATGATTCAGGTAATGACGTCGAACCCTGAATGTGCAACAATGGAAACAACAATCCTTGATGCATTGCATATAATGCATGATGGGAAGTTTTTACATCTTCCAGTGATAGACAAAGGTGAGCAATGCTTTCTGAAATATGGTCCAGAATAGCCTTTTGTTATTATTACTATTGTTTTGATTCCTGACATCAATTTTTCAGATGGAGGAGTTGCTGCTTGTTTAGATGTTCTTCAGATAACTCATGCTGCCATCTCTATGGTAAAGTCATTTAATTTCTGTTGCAATGGTTTTGCAGTCACCATATGTGTTGTCTTGAAATGGAACAAGATATGTTTAAGTTAAATCTCACTTAATGATGAAGCTACTGAAGTTAAAAGGAATATATCTATTGCCAATTTATTAAAGCATTAATAACAATATGAACAAATTTATAATATTATAACAAGATAGAAAGGTGTCTGCATTTCATATATATCATATGTATTTTTGGAACAAAATTATCTTGGCATAATAAAAGTCCATCTCCCTTCACTTTCTCTCCCAATATTTCTACCACCTTTTTAACTGTCATCCTCACCAATTATACATTTATGACCAAACATAGATCATATTAGTATCTTCGGTGCGTACTTCACTATTCTTAGCACATTATGGGATATAATATCAAAATAAATTAAGAGATGATTGAGTAAATCCACTTAATAATGTCAAATCTTGTCATCTCTGACTTTCTTTCTTTTACTGTATGTAAAACTGCTCTATCCAAAATATGTATTGATAGAGTTTGACAAATTTCACAGATCAGCTATGGTTCCAAACATACAATCACATCATGGAAACCCTACTTGAAGCCCATCCTAAATCATAGGGACCTATTAGAAATCAGCAACTTGAAAAATTTCTGTATTCTCATCAATGGAATTTAAAATCCTCTTGGTCTGATGAATCAAGTTTTCATTGTTGTGTTGCAGCTCTTTTTGAGCAAAAACTTTGGTGTTGATTAGGTGATTTTGGAGCTTAAACCAGTTGAATGATTATTTCATGTAATTATTTGAAGTTACCAATAAAATTTAGGTTGAATGATGGCCTCCGTGTTGGATCAACTTGTTGAATGCAGTGTTGGACTAACAACCAAAAGGGAGCCGCGGCTTCCTATATTTTCACTTTGCATTTTTTTTTTTGGTAGTAATTGTTTTATTTTTATACATGTTTAAGTGCTATGAGTGGCATTATTGTAATGAGAGAGATCTAACTTGTTGTTTTTACCACCTTGCTAAAGCCTTATTTGGTATTGTGCTGTAGCTTTTAAGCTACATTTGCTATAGAAAAAAGTTTATGTAGTAAAATACAATTTTTAAATAATGATTTTAACAAAATTAGTAGTTAGTGTCTACCAAATACTTTAGTGCTATAGCTTTTAATAATTTTAACAAAATTAGTAAAGATACAATTGATTTTTCATCAAACAAGTGTAAAATCAAATCAACTTAGCTTTCAGGTTACAACAGTTAGTGTTTACCAAACACTTTAGTGTTATAGCTTTTAAGTTAGAACTGTCCAACATCAATCCCAAACAGGGCCTATGAAGGTACATTGTAGGTTAGCAAGAAAGAAGGTGAAGACTTTTTCCAAAGAATTCTTCTATTTCATTTATGAGGTTGTGGGTGTGACCATTTTTACTGTGAGAATGGTCTGTCCCACTTAGATGACTATTCTAATGCTTCATAAGTGTGACAGCTACTCCTTTCTTTTCTTATGTTTGTGTTTTTTGACCATAGTGAAACTTGTGTCTTATATGTGGTAACTTGTTTATTCTTTTTCTGTTTTTGACCTCTCAACTTAATCCCATAGTAGATATTTGCTTTGTTTGTTTTTCTAGTGGGCATTTTAAACATTGGAATAGAACGAAACTTGGTTTTTCAATGAAGCATTGGTATAAAGTAATTATTCAGTCATTAAAAAAAAAGTGAATTTCTGCTGTTGGTGGTTGCCTTGGTTGGAATGGTTGAAGTGGTGCAACAGTGTCATATTTGTTTCTGTTCATTGCTTGGTGAAATTGATTACAAAGATATCTCAATGTCTCACTGACCAACTGAAAGTGAAGTTGGGAATCTTGGTTTTACTTGAAGATATAGGTTCATGGGTAAGCTTTTTCAATTTGGAGTACATGAATCATGATCATAGCCACGGATTCAACACCTTTTGTCATAATCTATTTGTGTATAATTGTATAATGGGTTTAGGACATTTGTAAACTTCAAGGCATCTAGTGAACGAACTTAAATGTTTCTATAAAAATAAAGAACTTTATAAAGAAAGGGAGATACTGTGAAAGGGTAGAAGAGAAGAAGTGGGGGAAATTCAAAGAAAATCTATAATGGGAAGGAAATAATCAAAATTTAATTCATTCACTGGCTTCTTATATATGTTTTTTTTTTCGGGGGGGGGGGGGGGTTGGGAACTTACCTATTATGAAACGAGAATTATTTTTTATAAGTTAAAAAAATCCTAGAAAGAAATATTATTAAAATTAAAGCTTTGGCCTTTAAGAAAATGATTTGTTTTAATAGTAAACCAAAAACTAATGTTTTAACAATACAATATCCCATAAAGATAGCTTATTACAAAAATGTCTCAAGAAATCCTAACAAATACCGAGTCTTTTGCCTAAAGTTTAGTATGCACGTGGGTCTCTAGGATGTCCTGCATCATTTCCATTCTTTTGACACAGACTATGCCCATGCATTTTCATCTATTCGTGGACGATTTTGGGAAATCTGAAAGTATTTTCATGCTAGGGATATCATCAAGCAGATACATGTAAAAAATATCAAACTAGAAAATACTTATGGGAAAACCTCACCTAGAATTGATAGCAAGCCGAGTATATAATGCAAGTATAATCATTTTGTTTTAATAGCTTTCATCTTATGTTACAGCAAGTGGTTTGTAGTTTTGAGCAAGTTGTTTTGATCTTTGTTAGGTTGAAAGTGGTTCTGGAGCTGTTAATGATATGGCAACCACAATGATGCAAAAGTTCTGGGATTCAGCTCTTGCGTTAGAGCCACCAGAAGATTATGACACTCACAGGTATAACTGTTGCTGCTTTTATTACTGTATTGTATGCTGTCCTGGTTAATTCCATCCCTAATTCTATTAGGATGTGAATTTCAGTGAAATGTCTGGACTGATGACTTCCGAGGGAACAGAACAAGGGAAGTTTACATATCCGTCTCTTGGTCTTGGAAACTCATTTGCCTTCAAATTTGAGGATCGTAAGGGTCGAGTACATCGATTCAATTGTGGTGGGTTGTGAGAACCTGGGTCCTGAACCTTTACCTTCATATCTTCCTATACTAACTATTGATATCATATATGTTCTGGAAGACTACAAGTAGTTTCTTAAATATCACCTTACTAATCATTTGAAATATCGGTGATCATACTAAACAATTGCATTCATTGCGTTCTGGCATTATATTACACCAAATATAATATTTTCAATATTTTTTTTCCCATATGCTTGATTGTTAAGTGTAGGAGTTTGTACTTCAAAGGTTTGAACCTTGTGTGAGGACAACATGATCCATGTTAATTGGCCGCAACACAAGATAAGGATGCCCTAGCCGCATTATGCCCTCAAATTAAAACATCTTTTGGACTCTCAGGATTGTCATACCAATATTTATCCTGCAGTGTGTGACTTAAATGTTATTATTATTATTATTTTTTTCTGTTTAGCAAGTTTAAAAAGTTAAAATTTCCTTTGAAAAAATATTATTGTTTTTCTTCATTTAAAGCAGTAGAGACTAAAATTTTAAATTTGTTAACAAATACCATGGAAAATTTGTGGTATAATGTTCCTTAAGTTTCTAAATTGAGATCATAGGGAAATTTGTTTTGGCAATATTGCTTAGGAAATTTCCCTGTATTTTAAATTTGATATATCTGTTGATATGGGTATCTCAATTTGTTCATATAGATGTCAGAAAAACAGAATGGATGCCTCTCCCTGAGTTATAAGTCATCTCTCATCTTTCTTCCCCAGGTACTGAGAATGTAGACGAGCTGCTATCTACCGTCATGCAAAGGATTGGTGCTGGCAATGATGGAGACCGCCCTCAGCTTCTGGTTGGTCTTTAGTATTGTTTAAGTCAGATGTGCTTTCCTTGTTGATGTAACAGTAATTGGTTGGAGTTCTTTTATTATCTATTCATTTTCTTTAAATATCTTTTATTTCCTTTAGTATGAAGATGACGAGGGTGATAAAGTACTCCTTGCAACTGACGCGGATCTTGTTGGTGCAATCAGTCATGCCAGATCGGTGGGACTGAAGGTAATTAATTACCCTTGTTTTGATACTCTTTGAGTTTTATTCTCTCTTTTTGGGCTCTTTCTCTTTCAAGACTTCTGATCTTAGTGAGTTTTCATGAAGTCCGTTATTTTGACAAACTATAGGGGTATTGGTTGAAGCTTAGCTTTTCTCGGTTAGTTAAAATATGTCAAGCTCTATCATGTTCTGCACCTTAAGGCTTGATCTCTAGGTAACTAAAATTAAAATAGAAATTGGGTTGTTGACATGAAAGAAGAGATTATATGTAGCTTGGTACTACTGATTCTTTGAAACCAAAGATCCCACCATCAGTAATAATTTACTTAAAGATAATTGACCTAAGATAAATGTGTGTAATAAGGGAACTGTTGAGAAAAATTGATTGAGTTTCTCTTACTCCTGAATCATCGCATGTGAAGTAATATGTAAAAAAATCTCCTGAAACAGAATAATTATATTAAAATTTTGAAAGGCACTATCAAATCAAACAAACTATGCTCCTAAAGATTGGCTAACTGATCATGAAATAGGATTTTCCAATATTCTGATTTCTCTGGGGAGTATATTTTTTCCTTTCCACTGTTAGTAATGCCTTAAAAAGAATGACTTTGTAAGTCTTTGGTCGTAATATTTGCAAGTTGGCTGTCTTTTCAAAGAAAGAGTACAAGTCAATCCACTCTCCAGTTTCTCTTTGATAAAGTGGTCCATTCCTAATTAGTTGGTAATATCTTCTTTAGTTGTAATATCTACAAGTTTGCCATCTGTTCAAATATAAAGAGTACAAGTCAATCCACTCCCAAGCTTCTCTTTGATCAGGTGGTTATCCACTTCAACATGCTTTGTTGGATCATATTGGACAGGTTAAGATATTGCTGATTTATTGCCACAATAGATTTCATGGTTCCTTCCCACATTATTCCCAAGTCATCAAGAATTATTCTTATCTTAGGAATGGCAATGAGGTGGGATGGGGTGGGGCCGTGGGGGTGAGGAGGCTTACTCCATTGCCCACCTCATTAAAAATTTCACCTCGATTCCCCCACCCCATGTCCCAATAAATTTAGTGGGGTGGGGATGGGATGGGGAATCCGGAAAATCATTTCCCCATCTTCACCCCATTTACTTATTTTATAATAAGTATGAATAAATAGTTTCTCTAAATTAAAAAATAGACTTAAATAAAAATATTACCATATTATAAAGTATTTAAATTATTTAAAAAAAACTCTGAAAGGTTGAAATAATAACTTGAAATAATATCAAAATTAAAAAATATTTGAAGAGAATAACACCTTGAGAGAAAAGAAAACATAGCAATGTTTTAGGGTTGAATAAGAATTATAATATAGGGTTTTCTTTAGGTATAACTTATTTATATTAGGTAAAAATAAAAAGAAAATTTGTTAACCAACATTGAAATTGATAAAAAAATAAATTCATATATATTGGGATTGGGATTGGGATTGGGATTGGGATTGAGATTGGGATTGGGGTGGGGGTGGGGAGAACTAAACCCTACTCCCACTCCATTTCTTATTATATATGAATATTTTTTAATTTTTATTTTATCAATTTTAATGTTGGTTAACAACTTTTTTTCCAAACCCACCCCATTAAAAAACGGAGATCATTTTTCCCTCGTTCTCCACCCTATTCCTTAAAAATTATTTAGAATTCACCCCATTTGGGGTGGGGTCCATGGGACTCCAAATTCATGGAGGATTTTGACATCCTTATTTTAACCATACAAATTCCTTGTGCCATGGTTGAACGAGTAATATTTTAACTAAAAGCACATATTAATAAGAGCACATAATGCTCCAAGTTTATACGGTTGCAAAATTCACGCCCCTTTTACAGAATGTGACAAACAGGAAACAGAATTTTGCTCTTTATCCGCATTTATCTGGAAAGTGAAAAAACCAAAAGTTTTGCTGTTGTACTAAAATGCAAATTTTATATCAAACTAATGTGTTTGATAATTTCTCAAACAAATGAGACTTTTTTATAAAAGGGGTGTTGAGTGATGATCCTACAAGCTCTATCAGTCATCTGAAATAAGTTGAAAGCATTATATAACAGTTCCATTGATTATTCTCTTTTAAAATTTATCTCTTAAATTTCATATTTGGCTATCTTTTAGATTTCCAACTATCACAGAAAGCACATGTATGGGATATGATTTATAAGAGCTGAATCTGGGTTGAACTCATTATTGAGATTTAATGCTAGATTATCCTATGTGGCTAATATTATATGTTATTCTTTCTGTTTCTCATGTATCAGGTTTTAAGGCTGCACCTGGACAATTCTGAATCAAGCCAGCAAAACAAATCCAAGTCGAGTTTGAGTACAGCCACTGTCCAGCAAACAGGATGGTCATCTTTCCACACTGGTATCTTGGTAGGTGCAGTTGCTCTGACAAGTATAGGGCTGTTGGTCTACATGAAGCGCTCTAGGGTATGAGGTCATGCTGCTTTTCTAAAAGGAAAGATATTTAGGTCAGCAAGTTGACTTATCAAGGTCTCCACTTCCATTTGGAGATTTTTGCTGGGCCGAGCTTTTAGAAAGCTGAAGCAGAAAAACTAATTCATTTCAAATGACCATAGAGACCTGAAGTGGTATATACAAATGATAAATGAGCACAATTACGGTAGCAGAATGAATGCCATGTCTTAGCTGAAAAGGGATTAACATATATTGTATCTGTGTTTCAGATGTACTGTAACTGAATTCTTATTTAAGAGAACTTTGATGAGACAAAAAGCCGAAGCTATTCAATCTTGGAGTAGACTGGATATCTTCTGATTTATATGATGTCCTTCATCTGTTCTTCATCATCATTAATAATAATAATAATTTTTTTTCCTTCTTAAAATCAGTAGTTTTATCTTAATTTGTTCCTTTTTTTAAAAAAAATAAAAATTAAAGACTTATTTTTTTCTACTTTATTGTTGAGGGCAAGTTCTTGTCCTTAGTCAAAATTTCTTAAATTATATATTAACACTATTTAGTTATGTTCCGTTTTATCAATTAGAAGTGAATGATGTTACACTTTCTAAGTAGGCTGTGGCTACAATGCAGGGATTAAAAACCCCTCTATGGTGCAGAAGGTGCCCTTAAGACGTTAGATTTAGCTTATTGGAATCCAACGGTTGGGGTTTTAAATTTAACAAAATAAAGAAAATGGATAAAAGCAAAAAAAATATATTTATATATTGTCCCTCGCTCTGGATCATAACCACAAAATCGTCTTCTCTCTCCCTTTGGGTCATAAAACAAAAGCCTCCTATCTCCCTCTCGATCGCCCACACTTTGCCTTGCTCTTGCTCTTTCTCACTCTCCTGCTCTTGCTCACGCTCCTGCTCCCACTCCTGTTCATGCTTCTACTCTTACTGTTCCTCTTGCTCTTGGTCCAAACTCACACTCACGCTCTACCTTGCTCTCACTCTTGCTCTTACTCCTGACTCTCACTTTCGCTCTTCTCATCAAGATTACTCGGCGTTAAACTTAATCTTATAATTGTCAAAGTTATTAGATTTGTATTTGGAGAAAACGATTTATTAATGATAGTGTAGAAATATAATGCACACACAATGTTGATGAAATGCCACACAAAATTATTTGGTTTCTTCTTTTAAGATTCTAGGTTGCCTTTTTTTTGTTTGAAAAAATGTTGCACCTGTGTTTTTCTTTTTCTTTTTCTTTTTTTATAATAATTTTATAATGAATAGAAATTAGATTTGGTCGTTCGAGTGTGGTAGTTTTGTGTGGGTTGGTGTATAAATTCATGTGGTGCGATAGACATCATGCGTGCCTTTGTTTAGATACTTATCGGTTGATGTCTATTGCACCTATGGGCTATGCTCTGGTGCGATGGACACCTGTCGCACTAAACACAAATGTGATGGACAGTAATTGTGTTCTTTATTAAGTGCTTTCTTGTAACTTTTATAGAAAGACATGGAATCTATTGATGGCAAGACAAAAAAATCGAAAGAAAAATCAATATGACAGAAAAAATAAGGAATGGATAA
The DNA here is from genome assembly GCA_002013955.2 of Citrus medica. Classification (NCBI taxonomy): domain Eukaryota; kingdom Viridiplantae; phylum Streptophyta; class Magnoliopsida; order Sapindales; family Rutaceae; genus Citrus; species Citrus medica. The sequence continues at coordinate 150,065 of MKYO02019676.1, read as the reverse complement.
AAAAGCATGGATATACTATTTGAAAACATAAATTATATGCATTTATATACCCATTATATTTAAAGGTTTAATTTTTTTTATTAATGTAACTTTCAATATTAATTACAGTAAGGTAGAAACTAAACGACTAAGGTTATTAAGGGTTGAAAAGGTGGATAAAATTGTATGTAATCTAATTATGACCTTTTAGATATTTCATTTTCTCTTACTTAAAATAATCTGCCACTAAACATATATATATTATCATTACAAGAAACTATCTCCTAAGGAGAGGTATCAATGGATGCTTAGTAATATGAATGAGATCTCTACTTCAATTATTGGTGAAAATAGTGGTGCGAGTAAACATATTGAGGAATTTGATGAGGACGAGTCTGATGCTCGTTGTCTTGTAGCTTCTTTCTCAGAGGTAGTTTCATCTTTCTCAATTGATTAACAAGCAACAGTAAAATAAATTGGCTTTGAAAGTCCACTCGATCTAAAATGTGGGCGTCTAAGACAAGAGTTATGTGTAGCATTAATTGAATAATGTGATATAGCTAGGCAAAACATAATCCTGCATGGGAAATAATACAATTTAAGTCCTACAACTTTTGCAACCATAATGGGGGTTAGAGATGGAGGCACACATGTGAATTTAAATGACCAAGCTATTGATATAACTGATTTACGTACTATGTATAACTATAGACCTAGAGGAATTCATATAGCAGAGGTGAAAAAAAGGCTTATGAGTAGTACAAGTTCTGATGATGAATTTAAGATATTTTTTAGACTTTTTGTGTTGGGAACCAATATTATGTCTCGTAAGTACAACATACATTAATCCATTGTATCTTCATATACTGAAAGATATAAATTCTATTGGAGAAAAAAATGTGTTGGTGCTTTATTTTTTGTGAGAAGGTGTGAAAAAGTTTAAGGAAAATAAAGTGAGTTTTTTTAGTGGCTGCATTTTTTTTCTTAAAAGTATGTTTAATTGGAAAGAATGTAATATTTTTTTTTACTTGTTTCTTACATTTCGGCTATTTCAATTTATTACATACTTTGTCATTGATGCACAACTGCTCTACTTTTTCTCTGTTGTATATGATCAACATTCTATTCATAGAATAGTGTCCTACTAGTGTATAGAATAATGAAAATCTAATTTACATGACAAAAAAATAAAAACAGAACTCAAGTGTAAAGAAAAAAGCAAGTATTTTAATGTAAAACACTTACGTCAGGAACAACACTAGAATCTTTCACCAACTTTTAGTTGCACTTGCATCAGCAATGGAGGCAAAACAGAAACTTGGTTCAAGGTGAGTGAGTTATGGTGGGAAGGGGGCATTAATTGAAATAATGATTTTAATAATAATTAAAATGAAAAAATGAAAAAAATAAATACCTTAATTTATGAAGGGACAATGACATTAATTGAAAAAGAGAAAGTGAGTTATAAATACAGTAATAAATGTACTATTCAAGTTGGTGAAAAAATTTAAGAGTATTTAGATAATAATTACATGAAGTATAGAACAATAAATATGAAATATTTTACTTAAAATATGCAACAATGAACATAAAATATAAGCACTTTGTAATATTAAATATAAAACATTAAACATAAAACTCTGAACTTGTAATATGAAACTTGAACGGAAAAATGAAACAGGGGAAAAAGAAAAAATTTGGGGGTAAATAAATAATAATTACATGAAACATAAAACAATAAACATGAAATGCTTACTTAAAATATGCAACAATCAAATTTGAGTACTTTGTAACACTAGACATAAAATATTAAATATTAAACTCTAAAATTGCAATATGAAACTTAAACCCAAACATGAAACGGGGGGAAAATTTTATGAGTATTTGGATAATAATTATATAAAATATAGAACAATAAGCATGAAATAGTTTACCTAAAATATGCAACAATAAATATAAAATATGAGTACTTTTGTAACATTAAATATAAAACTCAGAACTTTTAATATGAAACTTGAGCGTAAACATGAAACGAGGGGAAAAAACAAAAATTTCAAAGTATTTGGATAATAATTACATGAAGATAGAATAATAAACATGAAATACTTTATTTAAAATATACAATAATGAATAAAAAATATGAGTACTTTTGTAATATTAAACATGAAACATTTAACATGAAACTCTAAACTGACAGAATGAAACTTAAATCTAAACATGAAACGGGGAATTTTTTTTTTTTGAGGGTATTTAGAATATGCTACATGAAATATATAACAAAATATATCAAACTTTAAATGTTAAATATGAAACATTTTATAGAACATGAATTAAGCTTTTGTCTTTTTGTGAACACTCATTTTATTTTATTTTCATAATATTTATAAATAAAAAATATTTTTTCATTTTTACTTGTCTTTTTTCTTCTTATTAATATTTAAAAAAAATTATTTGTCTTATAAAAATTATTTAATTATTTAAATTAAAAATACAAATTAATGGCGACAACCGGTTGGGAAAACCAGTTGCTGCCAGTGAGGGCTCAAATTATGATACAAGAACTTTGAGTCCTTGCACCGTAGCCGTCCTTTTTAAGTATTAAAAAAGCCAATTTTGTAACTTACAAAATCATTAATGACTTGTGCTTATATAGAGCGATGAGAGAATTTGTCTTCTCTGAATCCACTCTCTTAGGGGTGGTAAAAAAGTCCAGCCCATGGACTTAGGCCCAGCCCTCACATATGAGGGCATGGACAAGGGCCTAAGAAAAAAAATTTGGATAAAATTTAGGTCTATTATTTTTTAAAAAAATTAATTTTATAAATTAGAATAATATAATTAAAATAAAAAATAATTTAAAAATAAAAAAATTTAAATTCTTAACTTATAAATCAATTATGATTCAAAAAAGTTAAAATTATGATATTAAATTCTTTCTTTTGTGTCAATTAATTAAGAGAGCGTTTGAATTAGAAAATCCAGTATTAAAGAAAATTAAAGTTATGAGCTTTTATTTGCTTTATTTATTATTTTAATTTGAAATATTGATTTTCTTTAATTTATCTATTATTATAATAACTTGTTGATTATTAATTTATTTCAAATTTACAATAATTTAAAAACTTTAAAATAAATAAATAAAGTCCAAATCCGACCTAAGCCCAACCCAGGCCCGCACGCTTAACTGACAGTGGGCTTAGACTTGGGCTTGAAAAAGCCCGACTCAAGCCCGCTGTTTGCCATCCCTACCCTCTCTCTCTCTCTTCTTTTTTCATCTTTATTTCTCTCATCTTTCTCTACATTTAATATTTTTCTTAATTTATCTATTCATTGGATGGATAGGATAGCAACTCTTCATTATTTATCACAATATTTAATGAAGTAAAGAGACAGTGCATGTGACTTTTAACAAAAGTTCACATAATTTCTTTAGAACTCACGCCAAATCCATTTATTTGGAAACTTTTTTTTTTCGATAATCTCGGTTGGTGTACGCTGATGTCACAAGGCAAAAATTATTATTTACTAATCTAACTTTGTAATTTAGGAAAATTGTCACCTAATTACTAACATTTAATGAACGTTAAATTATACAACAAGGTTTATCATAATTCCAACGCACTTAAGTAGGGTTGGCAATGGGATGGCACAAGTGGGGATTTACCCGTCTTGATCCTATCAGACAAAAGATATGTTTCAAATCTCGTCCAAAATAGTAAATCAGTACAAAAAGGTGTCATGTGAATTTTTTTATTATACGTAGCAGATTCTATAATAAACACATATCATAATGACCAACATGTCATTTATATTATTTGTCAAAACTAAATTGTTATACATATTTGACTAACATGTTAGATATATGTGATTCATCAAACCGATATGTCGCTAGATATGGAAAAATTACTGCTAACCCACAATCTACCCAAAGCTGGCCGCAAAATCCTGCTAGCTGCGAGTAATTGTACGGGTTGCGAACAAATTTAGTATTTCAAACTTAAAATTACAGTGGGTTGTGAATGAGTTTAGTAGTGAGAAAAAATCCACCAGATACTTGTGCGGCTTTCCGCCAATGCCTATTCTTTGTTTTAATTATTAAAAATTTTAATTTCAATTATAAAAGGATACTAAAAAAAATTTAATCATAAATATATGTAAGTTAAAATTCTTAATTCCTAAATTTAAGCTATTTCACACATACACATACACGCGCGCACGCACACACACACATGTATCCATGTATTTATGCTAGAAATTTTATAATTTTCAAGTTTAATATAGCTGAAATTTTATTTCAATTTGATTGATTTTTGTTTGTTATGCTTTAGTTACTTGAACTTAATGATTGTTTACTAAAGTTTGGTTTTTATTTGTTTAATTGATTATTTGTTGTATAAAATTTACTTATTAATATTGTTGATAATACTTATATATTGATTAGAAGGAGCAAGTTATTGATACTAGAGTTGATGATTTGCATATAGTACAAATATTTTATTTTAGATTAATATATTTTGTATATTTGTGCAACTCTTCATTATTTATCACAATATTTAATGAAGTAAAGAGACAGTGCATGTGACTTTTAACAAAAGTTCACATAATTTCTTTAGAACTCACGCCAAATCCATTTATTTGGAAACTTTTTTTTTTCGATAATCTCGGTTGGTGTACGCTGATGTCACAAGGCAAAAATTATTATTTACTAATCTAACTTTGTAATTTAGGAAAATTGTCACCTAATTACTAACATTTAATGAACGTTAAATTATACAACAAGGTTTATCATAATTCCAACGCACTTAAGTAGGGTTGGCAATGGGATGGCACAAGTGGGGATTTACCCGTCTTGATCCTATCAGACAAAAGATATGTTTCAAATCTCGTCCAAAATAGTAAATCAGTACAAAAAGGTGTCATGTGAATTTTTTTATTATACGTAGCAGATTCTATAATAAACACATATCATAATGACCAACATGTCATTTATATTATTTGTCAAAACTAAATTGTTATACATATTTGACTAACATGTTAGATATATGTGATTCATCAAACCGATATGTCGCTAGATATGGAAAAATTACTGCTAACCCACAATCTACCCAAAGCTGGCCGCAAAATCCTGCTAGCTGCGAGTAATTGTACGGGTTGCGAACAAATTTAGTATTTCAAACTTAAAATTACAGTGGGTTGTGAATGAGTTTAGTAGTGAGAAAAAATCCACCAGATACTTGTGCGGCTTTCCGCCAATGCCTATTCTTTGTTTTAATTATTAAAAATTTTAATTTCAATTATAAAAGGATACTAAAAAAAATTTAATCATAAATATATGTAAGTTAAAATTCTTAATTCCTAAATTTAAGCTATTTCACACATACACATACACGCGCGCACGCACACACACACATGTATCCATGTATTTATGCTAGAAATTTTATAATTTTCAAGTTTAATATAGCTGAAATTTTATTTCAATTTGATTGATTTTTGTTTGTTATGCTTTAGTTACTTGAACTTAATGATTGTTTACTAAAGTTTGGTTTTTATTTGTTTAATTGATTATTTGTTGTATAAAATTTACTTATTAATATTGTTGATAATACTTATATATTGATTAGAAGGAGCAAGTTATTGATACTAGAGTTGATGATTTGCATATAGTACAAATATTTTATTTTAGATTAATATATTTTGTATATTTGTTTTAATGTTGAAATTTTAATTTCTTATTTATATTGATAAAATCTAGAATCGAGTATTGTATGCAGATTTTATAGGCAACTGTTACAAAATTTATAGTTTGAATAATATAACATAATTTTTATGTATCATTAAAATTATTGTTTTTAATATTTGTGATTTTAAATCACAAAACCCGCAAAAAATCCGCTGAAAGTTGCATGTAGATTTAATAATTATTAAAACTTGCCGCTTGTGGCTTAGTAATTTAAATTTTTTATGGGCGCGGGTTTGGCAATGATAAAGCCGCAGCGAGTGGTGCTTAATGCCATCCTTACGTGTCGTATATTTCTAAAAATCAGATTTCAAGATATTTGACATTAGGATTGGGATTTTTAGACTAAACTACATTCCGTCTCAAACAATAAATTAGAAAAAATTTGAATGTCAAATTATAATACAACTAATAGATCAAGACAAAATTTTATATCAAATTTCGCCGAGATTTTGAATTATGATAGAGATTCAGGGAATTCTACCAACCCCACTCACAAGACATAATTAGATAAAATAGACCACCTATAATTTTGATAACTAAAAAGTAAGAATAAAAATAAATTAAACTTTTCTTCGAAAGTGCAAATGTGAAACGCGTCAAGTAAAATTGAAAATTCTCCAAAATCCGGATGGCCTTTGAAAGTTTCCCATTCGCTCCTACCCGTGCATATCTAAATTTGTTGATTGTCGTGAATTTTTTATTTTTAAAATTTTGTTACTTGTTATTTACTTTTAAGCACAAGTAGTTATGGGAAATCGTTATAAACGGTTATTATAGATTATGAAACAGTGTTTTTTTTAAACAATAAAAGATAAAAAAGAATTGATTTTATTCATTTACAGTGTATTTCGAAACTCCTCAAAACCAATTACTCGTACAGATCTCTTTGTGAGACTTTGGTTCGTTTGTGAAGAAATCCGAAAACTAGACAAGTAAGAGGGGGAAAAAACCAAAAAAAAAAAGCGAAATTTATATGTTATTCATTCATATTGGAAGAGACAGGTTCATTCCATAATGCAAATTTTGTTGTAATTAACAAACCTAGTGATGTTTATAAGCAAAAGAATTTCATCTCTGTATTTATTCTATAATCTGATCTCTATTTACAAAATTATTGGCGCGCGCGCGCGCACACACACATGCGTATATTAATTTTTATTTTTAAAATGTAGAAATTTTGTTCATGATAATAGTGGAAGATGATATTGGACTTTAAGCATAAATTTCTCATTCTAAATTTGAATTGATACTTGCAGGCTGTCCCAGGGAATGGCTACGGAACTTGTAGATGTACATGCCGATCTCGAGGCCTTAAGAAAATTATATGGCCTCCTTCAAAATAGCAGCGTGGATGGCACACAAGAAGTAAGAAAATTTCAAGCAAGGTTTGATTCTTATATATATATATTTTTAATTTGTGAAATTTTTATATCAGTTTAATTTGCTGGTAAAACTTGCAGTTGGATGAGAGAGCGAAGATTGTATTAAAGAATTTACTCGATGGTGCTACGGAGAAGGCTTTAGAGACTCATACGAAGGTAATGTCAATTAAAGTTTTTTTTTTTAATTGATGAAGTATCATTAGTGATTAATTTTCCAATTTTTAAGCATTTCATTTCAGTGCACATCTTGTTCTTCAACTCACAGATCATTACAGCAGCACAATCAAGTGTGTCTATGGCACAACAACAATTCAACATTGCCCCAAACATGAAAAAAGACGCCACCAATTGCCATAACAAGTTCACTTCAAGAGATGATTTGCAAAGGGGCGCGAAGCAGCAGGGCTCAGGGATTGCACCAAGCAAAAGTGGTGCACATGATGGGCAACAGCGACGAGATCGTTTTGATGGATGCGTGAAAGAAAATGAAAAAATGAGAGAGTCAGTAAAAAGTATCGGCCGGGGGAAAAGAATCAATCATGTTCAAAGTAGGGATGTCAATCACATTGGGTGCGGTGCTTCGGATGTGGATCGTGCTAATTCGAGACATAGGAAGGGTGTTGGGGTTGCGAGAGCTAGTGAATGCTCACTTTGTCATAATAATAACAATAACAACAACAACAATAATAATAAAGAGCAGCAGCTAGTCGATCAACTTTCCATGAAAATGGCTCAAAAAGAGACAGTCAAGCTTAGTAGGCTCAGGCCTGTACCATCCGCGAAGAAAAAGCTGCCACCACCACGCCGTCAAGTAATTGTGAGGCCTACTTTGCTGGAGCCAGAATCAGAATCAGAATCAGAATCAGAGTCGGATGAAAGAAATGGTAGTTCAGCTTCAGCAAGCCGGACAACTCAGCATTCGAACACCGCGGACACTGACAGTACTGAGGCAAAGTCATTGTCAGGAGCAAGTTTTGCATACGGACAGAATGGAGGCTATGGGAGTAACTCGGAAACTGACAGTAAGAGAAGCGGCAACTCTTCTACTTCTCCTTCTTCTTATTCTTCTTTTGTGACTAGCCGTAGCAGATTAAATCCTAAAGAAGATAAACCAGCAATAGGAAGGCTGAGGAGATTCAAGAACAAGCTGGCTCTCATCTTTCATCATCATCATCATCATCACCATCACCATCACCATCACCATCATTATGATCATGACCGTGACTTCTCAAAGGTACGCCACAGTCACACTATGTGGAAGCACATACAGGATAACATGTTATATCATAAAAATAAGAGACACAAAAATGAGATTTGTGGAAAACAATACTTCACGGCGACTAGGTGTACACAGCAGCAGCAGCAAGCTAATTATTTTCGTACACTTGTGCAAGGGTTACTGAGAAGGCAAGCTAGACATTCCAAGAAATCAAAGCTGCCAAAGGGAGGGATTGTGGTAAAGAAGTTGCATTGGTGGCACATGTTTAAGCGCTGTCGTGGACTAAAATTGGGTCCTAAAACTAGAACAATTAAGATGAAGTAATGCTCTTCTGGTTGAGACGATTAACACTTTCTCACTCATTCTTTTATTTGGTTGAAATAAATGACAGTTAGCTACCCTTTTAGTGGTTTGGTATGTGGTTCAATGAAACTACTAACTTTGGGGAGCCCCATTCCTTTTACATAAAATCTAGTAATTTAAATAAACATATGAGAGGGCAATCAATGTTATTATGTTATTTAAAAAAAAATTTAGTTTCAAGTAGAGTTAGTTGTTAATTTTATAATTTTAGAACGAATTAAAAAAGAAAAGAAAAGAAAGAAAAACTCTCTAGCACACCTTCAATGAAATAAACTTGAAGAATTTCTCTAATTTTATTCAATAAATAAGTTATAATTAAAAAAAAAAACAGAGAGACTCCAGTAATCAGTAATAATGTAGTTGCTATATAGAAAATTAAGTGCTTAACAGTGGAAATTTAGATCCAAATCACGCCCATCTAAGTATTGAACCAATCGTCCCTGACAATCACATAATACCTCTCTACAAAATCCCTTAGTCCTATGTTAGTGGCTCTCATGTAATTCATTCTCTATCAGTCTATCTCGTAATTCACAAGAATGATAAGAATATTGAGTTACAGAATCAGAAAACTTATGGACACGACTGCAAAGGCGCCTGCAAGGACCCAGGAATAAGAAGAAAAATGAATAATGTTAGCTGTGATAGATTTGTGGATATGAGAGAAAAACCAAACTGTTTCGAGAATTAAAATCATGAAAGCTGGAGGGCAATTTGCTGCAGAAGGACTTTCCTTTGAGATGCATTGATAATTCCTTTGCACTCAGCATCTAGTAAGACCTCTGTCATAATTGCAGTAGCATGTCCTCTGGGCTCCTCTGGCGCTCTACGCAATGTGAACACCTGAACGAACAAAGCAAACCAAACAAACAAAAACTTAATATTTCACTAGGTAGTTTGAAAGTTTGGTTGCAACATACTATGAGTTGACTAGTGCTGCTGCAGCATGGAGATGAAACCATTTCCATTGTATAAATGCGAGTTTTTTTTTTCTCCTTTTTTTCTTCTTTTTTAAGTAAATAATGTCGTTTTTCTCTTTTATCTCTGTTTTTTCTTCTTTAACTTTCGAATGTTAGTTTCTTCGGTGTACATGCACTCATCATTAAAGTACAAGCAGCAGCAAGCAACTATTCTGAGATAAGCACTAATATATATATAATGTGTCGTAACAATTCTGATCGTATAGGAAACAATGCATAAAATACCTGCCCATGATGTGTTATGTCTAGACATCCAGCCTGTTGTATAAATGGTTCCCCATCTATTTGAACCGGGAAAGGACTGGAAGAATGTATTCTTATTGCTTTACCCTGGGCTAGCCTTCTAGCCTGTGAAAGTCCAACCTGCACAAAAATCAAGCATTAAACTAAAATTCCCAATTGCCAGTATGGGTTGTGTGGTGGGGGGGTGATCTTTAAGACTTGAGAAAAACTCCCCCACCGTATTGCAGGTACATGAGCAATAGGCCAACATGACAAGCTAGATTGAGTGAAGCATGTAGTATCTCATGATACAACAAAACGTAAGTGCAAAGGATGATTTACTATTTATGAATTGTGCACAATATATTACACTAATATAAGCATGAACAATTCTAGCCTAAAATAAACAGATTATGCCAAGAATATAAATATATGCAATATTTACATGCCAGCAATATGAAGCTCATTGACTATCTTTTAATGCTGGTCGAATACTTTGATTATAGCATTGAGACTACAAACTTGACTAAATCACGTGCTCTTCTATGGAATAAATAAATTAATAATTTATTAATTTATACAAAGGGCACAGCCCCATGGGGACTAAATATAGATGTATAATTAAGAGATAAATCCACCACCAATAAAAAAAAATTGGAGCTTCAACAAAATACAACACGTAAATGCCACCACCTCCAAATTTTTTCCAATATAAGGAACAATGATCAATCATCTTCAGGATTGTCCTATTTAAGTTAATAAATTTGCACAGAATCAAAAGAAAAATATATAGGTAATGGAGCTTTCTTAAAAAAAAAAAAAGGAACAAAAAAGAGTAGAACCTCAAGATTTTCATTTTTGCATCTCTTAAGAACTTTTTTGCCTAAAGGAGGAGGATCTAGGGAAAGTACCTATATTCCACTTCAATTGACTCTTCTTTTTTTCTATCCTATGGTGTTTATTAACAAGTTGGCAGTGGATATTGACTTCTTCAAATAGTTAAGTCAGAAAGAAAATCACAACAAAAAATCAAAGCATTAAAACAGGCAGAGAAAAGAAAAGTTGCAGAAAATCTTAAACCTGAAGTTTGCCAAGGTGCCATGCTCCACAGACGCATACAACCTCAAGCACCTTATCATGCATAGACTGAGGGCTAAAATCATCATCATGCTCAGAGTCGTTTTGCCAAAGATCTACTCCACCCATGTAGCTGCCAATGTTCAGGACAATTAATCCCTCAGAATCCTGGAGGCATAGACAATAAAAAAGAAAGAAAATTTAAAAAAGCATTTAATGATGAAACAAAATAAAAAATGCATTTAAATCATCAAAATTAACCGGTTAATCACAGGCTGCCCCATCATTTTTGACACACCTTATAGTGCCACCAATGTATCAAAATGTTTACACTGTTGCTCTGCCATTAAAAAGGATAGTTTTCCAAGGATGACCATTTATAGAACATTTTTTCCCATGATGTGATATAAGCTCGATGTAGAAAACTAGAAATATATATCCTCTACTTGTTAATCAAATGTTATTAGACAACATCATTTCACAGAAGCTGTCATTGATGAGCACTAGCTTCAATTGACTGTCTTTGATTGAGGTCATCAACTAATATTTGCATGGTTGAGAAGAATAGCCAACGAGGAATCCAAAGGTGCCAATAGCAACCTCAAATGATGCGGGTCAATGGTGACATTAAATGATGACGGTCAATAATGGTCAATGGTGGACAAGTGCAGCTGCAGGCGAAATGAAATGGTTTTGCAATGGTATTTTTCATTTTTGTAATAACTGATAGGTAACAAAACCGAAATATCTTGTAAACAATAAAATGTTAGTTAAAAATACTTTCCCTAACAAAGTAATACAAGGACTACTACTCCTAAACTAATTAAATTTATAATTGAGAATAACAGTAGGAGTGCATTGTAGACATACAGAAAAGTTGGGGCATGTTGAGGTTTGTGAATAAATGATGGGGTGAATTAACCCAAGCATAACCAGCAATTTAAATACAAAAATTGGTGGTGAATAATGAAGTATTATACTTATCCTACCTTGGGAATCTCGATGCCTTTTCCATCAACTTCAAGCCAAACTTGCCATGGTAACTCGGCACATGTTCGATCCACAATATCCCTAGCACCTTCTTTAGCATATAGCAATTTGTTCACAAACTACAGTTAACAGAATGCCGAAATTGTAAAAGGAAAATCCAGGAAAGCATGCGATTCCTAAACTACCTTGTACACACATATATATATGCACTTCTATATCTAGAAGTGAGATTTTAATGGATCTAATTCCGAAAACATGTTAGCATTTGATTAAATTTTAAAACTAGTAAAATTAGGCCAGAGTTTTCTCTCAATGACCATTAGCCACTTCCACCACTCAGTAATGAAACAAGAAATGCTTTGATTGTGTGAGTCAGTGGAAGTACAAAAATTAAGTAGATGAAAAACATGATTGTCTAAAAACTGGAAAAAGGATTCTGGAATAAGACAATTATTTAATTATTTTTTTATAAGAAATGAGATCAAACAATAGAAATGCAATCAAATAACTATAGGTTGGAAAATGATTCCAGCATAAAACAAACATATATTGCAAATAACTATAATTATTCTGGCATGGACAAAAGGCTTTAACAAATAGAATGACCAGAAAGAAAATAAGTACCCGACTAGAGAATTTTTGAGGATTCTCCTGCCGAGTAACATGAAATTCATATGCAACCTTTGCATCGCATCCGATCCCTATGAAATAAAAAACAGTGATGGTTAATGGTTCCTGGAAACAATCACTAGCATCAATAACTTCCAAAAAAATATATACCTAAATAGTTCAACATGAACTTGGATTGTTCTTTTCTTTGATCATATTCTGAGTTTTCTTCTCTGATTTTTACTTTCCAGCGATCTAGCATTGTAACTGCTGCATGCTCGATGTCATTCAAAATTGTGCTTAAGCCACCATGTCCATCAACCATTGAGAAACCTCTTCCCCACTGCAAAACCCTTGACATATCATTTCCTGTGCCAAGTGGGAGAACAGCTACTGGTGGAGGAGATTCAAAATTACGCTTTTCAATCGCGTTAAGGACCCATGCAACAGTACCATCTCCACCACAAACCAAAACTCTAAAATATTGGAAGTTACTAAATAACTCCAAACCAACCTCAGGACCCTGGGACGCACTGAGTTCAAAAACCTGCAGAGGTAAATTACTGTATTCAGCCAAACACACATGAAAGAAGTTATGGTCAAAGAAAATACAGCAATACCAAATATTCTCATTGGCCTCTAAACACAAGATTGCAGTCATTGACAATTAAGAAAAGGGAAAGAGAAGATGAGAATTTTCTTCATTATACTGAATAATTTTCTTTAATTAGCACGACAGTTTTGAAGCATGATACAAGTCCAAAAGCAGTCATAAGAAGTAATGACAATAGTTTCAAAAGCATGTAAAGCATTCGGATAAAAATAGCAGAGCAGGTAAGGTGAATAAATCAATAAATTCAAACATCTATTGTCTGGAATCATTCCTAGAACGAGGAGATCTAAATTAGAATCTGCAGTCTTATACATATAGTTTATCAACTTAACATAGCCACACTTAGGCTGTTTGAAGATACTTGCACAATGCCAGCCTCTGTAGAAAGGGAGAGGAGCTGATGCACATAGAAGGATAAATTGCACCAGTCAATCAAGTCAAGTAATGAACTGAATTAGAGCCTAAATTTGGTCAGAAAAAGAATATAATTCAAACCAGAATGGGAAGCTTGTGGGATTGACATTTTGGGGGAAGAACTCCATGGGATCTCTCCTTCTGGGGATGCCTAGCTAGTGAAAAGTTATCCCTTCGCTTAGTGTTCTTACTAAAGTTCTAATATCCTTTGGCTTTCCAGTGGATTGGAATATTAATATGGATTGGACTTTAACTGACCCAAAGTCTGATAATCTAGATGGCCTATTCAGTTTCAACAACATCCAGTGGAGTTGCAAACAAACCTGAATTTTGTTTCCATGCAAATAAGGAAAGAGAGAAAAAAAAAAACAGAAAAAAATTGAAAAAAATAAAACAGATCAGAGGAAAACCAAAGCAAAAGCTGCCACTCAGCTCTTCTTGACTCGTTATTAATACTTCTGTACATTGACAAGATAGTGAAAGATAGAAAACTCAAGGTCATCAAATTTGCATCTAGAAAAAAATGTGACAATTGTAGGATTCTTAATCACAAATTAGCACGCACAGGATTTCTATGCTAATCCAACTCTATTAGTAATACTGAAGCTTTCAATAAATTACGAAGCAGACAATCAGTTGACAAAAAGGAAAATTTACAGGCCCAAATTAGAATAACTAATCTGAAAACAAGAACTGCTAAAGTCAGCAAATTGACAATAATCAGAGCTGATCACCATTTTCTGGAAGTATATTAACACCATGATCAAACAACCAAAAAATTTGTATTCCATTTAAGCTCCCATTAGAGCAATCAATAACTTATCTTTTCATTTCTTTGAATTGACTAATTATTAATTTTCAAATTTGGATCCTATAACTATTTTGCAGTGTGCACTTGTTTATGGGGTTGGAAAGAGGAGTGGGACAGAAGGTAAAAGCCTTCCATAGGAAAAAGTGTCATCAAGTAGCAGTCAAGCGATTTTCCGTAAGCTTACCCAAGTAAAAGACCAAAAAAAAAAAGTCAGTCCTTAATGTAACAAAAAAGATGAAGGAAAAATGAAAATGAATTAAAAACGTTTAAAGTCATATTTAGTGCTTTAAATAGACAGTTGAGAATAATGGACTAAAACAAAGCCAAAATTTTTAGCATGAAAAGACAGTTGAATATAACAGGCAAACCTTGAAATACATCCAAACTTGACCTATAATTTATTCACTCATCAATTTTTCAATTTAGCTAATTAACTATAATATGTGTCATGGACTACAACTGGCAGGAGCAACAAAGTAGTTTAACAACAAACAAAAATACTAGGGAAAATTAGGAATTTCAATTATTAGTTCTAAAATGTATTGGTAACTATAATTCATATAACCTGTCATTGCTTCTAATAAACTCTTATCATCACCTGGGCAGGATTCAAAAGCATGTTTAGTCTCCTCCGAAGATAATGCCCAAGTTGACCCCCACTCTTAGCGTTAATGAACACCAAAAGCGGCCTGGCATCCTGTGGCACATCAACCAGACTGTACTTCTTCACTTGACCACAGATGACAGTTCCACCAGTTTTTTGTATAGACTCATTGTGGGTGCTATTACTGAGTACGCTGCCATCCACCTTTGAACATTCAATATTCTTCTCATTATTAGACTTCTTCAATCCAACAAACCCATTGAACATGTATTTTAGGGCAGAATTGGTTGATGTGGTATCTTGCAACTTTTCATTCACAGAATGACTTTTTCCAGCCTTACCCTGATGACGCTTTCTTTTTATCTTCCCACGAACAGAAGAAGCTCTGATTCCCTCCTTGATAGAACTTAACATTCGACCTCCAATATTCTCTTCATTTTCTTTCACACATAGTGGAGAAAGGATAAGCCTTCTGTGAGGACCCAAATCACAAACATCACCAGATTCTTTTGACATTATAGCATGACACTTGACATGTATACGACGCTGACACCACAAACAATGCCATGTAGGGCAATCATTGATAAAAGGAACACCACATGGTTCATCACAGTAGAAACAGAAGGCAGACAACTCCGCATTATCATCCATATTAACCCATCTCTCTGACCAGTGATGTTTAACATGACTAAAGCAAGCTTGAGCCACACACTTGCAATCCTTTGCTGTGAACTCAGAACAAAAAAAATGAGCTGCAACTCCACAAACAGCGCAGCGATGAACAGGAAAATGAGCTCCTACACTTTGAGGTAAAACCAAAGAAGTCAAGCAAACACAACATGTGGACGGTTGTTCGCCGTTAGAAAAATCCTCCATCCACGTATGATGAGAAAGAGGGACATTAAGTTTTTTCCAGAATTTCTTCTTTGCTCTAGCAGCATCTTTAATCCAATTTAGAGATGTTCTTCTTTGCCACTTAAAAGATGCATACAAGATTGCCAGTAGCCCAAAAGATCCAAAAAAGAAAGGACCATAGCCGTAGACATTGGAGCTTGTTAGCAATCTTAGGAGTGAAGTGCTCAATTCAATCATTGCTACCTATTAAATTTTGTTCATTATGTCTACAAAAATCAAATATATTAATAATGGAAGTACACCAAATAATAATAATAATAATAATAATATAAAGTCAGTTTTTAAGCAATCCCAATCAATTCCATAAACATTTATTAGCTCAATTCTAATTTGAAAACCTCTTCTATTATATCTACGTTTCAGGTTTTTAAACCTCTCTCTCCTTTCTTAGCCTAGGCGCAACAAACATTTGCTAATTGAAAAAAAAATGAAAAGAGAAATAAAAAAAGACAAACTTGAGATCTGACCTTAATTTTTTTTAAAAAAAGCAGAATTGTAGATCTGAAAGAGAAGCCCTAGCAATTAAAAACTGGCATTTGAAACGAGAGACGAAGGGAGATCAATGGGGGATGGATTGATTGACTCAGTAATCCAATTCAGAGACAGAAAACGGGCGGGATTTTCCTTGGAATAAATATACACGCCTTGCTTTTTGGAATGATCGTACCTCATGTCTCTTTTTGTTCTCCCTCTAATTACCAAACTGTCCTCTATTTATTTAAGGCTGACTCAACTATTATGTTATTTAATGTTGTATAATATATTAGGTCTAAGTTATGTTGAAATCACTTTAGAGTATAGGACGCCTTCGTAATAATATGATTAAAATTATAATGTATTTTTTATTATGAGTAATGATATAATTATAAATTTTTGTATAAATTTATTTTATATAAATTGATGTGATATAATAAGATTAGTTAAATTAAATATTACTTGTCTTACATAATTTATTTTTATTATTTTATATTTTCATTTAACCAATGAATTAATACTACATCAGTTTGTACAAGAGTTAGTGGCTGTATCATTACTCTTTTATTATTTATTACTTTACGTGTGTGATTGTGATTTGTATTCTATTTTAGAGCAGCTGCAAAGTAGTTATTACCTCATATATTACATATGTTTATTAATGGTATAAAGTTTAAATACATTAATTTATTAATTAAATTTATAAAATAAGACTACAATATTTACCAATGGCTGCCACAGCCACCATCAACCATCATGAGATGTCGCCGGCATAAGATTAAGCGTGTTATTTGACATTATATTTCGTACATCTAAATTGCTCATTGATAGAGCTTCGCAAGAGTACATGTTTCACTAGTAACCGAGCTTCTGTTCACCATATATTTTTGGTCAAAATTTTAAATAGATCTACAGTGAGTGGAACCATTGTTTATGAAACATGATCTTTGCAACGCTTAATCGATGATGATTCTAAAAATACTCAAATAAACTCCAATGGACACGTTAATCCAGCGGACAGCGGTGGCTACATCAACAATGTTGAATTGGAGTTGCATTTGTTGACCATTAGTTTAAAGATAATAATTAGTAAAAATAAATAACAAAAATAATTTTACAAAATTTAATGTAATAACAAATTACAAATTAATGCAAATGTGGTTTAAATTATGAGTGACAATCTGGGTTATGATTTACTTATTTGATTTGATTCAATGCGAATAAACGGGTTTGAATTTCAAAAAAATTAATTTATTTAAATGAATTGAATTCGATTCAATTCGCTAAATAAACAAATTGAGTTTGACTTTAAGGACATTGATTTATTTATTCTTTGAGGATTTGTTTAATAAACGAGTCATAAACAAATCGAATACAATTCATTGATCTAAGATTCATTTAATAACAAAAATTAGGGCACATCGGCTCTAATTTTTGTACCTCTTCATTTCCACTCTTTCTTTCTCTTCTCTCAGCCCTTACTTCTCTAGTTCTCCACCCTCCATGGCGAGCCCTATTTTTTTTTTCTTGTATTTCTATCATACCCTCAAATCTTTTGACATTTTCTGCTGCACGCCCACTTGTTTCAACATTTTCAATCTAAAATCCCAAACCATAAATTTAATTGTCAAATGTAACGATGCCAAGGTAAATTTGAAATTTCATCCATACTAAAAAAATAAAATAAAAAAGATTTCAAGATGGGCGCTAATATGGTTACTATAGCATCAATCATTTCACTGAGATTTCTTTTAAAAATAGCAACAGCTTCTCTAGTTTGGAGTTAAAACCAAACTTTGACAGTAACCACAGGATTTGGTTTTGGTGCCTTTTCTTACCTTCATCACTACCACCACAAAAATATCTGTAATATAAGGATGCTTGAATGATAAATATTTTGTTTGTAAAGCGAAAGAGAACAATATGTCGGTGCTTTCCCATTCAAGTGCCTAAACTTTAGATACTTTGAATTAATATGCTGTGTGTTAGATCTTATTTATTTGAAGAAAATAAATCTTTGTTTTGATTTTATTTGCTCATTCCATTCTAGGTTTATTTCAATAATTTTTTTTGAATTGTTTTTTGTAGATTTATGTCGATACTATTAGCATGCTTTAATTTAGCTCGTGATTTTGAGATTCATGATCTTGTAAATAACATTTGTTGTTTTTTGGATGACTATTATTTTAACAATTTTGTTTAGCTTTGATATTTTAAAAATAACTGAAAACAACCCTGTCATTAAATTTTTTACATTCTTAACCGTGCCTTTTCCTTTCTTCTATGATATTATCCTTGTAACTATATTCTTAGAATTAATTAATTTAACTATAAAGAAGCTAATTAGCAAATTAATAAATAATTATTAGTGTAAAAGAACTTGTGATTTTTGAACATGTGCAACAATCTTGCTATATTATTACATATAAATAAATTGGTATCAGGCAACTTAAAGTAATGTTTAATGTGTTTACAACAATCTTATTAATAATTATTTTATAAAAAATTAATATACATAATTAATCCTAGGGAAATTATCATTTGTATACCCTTAGTTTACTCCATTATAAAAAATGCTACAACACTTTGAGGGTGTATCAATCATCCACCCTAACTTGACAAAATATATCAGCTGACCACCAAACCGTTAGTTGCCGTTTAAGTATGATGATGTCAGAAGGGTAATTTGGTCTTTTCATATGATACAAGTGATAATTTAAGGGTATAAAGTGATAAAAAGAGAATTTAAGGGTATACAAGTGATAATTTCAAGGGTAAAATCGTCAATTCACTGTAACTCCATTAATTTTCAAACGATAACTAACGGTTTGATGGTCGGCTGATAGATTTTGTCAACTAAGGGTGGACGATTGATACACCCTCAAAGTGTTGTAATATTTTTTATAACAGAGCAAATATAGGGTATATGAATGATAATTTCCCTTAATCCTAAAAGTAAAAAAATAATATAACAAATTGAGTAAATTTACATGTTAATTTCGAGGTTAATTTTTTAAATTATCATTTTTTTCCTTTCATTACTGTTCTCGAGAACATTGCTGTAGAGTATTATTGTAAAACCAAAGAAAAAGAGTGTAGCATATTTAACAACAAAATTATTTTGAGTTTTGTTTTTTAATATAGAGGCTAAATGGATATTTAACTCAAAATGTAGTCCCCAAACGAATACTTACCCTTTAAAATAATGTGTCAACTGATATATATGTACGATTTATTACATTAATGATAGTACAAAAAATTAGCATCAATATGTCACAGCCATCAGGGACGTAGACATTGATTTTCTTAAGGCATGGCATATTTAATCTCGTACGACAATACAATGTAATTTCAATTTTAAATAACAAATATGTAACAAAAAAAGACAAAATTGGTGGATAATATAATTCTACTAATTAAAATTTTTAATTTATCATTAACAAGACTTTATGTTTTGAAAATGTTGTTTGACAATTTTATTATTATTGAATCGGTATTTTCCAATATATATAACTACGGAACAGAAGAAGGAAAAAAAGAGAGACAAACCTAATACTTTTAGTTTAACGTTAGTTGATTATTACAATTAAATGCATATTTTTCGGAGAACTAACAAATTTGTTCCTCAGCTGTAGCAAAAAAAAAAACAATTGAAATTATTATACAAATAGAATTAGTTATAAATGGAAAAAATTGGAGACTATAAATGCTCCATGCATGCATGCACTCCATGTCCTCATCAAGTCATCAACTCTCACTTGTCGCAATGGCCTTCGTCACATTCAAGCAGTACTCATCTTTCTTCTTTATCATCGCAATACTTGCTGCGTTAACCACTGCAAGCAGTTTAAGTCATAACAAAAATGAAAGCGTCGATCGATTTTAGCCAACCCCTGGAAAAGGTGACGATGCGCCAACTCATCCTAGAACAAAAAATACTATTCATAACGCGGAAGATACTGAAGTTGAATCTGGGCCAAGCTCCGGAGAAAGTCATGGTGTGCCAAACCCTATAAGAACAAGCAATGCAATTCACGAGGGAGACACTGATGCCGAATCTGGGCCAAGCCCGGGAGAAGGCCATGGCATGCCAAGCCTTCTTAGAAGAAGCCGTGCAACTCATAACGAGGTAAACAGAGCTGAGGAATCTGGGCCAAGCCCTGGAGAAGGTCATGGTATTCCTAGCCCTATGGAAACAAATAATGCAATTCATAACATGGAAGAAACCGATGATGAATCTGCGCCTAGTGCTGGAGTTGGTCATAATATGCCATGCCCCTCTGGTGGCTTGTAATAAGGACTGAAAATACGTACTTTATTTTTATATATAAACAAAATAGGAAGGGTACTACATAGATAAAGAATTTGTATTCATGATGTTACTACTATTCTTACTAGCTTTTCTAAAACTTCTTAGACAATAAAATTTAGAATGTCTATTGTAAGAATGGAATAAGTATATTTCTTTAAGTTGTGGAATTAATGAACCACTTTTTGATTTAAATAAATAATTCATTTTCTCTTTTGTTTGATAATTGGCGCAGAGTATAGTTCTCATGGGTAGTAATGCTAGATAATAAATAATCCTCTCTTAGACATTTGCTCTCCCAGCCATCCTATACTTTTAAGGATCCGTTGACATGTGTCATTAATGAAATTAAATGGTACCCTTATTTTTTTAACTGATGCTAACTCCAAAATTTTCTTTAATTCTTACAATATTAGAGAATTCAAAACAGTAAATGCAAACCCAAACAAGCCACAAAAACAACAATTTTAAATCCACAAAATAGCTAAACAGTAGGAAAAATGTAGCAGTACAATTAAAGTTGTTTTCAGAACTTTATTGTGCATGCGATTTAATAAGATTTTTTTTTTGTGTGGCCTCGTTCGGGAGGTTTATCAAAGTTTACTTTTGTGGTAAGCCTGGACATGTGAAGAAGGAATGTAATATCACGCATGGCACGTGAAGAAAGGTGCATTTCTTACTTTGGTTTGTTATGAAATTAATTTAGCTTCGGTACCAAGAAACACATGGTGGATAGATTCGGGTGCTACTACTCATATTTGTGTTTCAATGCAGGGTTGCCTGAGCTACCGGCCGCCAAGTGATGTTGAAACATGTATTTATGTCAGAGATGGCAAGTTGGTATAAGTTGAAGCAATTAGGCATTTTAGATTGCTTATGAAAACTGGTTATTATTTGGATTTGTTACATACTTTTGTTGTGCTGTCTTTTAGACGGAATTTGATTTCAGTTTCTGTTTTAGACAAATTTGGTTATTATTGTTAATTTGTAAACTGACAATTTAGTTTATCTATCAATTCTAATGTTGTTGGAATTGGTTTGCTTAATGCTTATGACAATCTATATTTGCTAGAAACCGTTTCAAGTTACAATGAAAACCTGCATTTTAGTTCCAGAGGTACAAAGCGTAAATTAGAGAAAGAAATTTCGGCCTCATTATGACACAAACACTTAGGTCACATCTCTAAATCAGATTTTAGGATCTCTTGATTTTACAGACGTTGATGTATGTGTTAGATTTTTTAGATAAATTCTATAATTTGAGTCTTTAATTTTCTGTCTAAAAAATTATGGCTCTTTTGTTATTTAGTTTTAGAATTAATGACAGATTTAGACAGATTTGACTTTTTTTTAAGATTTAGAGGAGATATAATTCTTGTTCTTTTTCCTTTTTGGAGAATTGGGATATCGAGCGAAAAACATCGATCCATGGTGGATCTAGAGCATATACGAAGCTCAATTTTTACTATGGATCTAGATTTAGAGTAGAGTAGATCCAACTCATATCTGTCCCATTGCCATCCCTATTCGAAAGTCGTTTTCGTCCAGCGTTTCCCTATAGTATCGTGTTACCGCCGCCTTATAGCACTCCCTCAAGGTCCTAGCTACAGTTGGAATTTAATCGATAAATGAAAGAAACCCAATTTAGAAATTACATAAAAAAAACATAATATTAGCATATGCCTTTGCCTTTTCGTTCTTGTCAAAATGAAAAGTTTAATTTATAGGAAGAAAATCATACTAAAAAGTACATCAATTTAATTTTTAGAAAAGTAATGCTACAATTATATCAATGATTTAAATGTGAATTTTGTATTTAAAGTAAGGATAAATACTTGTTTAGTTTCTATATTGATCTAAGTGTTTGTTTAGCTTTGATATTTTAAAAATAATTGAAAACACCCCTGTCATTAATTTTTTTAACCGTACTTTTTCCTTTCTTCGATGATATTATCCTTGTAACTATATTCTTAGCATTAATTAATTTAACTATAAAGAAGCTAATTAGCAAATTAATCAATAATTATCAATGTAAAAGAACTTGTGATTTTTGAACCTGTGCAACAATCTTGCTATATTATTACTTATAAATAAATTGGTATCAAGTAACTTAAAGTAATGTTTAATGTGTTTACAACAATCTTATTAATAATTATTTTATAAAAAATTAACATACATAATTAATCCTAAAAGTAAAAAAATAATATAACAAATTGAGTAAATTTACATGTTAATTTCGAGGTTAATTTTTTAAATGATCATCTTTTTCCTTTCATTACTGTTCCCAAGAACATTACCGTAGGTTATTATTGTAAAACCAAAGAAAAGGAGTATAGCATATTTAACAACAAAAGTATTTTGAGTTTTGTTTTTTAATATAGAGGCTAAATGGATACTTAACTAAAAATGTAGTCCCCAAACGAATACTTACCCTTTAAAATAATGTGTCAACTGATATATATGTACGATTTATTACATTAATGATAGTACAAAAAATTAGCATCAATATGTCACAGCCATCAGGGACGTAGACATTGATTTTCTTAAGGCATGGCATATTTAATCTCGTACGACAATACAATGTAATTTCAATTTTAAATAACAAATATGTAACAAAAAAGACAAAATTGGTGGATAATATAATTCTACTAATTAAAATTTTTAATTTATCATTAACAAGACTTTATGTTCTGAAAATGTTGTTTGACAGTTTTAGTATTATTGAATTGGTATTTTCCAATATATATAACTACGGAACATAAGAAGAAGAAAAAGAGAGACAAACCTAATACTTTTAGTTTAGCGTTACTTGATTATTACAATTAAATGCCTATTTTTTTGGAGAACTAACAAATCTGTTCCTCAGCTGTAGCCAAAATCCAATTGAAATTATTATACAAATAGAATTAGTTACAAATGGAAAAACTGGAGACTATAAATGCTCCATGCATGCATGCACTCCATGTCCTCATCAAGTCATCGACTCTCACTTGTCGCAATGGCCTTCATCACATTCAAGCAGTACTTATCTTTCTTCTTTATCATCACAATACTTGTTGCGTTAACCACTGCAAGCAGTTTAAGTCCTTACAAAAATGTAAGTGTCGATCGATCTGAGGCAACCCCTAGAACAAAAAAATACTATTCATAACGCGGAAGACACTGAAGTTGAATCTGGGCCAAGCCCCGGAGAAGGTCATGGTGTGCCAAACCCTATAAGAACAAGCAATGCAATTCACGAGGGAGACACTGATGCCGAATCTGGGCCAAGCCCGGGAGAAGGCCATGGCGTGCCAAGCCTTTTTAGAAGAAGCCGTGCCACTCATAACGAGATAAACAGAGCTGAGGAATCTGGGCCAAGGGCTTGGTATTCCTAGCCCTGGAGAAGGTCATGGTATTCCTAGCCCTATGGAAACAAATAATGCAATTCATAACATGGAAAAAACCGATGATGAATCTGCGCCTAGCCCTGGAGTAGGTCATAATATGCCACGTCCCTCTGGTGGCTTGTAATAAGGATTGAAAATACGTACTTTATTTTTATATATAAACAAAATAGGAAGGGTACTACATAGATAAAGAATTTGTTTTGATTATGTTACTACTATTCTTTCTAGCTTTTCTAAACTTCCTAGACAATAAAATTTAGAATGTCTATTGTAAGAAGGGAAAAAGTATATTTCTTTAAGTTGTGGAATTAATGAACTACTTTTTAATTTAAATAAATAATTCATTTTCTCTTTTGTTCGATAATTGGCACAAAGTATAGTTCTCATGGGCAGTAATGCTAGATAATAAATAATCCTCTCTTAGACATTTTCTCTCCCAGCCATCTTACGCTTTTAAGGATCCGTTGACATGTGTCATTAATGAAATTAAATGGTACCCTTATTTTTTTAACTGATGCTAACTCCAAAATTTTCTTTAATTCTTACAATATTAGAGAATTCAAAACAGTAAATGCAAACCCAAACAAGCCACAAAAACAACAATTTTAAATCCGCGAAATAACTAAACAACAGGAAAAATGTAGCAGTACAACTAAAGTTGTTTTCGGAACTTTACTGTGCATGCGATTTAATATGATTTTTTTGTGCGGCCTTGTTCAGGAGGTTTATCAAAGTTTACTTCTGCGGTAAACCTGGACATGTGAATATGGAATGTCAAAAATATCACGCATGGCGCGTGAAGAAAGGTGCATTTCTTATTTTGGTTTGTTATGAAATTAATTTAGCTTCGGTACCAAGAAACACATGGCGGATAGATTCGGGTGCTACTACTCACATTTGTGTTTCAATGCAAGGTTGCCTGAGGTACCGGCCGCCAAGTGATGTTGAAACATGTATTTATGTCAGAGATGGCAAGTCGGTATAAGTTGAAGCATCTACATTAATTAGCCTAGTAGACTTTGTCACAACTGCTTTCAAGAATGACATGTTAAATCCCAAAATCTCACTGGAAATAGTGACACTCTCACAAAGAAATTAAACCCAATAAAAATAGTCACTCCAATGAATGGTAATTGAGAGAAATAATAAAGAAGTGATATCACATGCTCTCACCAAGATGAAAGAAATATGCCCTCAGCTTAGATATAATACGATCTTAAGTCAAATAAAAATGCTAATCAACCCAATTTATTTATTTATTTATTTTTTTATGCACCGCTACATCTTTTTAGCCCATATAACTAGCTTTTACTTCAGACTATAGTTTCCTAACATCAAGAAGGACTTTTATTAGAACGTAACGTAGACTAGAGACATGGCTAACAAAGGAGGGGAAATAAGGAAAACAAAGTGTATGTTTGAGAAAAATGCAAATATTTTTTTTTGCAAGGTGTATTTCACCTATTATTGTTATTTGTTTATTTTTTGAACAACAATTTTTTTTTTGCTTTTGTTTTGCACAACTTCACTGAACAAAAAATTATTGACATTTTTCTCAAACATAAATAGGTGATGAAACTTGTAAGATATTGAGTAATACTCCAAATCGGAGTGGGGCAAGATGATAAGTTTGACAAAAAAAAGGTTTTTTTTAAAGCTCAAAAGGGTTAACTATGGATATTTCACAAAATGGATGGCTAGAAAGGCTCAAACGGATCAAAGATGATCTTTTTATCGTCTTTTAGGGCTCTAAATAATCTTCCATATCTACTAATTAGATGGGCCTCCAGATATAGCAACACACATTTTTTTCTTTATTTTTTTTAATTTTAATTTTTTTAATGGTTAACTCAAAAGAAATCTAGAGATCGTGTATAAAATAATAAACTGTTAAGCTGTATGAAGAATGGGCAAAAGGGTTACTCTCCAAAAAAAAAAATGATAGGCTCAAAAACTTACTTGGTACTTATTATGATATGTTCATTCCTTCAAGAAACTCATATTTGTCTTCGACATCAACATGTAGAGTAGCAAACATCACTTAAGGTCAAAGATAATACAAATACTAAAATTTAAAATTCATAATATCATCCAATGTTAAAACAAATCACATACTTTTTTTTTCAAACAACATTCTACCCCCCAACCTATTCTAAATATGAAAGGAAAATATGCATGCAGAAATGTGAAAATGATGCAGAAGAACTAATTAGAAAAGTTACACTTAAAATGATAGAAAAAGAAAAAAAGTTTTTTTTTATAAATTTTTTTTACTCACAAGATGCATTTCTAGAGCCACTACACTCCATATTCAGCCATATTCGACTTGGATATTTCACAAAATGGATGGCTAGAAAGGCTCAAACGGATCAAAGATGATCTTTTTATCGTCTTTTAGGGCTCTAAATAATCTTCCATATCTACTAATTAGATGGGCCTCCAGATATAGCAACACACATTTTTTTCTTTATTTTTTTTAATTTTAATTTTTTTAATGGTTAACTCAAAAGAAATCTAGAGATCGTGTATAAAATAATAAACTGTTAAGCTGTATGAAGAATGGGCAAAAGGGTTACTCTCCAAAAAAAAAAATGATAGGCTCAAAAACTTACTTGGTACTTATTATGATATGTTCATTCCTTCAAGAAACTCATATTTGTCTTCGACATCAACATGTAGAGTAGCAAACATCACTTAAGGTCAAAGATAATACAAATACTAAAATTTAAAATTCATAATATCATCCAATGTTAAAACAAATCACATACTTTTTTTTTCAAACAACATTCTACCCCCCAACCTATTCTAAATATGAAAGGAAAATATGCATGCAGAAATGTGAAAATGATGCAGAAGAACTAATTAGAAAAGTTACACTTAAAATGATAGAAAAAGAAAAAAAGTTTTTTTTTATAAATTTTTTTTACTCACAAGATGCATTTCTAGAGCCACTACACTCCATATTCAGCCATATTCGACTAAAAAATTTGAAAATGTATATTTATAAAGGAGAAATTAGAAAGAATAAGTAAAAAAAAATGAACATCAAAGCTTAATAAAGAAAAAAAATGTCTGGAAATTTTTTTTAACGAAGAAGATGCGTTTCTAAAGTAACTACACTCCATATTCAACCATCTTCAACACAAAAAGTTAGCAATAGTTAGTTTCTACAACAAAAATCAGTAGAAACTTAACCAAGATTCCACAATTGTCGACTATTCCCTCCCCCCAACCAGAACAAAACATTGTCCTCAATGTTTTAAAGGAAAGAAGTAGAGTTTAGAAGACATCACCTGAGTGGTGCAACACAGAAGAAAATATTTATAGGCGGAGAGTTAAATCTAATTTGTACTTCTTATTGTGGCTACTGTTACCATCATTATTTGGAGACTCCAATACAAGGGTCCTTGAGTCTGGCTCTGTTTTATAAGCTTGTAACAGATCAAGTAGCTCATTAGCAGTGTGAGCACAAATAAAAAGTTTTTTCACTGTTGAAGGAATGAAATAACTTTTTATTGCATGGTTAAGAAATGTGATAAAGCCATCATAAAAGTTATTGACATTTAACAAACCGATAGGTTTCTGGTGAATGTACAGATGAGCCCAAGATGCTAGTGTGATAAGTGCCTCTAGAGTTGCAAGATCTCCTGGTAGGAAAATAAAAGCCTCAACATGATTAAGCATTTCAATTATTCTTTCTTGCATACTTGAGACGACTAACTCTTCTCCAGTCGGTGAGTCAGACAATCTGCCCAAAAGTTTTAGGGTTCTTGGGATGATACCTAACACTTGGCTTCCTCTGACAAAAGCAGCTTCTGAGACCAATTTTGATAACCCTCGGTTACCTCCTCCATACACCAAGTGTAACTTTCTCTCTGCTATCCTTCGACCAAGATCTATGGCTGCCTCAATGAACTCTTTATGTTTTCCATAGTTAAATCTAGAAAGCACACAAATGTTCTTGAGTTGTCTATTGAGATTAGCTGCCATTGGGATACTTCTCAAAAATAATTTGTGAGTGCTTGACAAAAAATCATATTTAAGAATCTTGGTGACGGTGGGTCATAGCTATGTATGAGGTAGCATGTCAGTGTCAATTAAAGTGTAAAGCACATGGCTTGAAAGTCAAAAAGTAAACAGTAAAAAGAAAAAAATGAAAAAATAAAATTATTAAAGACAATAATGCAAATGATAAAACAACAGTGAGATAAAATAACAGTGAAGTAAAAGGATATTTACAGGTAGTTTCGACTGTGGCTTATACCTTCCTCTAGTTTTACGTCCAGAAACGGCTTGAACACCCTCTATGGGTCGAGGATAGGCTTTCCATCTAGTTTTCTTATAAACTGGCAAACAATGTCGTTTATAGTCAGATTCCCGAGACTATATCATGCATGCTCTTTCTCGAATAATGGTTATAACTGGAGAATCGCTCCTTGCACATATCCACTGGGATGCGTTTCAAGAGACAAAATGATATCATCTAATGACTCCTTATTCAAGCCATCCTTAATGAATTGAATCTTATCTTCCATATTATCAGACACCATTCCTAAAGAACATGGTTTTCTATCGTATCTCATTCTGGTACACTTATGACAAGCAACAGAAATCCTTTGAGCTCATCGTTTTCTTGCATAATTTTCTTTACCACAACCAGACGTGTATGCAATAAATTTAGGAGGCAACTCACCTGCCAAATGTACTTTGGCTTTGATTAACCAGCGGATGTAAGCAGGTATGTTATTCCTCATGAGCAATCACATGTGTTCGGACCGAGCTTTATAAATTGTAAGGAGGGCATTCGGAGGAAGTAAAGGGAATCAATTGTGAAGCTTTGCTAGAATCTCGTTTATGTCCATACCTTCACCTCAGAAGATCAATTATTATGGGAAACTGAAGTAACCAACTTGATTGTCATGGAGTACCGTTATCCGCCACTTTACCGGGGCAACAAACTAAAGCACACAAACAAAGAAAAATAAACTAAAACATTTAAAGAAAATTACAATCGTCATTTTATTGAATTTACCTCAAGCTCTAACTGGATGTTGTAGACACTTCTCTCAATATCTCTGAGTTGGCTTTCTAAATCCTCAACATAGGATACTAACTCTAGTGGTTGCAGAGCCCAAATATGATGTGTTTTACAAAATCGAATCTGTCTTTTGAGATGAGATTTTACACGTTACAGTGGTTTAAGAATGTCTAGGAGGAACTGTTTAGATATGACACTTATGATTAACAATGATAAGAGAAAACTTAATGGTTAAACAAACACATTTATGCAAAAATAATTTCAATTAACAAAAGAATAATAAAAAGAAAGAAAGAAAAAAATCAAATCACCGAAAAGAAAGAAAAAACTCAATTCAAATCTGGTGGGTCACTCAAATTTATTTCGGTGTCCTCTTCATGTGGTTGGTACTTTAGATATGGCTTCAATCTTTGACCATTAACTTTAAACGTGACACCGTTCTTTGGGTCCTTAATTTCAATTGCCCCATGTGGAAAAACAACATGAACAATAAAAAGGTCAGGCCATTGAGAGCGTAACTTACCTGGGAATAGGTTCAAGCGAGAATTGAATAAAAGCACTTTCTGGTCTGGAGTGAAAGATTTTCTCATAATTTGCTTGTCATAGAAGACTTTAATTCGCTGCTTGTAAATTTTGGCATTTTCGTATGCATCATTGCGAATTTCTTCAAGGTCTGCCAGTTGTAATCTTCTTTCTGAGCTAGCTTGCTGCATGTCAAAGTTGAATTTCTTGATGGCCCAATAAGCACGATGCTCGAGTTCCACAGGTAAGTGGCAAGCTTTTCCATACACTAGCTTGTAGGATGACATCCCAATCGGGGTCTTGAAAGCCGTTCTATATGCCCATAATGCATCATCAAGTCTTAATGACCAATCTTTTCTGTCTGACCTCACCGTCTTTTCTAATATGTGCTTTATTTCTTGATTGGAGATCTCAACTTGGCCACTGGTTTGCGGATGATATGGGGTCGCCACTTTGTGAGTGGTTGACTACTTTGTCAAAAGAGCTTTAAATACTTTGTTACAAAAGTGGGCACCTCCATCACTGATTATCGCTCGAGGGAATCCAAAGCGTGAAACAATGTTGCTTTTAAAAAATCCTATCACCACCTTGTGATCATTGGTTTTATATGGAATTGCTTTTACCCATTTTGATACGTAGTCAATAGCAACCAATATGTATTGATGGCCAAAAGAAGGGGGAAAGGGTCCCATGAAGTCGATGCCCCATACATAAAAAATCTCAACCACTAAAATTAGATTTAGTGGCATCATATTCCTTTGTGTAATACTCCCCATTCGTTGACACCTATCACATGAAGAACAAAAGGTGTAAGCATCTCGAAATATAGTTGACCAATAGAAACCACATTGTAAACCTTTAGTCGCTATTTTCTTAGTGCTGAAATGGCCTCCACAAACTTGTTCATGGCAGAATGAAAGGATATTCTGAATTTCACTTTCTAGGACACATCGTCTAACAATTTGATCTGCACAATACTTGAACAAATAAAGGTCATCCCAAATGAAATTCTTTATTTCCGCAAAAAATTCGGCTTTGTCTTGCTTGGTCCAATACTCTGGAAGTTGACCTGTAACAAGATAATTAACGATATCAGCATACCACGGTAATACTTCCACACTCATCAATTGTTCATCTGGGAATGACTTATTCAATGTTAACGGTTCTGTAATTGTGTCAAAATGGAGACGAGAGAGATGGTCTGCCACAACATTTTCTGTGCCTTTCTTATCTTTAAATTCCAAGTCGAATTCCTGCAAAAATAACACCCAACGCATTAGTCTAGCTTTTGCATCTTTCTTTGTGAGAAGATATTTAAGAGCAGCATTATTGGTGAACACAATTATTTTACAACCAATGAGATAATATCGAAATTTCTCTAATGCAAACACTACTGCTAGCATTTCTTTTTCAGTAGTTGAATAGTTCAACTGTGCATCATTCAATGTCATACTAGTATAGTAAATAACATGGGGAATTCGATCAACTCTTTGTCCTAATACTGCTCCTACTACATAATCAGATGCATAACACATGAGCTCAAATGGTAAGCTTCAGCTTGGGGGCTGAATGATGGGTGATGATGTCAACAACAATTTTAATTTTTCAAATGCCACAAGACATGAATCATTAAAGATAAAAGGTACATCCTTAGCAAGTAGATTACATAAGGGTCTAGAAACTTTGCTAAAATTTTTAATGAAATGTTGATAAAAACCAGCATGCCCAAGGAAAGATCTTACTTCTCTGACTGTTTTAGGTGGAGGAAGATTGGAAATGAGATCCACATTTGCTTTGTCAACCTCAATACATTTGCTTGAAATGATGTGACCGAGAACAATACCTTATTTTACCATAAAATGACACTTCTCCCAATTTTAGACAAAGTTCTTCTCGATAGATCTCTGCAGAACTAGTGTTAGATGATGTAAATATTGATCAAACGAGTAATCAAAGACAGAAAAGTCATCCATAAAGACTTCAAGGAATCGTTCAGCCATATCAGAAAAATACTTAACATGTATCGTTGAAATGTAGCAGGTGCATTACATAATCCAAATGGCATCCTCCTATATGTAAAAGTGCCAAAAGGGCAAGTGAAAGTAGTTTTCTCTTGATCTTTTGGTGCTATGGGAATCTGATTGTATCATGAGTAGCCATCTAGAAAGTAATAAAATTCATGGCCTACTAATCTATCAAGCATTTGATCGATAAATGGTAAAGGAAAATGGTCTTTACGTGTGACAGAATTTAACTTTCTATAATCAATGCATACACGCCATCTTGTTGTCACTCTAGTGGGTATCAATTCATTATCACCATTGGTAACTAATGTGATTGGGGACAACTTGTACATGACTGACCCATGAACTATCAGAAATAGGATAAATGATACCTGCATTTAATAGCTTAATGACTTCAGTTCTAACAACTTCTTTCATGTTAGGATTTAACCGACGCTGCATTTCCTTAGTAGGTTTAGCATTTTCATCAAGGTGAATATAATGCATGCAGTCTACTGGGTTTATACCTTTTATGTCTGCTATGGTCCATCCTAATACTCCTTTGTGCACTTTTAGACATCCAACAACTTACCTTTTTGTTCGTCATTTAAGGATGATGAGATGATTACCGACAAAGTACTTTCTTCTCCCAAAAACGCATATTCCAATGTGTTGAGTAATGGTTTGAGCTCGAGTTTCGGTGGTGATTCTGATAATGGGATGAGTTTCTTCTCTGATGGTGTTAGTTGTTCAACTCTTGACTTCTATTTATTAGTGTCCATGTATAATGTTGAGTCAAGTAGGGCGTTGACCTCATCAACTGACCTGTCAATATCAAAATCCAAACCAAAGTGAATTAAACATGTTTGTAAAGGGTCATCACTAAGGTTTGAAAGAAAAATATTATCAACTATTTCTTCTATTAAATCAACATCAACAATTCCATCATCTGCATTGTGAGGTTGTTTGGCAATGTTGAAAATGCTTATCTCCATAGTCATGTTGCCAAAAGACAACTGCATATTTTCAGTCCTGCATTGAATGTGAGCATCCGCAGTTGCCAAGAAATGTCAGCCTAGAAAAATGAGGATGTGTTTCCTTGAATCCTGTATTGGTTAAGTGTCAATTACAATGAAATCAACAGGAAAATAAAACTTGTCTACCTGGATAAGCACGTCCTCCACAATACCACGAGGTATTTTCGTGGACCGATCTACAGGCTGTAACACCATTGGAGTTTAGTGTAATTCTCCCGATCCAAGTTTCACGAAAACTGAGTAAGGTAACATATTTACACTAGCTCTTAAATCCAACAAAGCATTATCAATTGTGTGGTTCCCTATACTACATGAGATAGTGGGGGAGTCTGCGTCTTTTCATTTTAGAGGAATTTTGTGTTGGAGTATAGAACTAACATTTTATGTGAAAAAAGCCTTTTTTTGAACCTGAATGTTTCTCTTTTTAGTACAAATGTCTTTAAGAAACTTGGAATAAGATGGAACTTGTTTTATAGCATCAAGTAAAGGGATGTTAACACTTACCTATTTGAAGATTTCAAGAATTTCACATGTGGATTTTCCCTTATTTCCTTTAGTTAACCTCTGAGGAAATAGAGCTTTGGGAACATATTCTCGTGGGTCGGTTTTTTCTTTCTCTTCCGATGGTGAGTCCTCAACATTCACAGGTACAATTTGATTTTCTTTTGTCACCGGCATCTCCACTTTGTTGTTGATTTCTTTTTCTTTTCGCAAGGTCATGACTGCTTTGACCTCTCCATGTTGCTGTGGTGAACTGATACATGCTTCATGTACTCCTTTAGGATTAAGCACTGGCTGACTTGGAAATTTACCTTTCTCAACAGTCATTGCCAAGGTCTGAACTGAAGAAGCAAGTTGTCCCACTATCTTGTCGAGGCTTGAAACTGATTGGGCTTGTGAATTGAAGCTTGCTCTCATATCATTTCGTAGTCCATCAATGGTGCGATTCTGTTGCTTAATCGTAGAGTGAGTAACATTCTTGAAATTTTAGAGTGTATCCTCCCATGATCTGGGTTGAGAGTAGTTCTGGTTCTATTGTATGGTCTAAATGATGGCTGAGAGGCTTGAGGAATTTGAGGAATTGGTTGCATTGGTGAAGCTGGAGTTGCTGGTCCATTTTGTTGGAATCATTGAGACTATGAAAAATTTGGGTGGTCTCTCCATCCAGGATTATATGTGTTGGAGTATGAGTTGTAATTTGATGGTTTTCTCATTACACCTATGGCATTGACTTGATTTGGATATGAGTCATGGTCATATGGTTCTGTTGATTTAGCAGTCGATAACGATGCTATTTGTCGAGAGAGACCTTCAACCATCTCCTTGACTTCTTTGATTCCCGAAGTTGATTCGCCAATGTGAACCTCATTCACTCTTTTAATTCTTTTAGTGTTCCTGAGCGATCGACTGCGTTGTTGGGAATTAGCTCTCCTGCACTTGTTGCCATTAGCCATTCTTGCACATTCGATAATAATCCCTCCAAAAAGTATTGACATTGGTGCCATTTCTCGTACCCATGATGTGGACACTTCAAGAGTAGCCCATTGAATCGCTCCCATGTTTCGAAAAACTACTCGTCCTCTCTCTGGGTAAACTCTGAGATTCCCTGCGAATAGCATTGGTTTTATGCACTGGGAAGTATTTATTCAAAAATTTAGTTACCATTTATTCTCATGATGTAATGCTATTAGCAGGCAAAGTATTTAATCATGAACGAGCTCTATCTTTTAAAGAAAATGAGAATAATCTAAGTTTAACATCATTGTTTGAAAAATTCTCATATTTAAAAGTTTGACAAACATCACGAAAATCATTCAGATGATTATATGAGTCCTCATTTTCTAAGCCATAGAATGTTGGGAAACAATTTAGCACACTAGGTTTTAGTTCAAAACTCCTAGCAGCTACATTTGGGTATCTTATGCATGATGTGCTCAAATTGGCTAAGGGATTGAAATAGTCATTAAATGGCCTCTCTGGCGGTGCTTGTTGTTGTTGCAAATCCATTTAACTTTTATCTTTAATGTGTTTGTGTGTGCGCAATGTTTTTTTCAAGTTCAAGGTCTATAGGCTCAAGATTAGGTAATAATGACCTTCGACTATGCATGCAAAAAACATAAAATAAATGGGAACAAAACAAATAAAAATAAAGAAGAAGGAGAAATCACGGTACTAACCTTATTACCATGTTAAAACTTTTCTATAAAAACACACTAAAAAAAATACGTGAAATAAATTAACTAAAAAGAAATGAATAAAAAAAAAATAGTTATAGTGAAAATGAATGATGAAGATGATACAATCGTGTATTTCACTTTTAAGAACACCACACATAATCTTGGTGTTCTATATCCAGATAGATTCAATAGGGTCTCCTTAATCAACAAAGTACTTGTGAGACTGTATGGAAGAAAGATGAAGTTTGACGAGTAGTTTTGACTCATTGTTTGAGTGCCTTGGTGATTAAAAATATTGAAATCTTTGATTTTAAATATCTACTTTTTCAATTGAAAGAGCATCACAAGTTGATATTGCACTATATGCAGTTCCATCTTGATTAACTAACACATCATATGAATCATTAGAAAAAAAGAGAGAGAATTATTCGAGTCTTCAGACACTTCAGAACTAAACATATTTGCTAACCCATAACCCACCATCCCAAGTACCGTAAATCTCAATAACCCTATTGCACTACCACCACCTGCCATTATAAAACAAATCAAACCCTGCTACACATACCCTTTTACAAACTGATACTATACTTAAATGCCAACATTACCATCATTGTGAAATTGGTTACACCAAATAATAGTCAACAATATTTAAAGTTGAAGCTTCGAACCATACTCAAAACCCCAGCATTAAGAACCATAATACAACCAATTGTGATTTATTTGAGGATTTTCTTGATAGCTACTTTAGAACTCCAACTTGTTAGTGAAACTCATCTAACTATATCATTGCAACAAACACACTTGAGCTTAAGTTATTGATGGTGGAGATTCGTATAACAATGCCATACTTCAAATGATCAACAAAAGTAAAACTGTGTTATGTCTCTTGACATTTCTCCAATTTTGATTGAGCATGTGGCAATCCATCAAAAGTAGCCTTATTCATCTCCCATCCTACTTGGAATGCCATCAAAACCAACAATATAGAACATAACCTAAAATCATAATTGTATCTGGCTTCTAATCTTTTGCTCAATTCCTCAAATACTAATTATATTCCCATCACCAATGCAACAATACCTCAAGATAATGACTCATAGGACAATGTTTTTAGTCAAACTAATAGTGATGAAGATGACGACAAGTTAAAGGTTGCTAATGTTAAACCGAATGTCACAACTAACATAGAGTATGTGACTTTTGATGACATAATGGTGATTTTATAATTTTAATTGTGAAAATAATGACAATAAGTTTGGGGTCTATGCTGATGATAAGCATGATCATTTATTGAGTAGAATGGATGCTGATATGAGAGCAAATATGCGTATTCCTAGTCATGCACCTGTAATATTCAGAGTTAGATAGTATTTTAAGAAGTTTATAGAATTGGCATGGGCAATAAGGCAACATGTTGTGGAAGGTATGTTTATGACTTATAGGCACAAGTATGAAATGACGAGAATCACTATTAGTATAGGAACTTCATGTGCCCATGGTTTTTACGAGCTAAACAAACTAGACTTGGATCAATTTTCATGGTAAAGAGATACAATAATGTGCATACGTGTGTTAGATTATTGAAAAATCCTGAATGCATTACAAAGTTCATTACATGGAGGTTTGGAAATGCTATTATTAAGCATCCAGAGATTAGTACTGACTTCATACGATTAGAGCTTAGGAGAATACATAGGATTAAGGTTGGCATGACTAAGATCTATAAGGCGAAGAAGAAGGCTTTAGAAAGAAAGGAAGTAGATAGTCAATTTAATTGTAGGCTTATTAAATCTTATGCACAACAAATTTTAAACAAGATGCCAGAATCATTGGCCTAGGTTAATGTAGCTAGATATAATGTTAATGAGCCAATCACTCATTTTGACAAATTTTTTCTTTTATTTCTAATAGTTAGAGATGGCGTCAACAGTGATTGTAGACTCTTTATTGGTGTAGAAGGTTGTCATTTAAAGGGTCCCTATATGGGTATCCTCCTATCAACTATATCATTTGATGCCAATACTAGTATATTCCTAATTGTGTTGTGCATTTGTGGTACTGAGAGCATATCTACTTGGACTTGGTTTTTAATTTATTTGAAGACATTTTTAGGGAAACATTAATGTGTGATAGGCAAAAAAGGATTCAGAATGCATTGGCACTTGAGTTTCCCGATGTTTATATGAGATATTGTGCTAGGCACAACCGATCGAATTTGAAGTCTAAACATCTTTTATCTTATTTCAAAGCTTACTTTTGGTAGCTGCATAAGCATTAAATAGAAGGGTCGTTGAAGAGGCTATATAAGGTGTGAAGAAAATTGATGTTTATATTTATAAAACATTGAGAAAACTACTAGCAAAACATTGGTTAAGCCATGCATTTGAAAACAAGTGGAAGACATATCATGTTACTAATATCTTGGGAGTATAAAAGAAGTTGCTTGTGTTAACTATGCTTGAATGAATGAGAAAAAAAGATAATGAAAAGGTTGGTTAATAAAAGACAAAATCCTCAAGCTTGGAGAATAATTATACGTAAAAGAATTTATGCAAAAATGATGAAAAATTTACAAATAAGAAGTGAAAATCTTGTTTATTGAACAATTGAATGGCTGTATAAAGTGGATAAGGAGGTAGGACTTACATTGTTGACTTAGGAATTGTTGTGCAAATTTTATTGAACTCGCAAGTGCATGAATCTATTGTAGAATAGATCAATGGTGATGAGTGTCGATCCCACGAGGATGTGGATTTTAATTATGTGTAGAGTTATTTTTTAAGTGGGTGATTGGATTTGTGGTAGAAGTGACTTAGATTATCTTAAAATTTAAATTAAAATGATAGGAATATATTTAAATGAAATCTATTAAAAGGAAACGCTTGGGTAGCTGGATATGCATCAACATGTATTATAGGCTTAATATTCCTTATTAGTGCTAATTAAATCATGAGAGGGGGTTTCTACTCATGAACCACACTCTAATCAATATGGTGCTAAGGGTTTATCGTGCCAAATAGTAATAACCTTGCATTAGGGAGCTTATTGTACCAGTGCGGTATCTAGACAAGATTATTACTATCTGTTGATGAAAAGTCAAAACATCCACATAAATCAGAGGGGAAGAGAAAATAAATTTACCAAATAAAACCCATGGAATATGTTGAGACTTCACCTTCAACCCAAGCTTGAAAGAAAATTAGCTACTCATAATTAAACTAGGGGTAAAATGAAAATTTATTAAAATACGTAGAAAATACAGGATAGAGAAGAAATTATAGAAAATGGAGCTCAAGAATGAATTCAAGGGTGTCGAATTAGGGGGAAGACATTTTTTTTTATAGATACAATGAGTAAATCATGACCATCAAATTAAAACAATTTGGACGCTCAGGATTACGACATGTGGCAAGTTCTGATTATATAGAACACATCATTAGGGCTGTCATTCCATGTAATGCATGTATCGTACGCATGTTTTTGGTCCACTGACATTTGCCACTTCACTGGTCAACTATACACTTTTAGTCCAATAGGATCGCGACACATCATCGGTCAATGCCAACTCATCAGTCAATGCCATATAAGCAGTCAATGCCACATCATTTGTCCAAACGAATGCTGCCACGTCATCGGTCGGTGCCATGTCATCAATCAATGCCACGTCAGCATACCGTATGTGTGAACAATGTTGTGAACATTATCATGAACAATATCGTATATGTGAACAATATTGTATATGTGAACAATGTCATTTATCATTTTATGCTTCTCCTATGGTTTTCGATTGTCATGAATTCAAAATTGCTGTCCGTTTTACTATCCGATCTCTTGTTCATTGTGAAATGATCATGATACCCCTTAAAATACATAATTATAATAAAAACACATAATTAAATTACAAGAGACTACCCTACATAAAAGTAGGGTTGTTATTAGAAAAATGTACTTCATCCATTTTACAGACTTGAAGTGTAAAATAACGATTTTCTCCTTTATAAAAATATACATTTTTCTAACACTCAACATAAATCATATTTGTGACTGTGGCTATTGGTAATTGAGCGACATTCCATGTATTCATGCCATGTCTTGCATTCTACATCCAAGAAAAGATCATTCACAATTTATAAATGACTAGTTGAAGTAAGACAGTTACTTAGCCATAAATTCTAGATTAATTCACCCCATTCTAGATAAGAGACCATGGCCAAGAGCTAACTCTGATTAATATTACCACCACCGGTAGGAGGCTTCTTAGAAGACCAAAAGAAGATTAGGAGGAGAGAATCCAATGAAATACATCTAGAGAGAATGAGATATAGAATGCAATGCAAATTCTATAAAGAGTTTGAACACAACAAGAGAGAATGCCCTACATTAATAAGATGTTAGATAAGTTTGGAATGCTAAATTCAAAGCCAATATTGACATCTTTGGGGGGCTCAGTTTAATCTTTTTGATGATAAATTGCCAAATTCAAAATTTGAGAGCTATTAAATGGATGAAGTACCATTTCATTAAGCTGCTGGAAACTTAATGTATACAATAGTTTGAACCAGAACAGACATAGCTTTTGCTATAAGTGTAGTTAGCAGATTCATGAATGACCTTGGTAAGGTACACTTGGATGCTGTGAAGTGGATTAAAGGTACTTGAGAGGTATTTGTGATGAGAACCACGTTGATAAAACTTCACAAGATCCATTGAGTATTCATGGAGGTCTAATGAAAAGGGCAAGAACCAAGAAAATAAAGGAAGCATTAAATGGATTAATTGAGTATATCTCAAGTTCATGCCTTCTCCAAGATACTTTTTTGTCGAAAATAAGTATTCAAGATAGTCAATGTTTGTCAATATTATTCAAGCTTCTAAATTTAATTGCAATTGACTTGAATGAAACAAGGCTTTATCAAATTGGGAAGAAAAATCAACAAAATCTTTGTTTCCTAAAATATTTCCTAACCATTTTTGGAAACAAGATCTTTTATTTTTACTTTAGGATCAACATGGTCTCTTATTCCCTTTTACTTTAAAATAAACAAGATTTTTATTTTTATTTTTTTTGTTCTTTAAGTTATAATTAGCAATAAGAAAAAACTTGTTCCATTAGTAAAATTCAACTATATAAATCCATGTAACCTTATTGGAATTTCATATTAGAGTTTGTAAAAATAGTAAGAGCTTTTCTCTTTGGTTCTTCAAAGAACTTTCACAACGTATCAAGATTTCATCTTGTAGTGTTCTTTCTGGAGTGACTTTTTTTTCTTGAGTGTGACGTCAATCCTATATTTCTTATACCATTGGTCCTTACTTAATAAATAAAAGATCAAGGTCTTTATTTTATGGTCTTTTAAATCTGAATATGATTGTAGATCTCACTTATCTGTATAAGGCTTACATCAATTGGTATAAGGGCTTAGGTTCTAAATTAGGTTTGATCCATTTTAAATTTCTTTAGTTTCTCTAATTTTGCATAATCTTGTTTCTTAATTTTTATTTGAATCTATAAACCTATCTTCTTTAATTCTTTTTTTCCCCATCTTTGTCCTAATCCTTCACGTCTTATTCTTTCTCATTCAAAATTGAAAAAAAAGAAATTTTTGAAAATCAATTGAATTTAAAGAATTGCTTGTTGTTCAAGTCTGGCATATTTTTATTTTTTACAATTCAACAAAAAAAAGCAATCCTTATTGCATTAATATTTATATTCTTCTTAGCCTTTCTTTGTCTAAAGTTATGATTTGTTGAATTTAGGTTGTTGCAAGTGAATTTTGATTTAGTTCATTCAAGTTTAATAAAGAACTAAAAGATTTGAGTGGAAACACGTGAGGGAGTGTTATAAACTCTATCTCAATAAAGAACTAAAAGATTTTGATTTAGTGAATTTAGGTTGTTATAAACTCTATCTCAATAAGTGTGTTAACTTATAAAAGGGTCAAAACCATATTTAAGTAAACACGAGTGGAAGTGCTATCAACTTTGAGTGGAAACACGTGAGGGAGTGTTTGTGAGGATTTATAACTTTGTATGTCTCAAGACAAAAATTAGTCTACTTCCAATGATGCTCAGGAACATATAGACTTTAGACTCTCTTTTAAGTCTTTAGAACAAAAATTTGAATGGTTTGAATTAAGTTTTGATGAGGTAAATGAGAGAGAATAGATAAAGTTGAATCTAATTCACAAAAGGGCAGTTACCTAAAGCTCTAAATGTGCAACAAAGAGAGAGGAATCCATCTAGGTATGTGTTGGGTATAAAAACTAATACTATGAGTGTCAATGTACAAGTGTACACAACAAGTAATATAATGGCAAGTATTCAAGATTGTCTCCACAGGGATTGATGTTATCATACTTGCTACAGTAATTTTAACAGTGCATATTTTGTTCTAAATTAAAATAAAACAATTAATGAAACTAATATACAAATTAAAATAAAAACACAATAAATAAAATGCAACAAAGTAAATTATCACGTCAAACTCAAGGATAAAACCAATGAGAATATAGAATAGTTGAGTGGATACACTCTCCTAACGGTCTTGACTATTTTCTAATGGTTGGCTCGGTTGCTACAGTATCTGCTACAGCATCTGCTACAGCACTAGGCAGAATCCTTATGCATCCTCAGCCGTCGCATGTTGGATATCTTATATCTATATGCAACCTAACAGTAATAAGTTGTTATGCCAATATAAGATATATCGTTACACGCTTAGGTTCTATTTACCCTACAAAGTGAATCCCTATGTCTAGTTCATCACTAATCTTAAATCAAGCATGGCCCTTTCAGGATTCAAGTAAAACTCAATCCAGGAAACTCAATTTAAGATCAAGTATTGCTTTGATATGTTCCATTAAGATATGCCCTTTTGTGGCTCTCTCCTAACTTGTATAATTAAATGAGTGATCAGCTGAAATAATGAATAAAAATAAATGCTATCAAAATAAAATGCTACAGCAAACATGCAGCAACTCATATTTTCAGTCAATAAACCATCAAGATTGTTTATCACTCAACCACAAATAAATTTAGTTCATGATTTATAAAAGAAAAATAAAGAACAAAGTTTCGGCCATGAACACATCCCTATGAATAAATAGAAAACACGAAAACAAGAAAACAAGAGAAGGATAATAAGGATTGAGCTCCCAATTGATCTCAACAATTTTTCCTCTTGTGCAGCCTTTAATCTCTCTATTGAATCTTGTTTTTCTTTTGTTTCTTTGTGTTTTTTTCCTTGGGTGACGACCCTCTTTATTCCTTATGATGTGTGCTTCTTTTATAGCTAAAAATTAGGGTAAATGGAAGCCTATGCAGCGTATAAGTCATATTAAGAAACCGCAGATCGCAATTCTGCAAGTATCCCGCGTGGAATTTTCTACGTCGTTGTTCAAGGATTGCTACAGCAATAGTTGCTACAACAACTGCACTGTTTTAGATTTGTTTCAATTATTTTTAGCCATGTTCTTTCCTTATTTTTGCAAGCCTATTACATCAGCATTCCTTCCCTGAAATTTGAACTTCCAGACACCTACAATTATGCATATGATTTAAGCACATAAATTATTCTAAAACAAACAAAACTTATTAAAAATAAACTTAAATGAATGTTTATGCAAAATATAACAAAAATGTAATGAAAACACATCATTTACTCTAAGTATTATTGATTCAAGTCTAAAAATACCATGATAACTCTCATTTCATAGAGTTATTAGTATGCTGATGAAGATGAATATTAGGAAGACTTAGATAAAGAAGATCATGCTTCTCATATTAATTTAGGCGGGTTTAAGCAAGGGCATAGAAATAGAGAGGCTAGATATTGAGATAGAGTTTATAACAATTTGGGAAATATTTAGTTAATGATTCCATCTTTCCAAGGCAAAAATGATCATCAAGCTTATTTAGAGTATAAATAAAGGTGGATTTGATATTTGATTGTCATAACTACTCTGAATTAAAAGAAAGGAAAATTTGGCCACCGTTGAATTCACTGACTACACTATTGTTTAGTAGGATCAACTTGTTTTAAATAAGAGATGAAATCATGAAAAGCCCATTGAGACATGGGAAGATATTTATTCCAAGTCACTACTTTAGGGACTTATTTCAAAAGCTACAAAGTCGTACTCAAAGGTCTAAAACCATTGAAGACTACCACAAACAGATGAAAATAACCATGCTTTGAGCCAATATGGAGGAGGACCGAAAAGCTACTTTTGCCAAGTTCTTAATTGGCTTAAACTATGATATTGTAAACATGGTGGAATTAGAACATTATGTTGAGTTGGATGACATGGTGCATATAGCCATAAAAGTGGAAAAACAATTGAAAATGAAGGGTTATGCATGAATTAAGCAGAATTTGGGGTCTTATTCAACATGCAAATTGAATTGGAGCAAAAAGGATGAACAACCTAATTTTAAGCCTTAAATCAAAACCTTTAAAGCTAATAAGAATGGATATGCACCAAACCAAGGTAAATCTGATTCCCAGCCTACTAGAAATAGAGATATAAAATGTTTTATGTCTTTGTGAACAAGCCATATTACATCTCAAAGCCTAAACAAAAGAATGATGATCTTAAAGGATGATGGGAAAATTGAAATTGAAGGTGAATCTAATGATAAGTCAATCCACCTTTGGAGAATGCAAGTGATGTTGAATATCCAGTTGATGGAGAGCTTTTGGTTCCACGAATATCTCTCAATGTACAAATTAAAGAAGATAAGAAAGTACAACGTGAAAACATCTTTCACACTAAATGCCATGTCAATAATAAGATATAGCATGATTATTGATGGAGGGAGTTGTACTAATATGGCTAGCACCAATTTAGTTGAAAAATTAAATTTGACAACTTTAAAACATCTTATACTATATAAGCTACAATGACTAAATGATTGTGGAGAAGTTAAAGTAAACAAAAAAAATGCTTGTTTTATTCTCAATTGTGAAGTACAAATATAAGGTTATGTGTGATATGGTGTCAATGCATGCGGGGTATATTCTTTTAGGGCAACCATGGTAGTTTGATAGACACTTATTCATGATAGTTATACCAATAGATACTTTTTGGTACTTAATACCTATTTGTTATGATTTATTTAATGGTAATAAGTACTTATTTAATCCTATAAGCTATTATCAAAATTTTTATTTTTGAAACTTAAATAAGCTATTTTGCCTACTAGCAAGAGCTCTAATTTTGGGATTTAGAAATAGAAGTGGAAAAGCTTTTTTTAAATATTAAAATCTCTAAAATATCTTTTACTTATTTGCCAATTTTGTTTTCATAACATAGCTTTAAACACTTGTCTATTAAAGCAATTTTGTAATTTTTAAGAAAAGTTCTTATTGATAACTAAACAACTAAAATTTTTTGGATAAAAGCTCTACTAACAAATGCTCTACTTAAAAAACTGTACCAAACAAAGTCTTGCTGAGAAACCCATTACTATTGTACC
Source organism: Citrus medica (assembly GCA_002013955.2). Classification (NCBI taxonomy): domain Eukaryota; kingdom Viridiplantae; phylum Streptophyta; class Magnoliopsida; order Sapindales; family Rutaceae; genus Citrus; species Citrus medica. The sequence goes on along the minus strand of MKYO02019676.1, from coordinate 105,721 downwards.
TTTATCCCCAAGATAAGTGTATGATGATCAATTGAGGTTAAAAAAAAGAGAGTGACTTGAAAAGGAGAGAAAAAGTTCAAAACCAAGAGCGGTTGAAACTAAAAAGAGAGAAAAAAAGAGTGAAAAAAGAAAAGAAATTTCAATTAATGAGGAAAGAAAAGAGAGAAAATAAGTAAATTTATATGCGAAGAAGAGTAATATTAGAAGAGTTTTAATTTTAAAATAGCCTATGAGTGTACTTATTTATAAAAAGGTTTGCTTAAGTACTAATGAACTTAATCATTCTTTGTCTAGTATTATTATTTCTCTTTTATAAGAATTTGAAGATTTATTTCTAGAGGAGATACTTAATGGTTTACCACCAATAAGGAGAATTGAGCATCAAATTGACTTTGTACGTAGAGCTTCAATTCGAAATAGGCCAGTCCATAAAAGCAATCTTGAGGAGACAAAAGAACTTCAAAGGCAGGTGATGAGCTTATGGAGAAGGGGTATGTGCATGAAAGCATGAGTCCTGATGCGGTTCCAATGTTGCTTTTGCCTAAAAAGGATGGGTCATAAAGAATGTATGTTGATTATCGTCCTATCAACAATATCATTGTAAAGTATAGACATCACATTCCTAGATTAGAAGACATGCTTGATGAGTTATATGGTTCTTGTGTTTTTTTCGAAATAGATCTTGTGAGTGGATATCATCACATTAGGATGAAAGAAGGTGATAAATAGAAAACTGCATTTAAACAAAATATGACCTATATGAATGGTTAGTTATGATGTTTAGATTAGATAATGCACCTAATACTTTCATGAGATTAATAAATCATGTTTTGTGAGCTTTTATTGATAAATTTGTGGTTATATACTTTGATGATATTATGATTTATAACAAAAACTTAAATGAACATGTTAAACATTTAAATCTTGTTTTAGCTAAAGGAAAAGTTGTTTGTTTACCTCAAAAAGTGTAATTTTTTCACAGATAAGCTTGTATTTATTGTTTTTTTTATTAGTGTTGAAGAAATTGAGGTAGATGAAGAAAATGGAAAGGCAATTTAAGATAGGCCAAAGCCTACAAGTGTGAAATAAGTACTGAGTTGTTTTAATGCAAGAAGGACGTCCCACTGTATATTTTAATTAAAAGCTAAGTGGGCAACCTTAAATTATCCTATATATGACAAATAAATGTATGCATTAATTAAAAACTTGGCAGCACTATATTTGACCAAAAGGGTTTGTGATTCATGTGGATTATAAGTCTTTGAAGTATTTAAAAGGTCAACACAAGCTAGACAAACAACATGTCAAGGTGGATGAAATTCATTAAAACTTTTCCTTATGTGATAAAGTACAAGCAAGGTAAGCAAAACATTGTGGCTAATGTATTATCTCAAAGGTAAGCCTTACTTTCCATTTTAGATGTAAAATATTAGGTTTTGAATATATTAAATTCTTGTATATTGGTGGTTTTGATTTTGTAATGTATTCAATGCATGTGAGAAACTAGCATTTGGCAAATTCTTTAAGCATAATGGTTTTTTTATTAGCGAAAATAAGTTATATGTGCCTAAATGTTCATTACCTGACTTGCTTGTTAAAGAAACTCATAAGGATGCTTTGATGAGATATTTTGGTATATCTAAGACTTTAGGCGTTTTGCATGAGCACTTCTATTAGTCTCATATAAAATGTAATGTAGAAAAGATTTGTGAGAAGTTGTGTTACTTGTTAGACTATACCCAATGAACCTTGGATTGTCATATCTATGAATTTTGTGTTAGGTTTACCAAGGTCAAAAGGGGTAGGGATTCTATATTTTTGGTTGTTGATAGGTTTTTTAAAATATCGCATTTTATTCCATGTCATAAAACTAATGATGCAACATATATTGTTGATTTGTTTTTCAAAGAGATTCCGATGTTACATGGTATGCCTAAAAGTATTGTTTCAAATAGGGATGCAAAGTTGTTAAGTTTCTTTTAGAAAACTTTATAGAGTAAGTTAGGAACTAAACTTTTGTTTTCTACTACTTGTCATCCACAAACTAAAGTAGTTAATAGGACTTTATCTACTTTGTTGCATGCTATAATACAAAAGAACTTGAAAACATGGGAAGAATGCTTGCCACATGTAGAATTTACGTATAATAGAAGTGTGCATTTAGCAACTAGGTTTTCTCTTTTTGAAAATTTTTATAATTTTAATATATTAACTCTTTTGATTTAACCTATGGATGAGCGAATTAATTTAGATGGAAAGAAGAAGACTAACTTTGTTAGGCACATCCATAAAAAGGTGAAGCAAAACATTGAGAAGAGAACCAAACATTACGCTACTAAGCTAATAAGAGGCGCAAGAAAGTTGTATGTGAGCCAAAAGATTGGGTTTGATTGTATATGAGGAAGGAATGATTTCCTGCTCAAAGGCATTCAAAACTACTTCCATAGGTAGATGGACCATTCCAAGTAATTGAAAGGATCGATAATAATACTTTTTAAGTTGGATATTCCAGTGAGTATAATATAAATGCTAGCTTTAATGTTACCGATTTATCTCCTTTTGACGTATGTGAAGATTTGAGGACAAATCCTTTTCAAGAAAGGGAGAATGATGAGAACCATGCTGATAAGGCTTCACAAGATCCATAGAGTATCTATAGAGGTCTAATGATAAGAGTAAAAATCAAGAAAACAAAGAAAGTATTAAATGGATTAGTTGAGCACATCTCAAATTCGTGCCTTCTTCAAGATAAATCTGTCAAAAATAAGTATTCGACATAGTCAATGTTTTGTCAATATTAGTCGAACTTCTAAATTTGATTGGCATTGACTTGCATGAAGAACAAACAAGACTTTATCAAATTAGGAAGAGAAATCAGACAAAATCTTTGTTTTCTAATTTATTTTGGAAACAAGAGCTTTTATTTTCACTTTATGATCAATTTTTCTCTTTAGTTCCTCAAAGAACTTTCAAAACTTATAAAGATTTTATCTTGTAGTGTTCTTTTTTAACCTATCACTGGCAATCTTGTCTTCATTCTTGAGTATCGCATCAACCCTATATTTCTTATACCATTGGTTCTTATCTTTGTGGCTAAAGGGTTAAGATTTTTATTTTGTGGTCTGAAATAGAATGATTCTTGATAAAAGATTCCTTATTGAGTTAGAGTCTCACTTATCTTGGTAAACTTTACAACATTTCTAATCATACTTTGGTGCATGGGAAATCTAGAGCGAGAAGTCAGTGATGTCAGCTGTCATGACTAAACCCAGACCTGGCAAGATATTGTCCGTTTTGGTCTTTAACAGGTTTACATGGTTTTGTTTCTAGGGTGCCTATACACTGTAAAATGCGTCTTACCAATTAAGGTGCTGATCACCCTTTGTAAACCCAGTATCTTTCTCGTGTTTTGCCGATATGGGATTCGCGTAGAATGTCACATACACCCCCCTTAGGGACTTAGCGCCCTCGCTGAGGTTTGCCACACCATCGCTCAAGAGGACACACGGAGCCACTTTAATACCATCTTTCATGACCGAACTCAAACCTGACAAGATATTGTTCGCTTTAGGCCTTAACAAAGCCTGCACGACTTTGTTTCTGAGGCGCCTATACACCCCAAAATGCGTCTTTCCAATTAAGGTGTGGATCACCCTTTATAAATTCAGAATCTCTCCCATGCTTTACCGATGTAGTATTTGCCTAGGATGTTAAAGTATCTCCTTGAGAACTTCAGTATTGTTTGTAAAGAAGAAAGATAGTTCTATGCGCTTATGCATTGATTACCGACAAATAAATGCAGTTACCATCACGAACATATACCTCTTCCCCACATTGATGATCTTTTTGATCAACTACAAAGTGTAGTAATATTTTCCAAAATTGATCTACGATCTAGATATCATCAGCTGAAAGTGAAGAATGAGGATGTGCCTAAGACAACGTTCTGAACACGGTATGGGCATTACGAGTTCTTTGTGATGCCTTTTGGGCTAACCAATGCTCCAGCAGCCTTTATGGACTTGATCAATAAAGTCTTCTAGGTTTTTCTTGATCAATTTGTCATTGTTTTTATCGATGACATTCTGGTATACTCTAAAACTATAGAGGAGCATGATGAACATTTAGGGGAGATCGATGCAAAGTTTAAAAAGTGTAAGTTCTGGCTCGACTGAGTAGTTTTTCTAGGGCATGTAGTTACTAAGGAGGGCATTTCTATTGATCTAGCCAAATTTGAGGCCATAGTAAATTGGCCGAAACCAGCTAATATTACTGAGATTAGAAGCTTTCTGGGTTTGGCTGGCTATTATAGACGATTTGTGAATAGATTCTCTAGTCTTGTAGCTCCATTAAGAAAGTTGACTAGGAAGAACATCAAGTTTGAATGTAATGACGAATGTGAGAAGAGTTTCAAAGAATTAAAGAATAGATTGATTTATGCTCTTATTTTGATAGTTCCTTCTAGTAGTGGTAACTATGTCATTTATAATGATGCTTTTAGAAAGGGATTGGAATGTGTATTAATGCAACATGGTTAGGTAGTTGCATATGCATTCGACAATTAAAGAGTTATGAGTAGAATAATCCCACTTATGACTTAAAATTTGCTGTTGTAGTCTTTGCTTTAAAGATATAGGACATTATCTTTATGGTGAAACTTGTGAAATCTTTATAGATCACAAGAGTTTAAAGTACTTGTTCACTAAAAAAGAATTAAATTTAAGGTAGAGGAGATGGTTAGAGTTGGTGAAAGATTATGATTGTTCGATTAATTATCACTCTGGTAAGGCAAATGTAGTGGCTGATGCTCTTAGTAATAAGTCATCGAGTTGCTTAGGACATATGATTACTACTCAGAGTCATATACTAGAGGATTTGAAGAGGATAGGTATTGAGGTTATTTTATGTGGGCAAATTGAGGTTTTTTTTTCTCATTTGAGGGTTCAACCTACATTGATTGATAGGATTAATGCTGCACAGAGTGAGGATTCATATTTTCAAAAAACTTTTAAGGCAATGAAGGCTGGACGTTTTGAGTTCAAACTTGATGAAAATGGTATTATATGGTTTCGACAAAGACTTTATGTACCAGCAGAGGATGGGTTTAAAAAAGAGATTATGTGAGAGAACCACAACTTAAGTTTGAATGTTCATCCTGGTAGTAAAAAAATGTATCGTAACTTGAAGCAAAATTTCTAGTGCAGAAATATAAAGGGTGATACTGTTGATTATGTTTCGAAATGCTTAGAATATCAGCAAGTGAATATTGAGCATCAAAGAATTATTGGGTCTCTTCAGTCTCCTTATTCCATAGTGGAAGTGGGAGCATATTACCATGGATTTTTTTGAGTGGATTGCCTTGCTCGAGGAAATGTTGCGACTCAATATGGGTTATTATAGACTAATTAACCAAGTCAGCGCACTTCTTGCCAATGAAGAATACTGACAAGTTCTAGAAGCTAGGGCAACTTTTTATAAATGAGATAGTGATATTACATAGAGTGCTAGTGTCCATTGTCTCGGATAGAGATCCACGATTCACCTCTAATTTTTAGGGTAGTTTGCAAAAGGAATTTGGAACAAAGTTAAGGTTCAGTGCTGCCTTTCATCCAAACTCTTGAGGACATGTTACAAGCTTGTGTGTTGGATCTAAAAGGTAATTGGGAAGAGCATTTGTCATTAGTGGAATTTGCCTATAATAATAGTCGCCACTCTAGTATAGGCATGACACATTTTGAAGCTTTATATGAGCAGAAATATAAGTCGCCTATTTGTTGGGACAAAGTTGGTGAAAAAAAACTATTGGGGCTAGAATTGGTTCAGATTACTGCAGACAAAATCAAATGATATGAGAGCGTCTCTGTACAGCTCAAAGTAGGCAGAAGAGTTATGCTGATGGAGGTAGACATGATCTGAAGTTCCAAGTTAGGGATTATGTTTTCTTAAAAGGCTCACATTGGAAAGGAGTTTTCTTTTTTGCGAAGAGAGGTAAACTCAGCCCTAGGTTTATTGGGTCTTTTGAGATTCTAGAGAGAATTGACACAATGGCATATTGAGTGGCCTTGCCAACAAGCTTTTTAAGACTTCACGATGTATTCTATGTGTCTGTATTGAGGAAGTACATGGTTGATCCTTCTTATGTCTTGGATTACCAACCTATTTAGATCTCTAAATGATATGTTGTACGAGGAGCAACCAATAGAGATCCTGGACAGGAATGAACAAGCTTTAATGAGAAGAGCCATATGACTAGTGAAAGTTCGCTAGGCGAATCATTCTATAGAGGAAGCTACTTGGGAATGAGAAATAAAGATTAAGGAGAAGTACCCTTAGCTTTTTGAGGAACAAGGTGAGGTTCTAAATTTCGAAGACGAAATTTTTCTTTAGGTGGGAGAAATCATAACACCCATTGTTTTTGTTATATTATTATTATTATTATTATTATTATTATTATTATTATTATTATTATTATTACTATATATCTATTTTATAGAATATACTATTTTGGGTTAATGTATTCAAGAGCATTTTATTGTATTTTATTTTATTTCTTTTCAATCTCAAATCACTTATTTTTTTATTTATTAAATACCTTATTTAAAAGGAAATAAATTCCTTAATAGGTAAGGGTTTTAAAAAGGCTTGGCCTGTAAAAATCTCCTCTATATTATTTTGTTTCTCAAAACCCTAGATGCTAGTAAAGAAAAGAATATAACAGCCAACATAAGAGGAAATTCATGTTTTTGAATAAGATGTGTTTTCCATTAAAAGAGTTCTTGAACTTTGTTTTGGTCTTAAAGGTAGGAAATAACTTATAAACCTTTGAACTTTTGATTGTATTTGTGATTCTATGTGATTGATTGAATGATTTTAAGTTTTTCACATTAATAAAATTGTGAAAAGCATGATCATGTATTGATTTATGTGTTATTGAGTTGAAGTAGTGCTATTATGCTATCCTCGAAACAATGAAAAATATAGATTGAACTTAATACAACTATTGTTTTCATTGAGTTTCATGCATAAAGTTTAGAGATTATTAAACTAAATATCCTTATCTTTCTATCCATATGTTTATTGTTCAAAAACTCATTGTATATTTTTGATTTTTCGAAATTGGCACACTAGTGCTAGAAAAATTTGATTTTCAACAGTAATTCTCACTTCTATAATTTATTTCATAACCCAAACGACTTCTGAACATTATGGGAATTTTTAGTACTATAAATATGTATGTCTAGATTTTGTTTTTTTTAATTTCATAATTTTTGGTTTATATAATCATAGAGTTGGACTGCCACAATCTTTGAAACTATTTTTCCAAAATTGCGAGGGCTGATCTTTAGGTCAGTTTGGGCTAGTTTTTCATTAGTAAATGTCTTGTAAATTTTAACTCTGATTCCTTATTGTTTTCTCTAATTGTCAAAACTAGAATCGCTATTTTTGGACATTTGTAACTAAGGTTATGAATTTTTGAAACAACAGTCCTTTATTTATATCGTTACTGGACAATTTGATGTTTTTATGGGAAATCAATTTTCGGAGATGACTATGAACTCTAATTAATCTTGTTAATTTTATATTGAATCACTACTAGAAAAATGGTCTTTACTGACTTTAGAATAGTGTCAGAAATTACTTTCACCGACACTTGTTAATTGTGTTAGAAATTACTTTCACCGACACTTGTTAATTGTGTCAGTAATCTAGGAGTCAGAAAAATAGTGACACTTGTAAGCGGTGTTAGTGATTACTATTACTATAGTATTACTAGATTTATGACACTATGATATTAGTAATTACTGATAATGATCGCTTGTTAAAAGTTACTTTCACCACAATATCACAAATATTATGACACTATAGTGATATTATTTACTAACAATTATTACACGTCAATAGTTTGTTTTACATTGGAAGATGACATGATAGAATAAACAGATACTAATACTTCAGTGTCAGCAATTTGTAATACTATAGCATCACTAATATTATGATGCTGAAACATTTTTTAGTGTCAATGGCTTGAAAGAAAAGATGCTGAAATTATTGTTGTTACTCTATTATTTTCATTATTCTTTTAGTTTTGTCAATCAAATAATGGTATTCAAAGAAAATCTATTCAAATTAAACTAAAGTACAAATTTGAATAATTAAATATAAGTATATAACATTCCTACTAACATTTAAATATTTAAATATCCTTATCTTTCTATCCATATGTTTATTGTTCAAAAACTCATTGTATATTTTTGATTTTTCGAAATTGGCACACTAGTGCTAGAAAAATTTGATTTTCAACAGTAATTCTCACTTCTATAATTTATTTCATAACCCAAACGACTTCTGAACATTATGGGAATTTTTAGTACTATAAATATGTATGTCTAGATTTTGTTTTTTTTAATTTCATAATTTTTGGTTTATATAATCATAGAGTTGGACTGCCACAATCTTTGAAACTATTTTTCCAAAATTGCGAGGGCTGATCTTTAGGTCAGTTTGGGCTAGTTTTTCATTAGTAAATGTCTTGTAAATTTTAACTCTGATTCCTTATTGTTTTCTCTAATTGTCAAAACTAGAATCGCTATTTTTGGACATTTGTAACTAAGGTTATGAATTTTTGAAACAACAGTCCTTTATTTATATCGTTACTGGACAATTTGATGTTTTTATGGGAAATCAATTTTCGGAGATGACTATGAACTCTAATTAATCTTGTTAATTTTATATTGAATCACTACTAGAAAAATGGTCTTTACTGACTTTAGAATAGTGTCAGAAATTACTTTCACCGACACTTGTTAATTGTGTTAGAAATTACTTTCACCGACACTTGTTAATTGTGTCAGTAATCTAGGAGTCAGAAAAATAGTGACACTTGTAAGCGGTGTTAGTGATTACTATTACTATAGTATTACTAGATTTATGACACTATGATATTAGTAATTACTGATAATGATCGCTTGTTAAAAGTTACTTTCACCACAATATCACAAATATTATGACACTATAGTGATATTATTTACTAACAATTATTACACGTCAATAGTTTGTTTTACATTGGAAGATGACATGATAGAATAAACAGATACTAATACTTCAGTGTCAGCAATTTGTAATACTATAGCATCACTAATATTATGATGCTGAAACATTTTTTAGTGTCAATGGCTTGAAAGAAAAGATGCTGAAATTATTGTTGTTACTCTATTATTTTCATTATTCTTTTAGTTTTGTCAATCAAATAATGGTATTCAAAGAAAATCTATTCAAATTAAACTAAAGTACAAATTTGAATAATTAAATATAAGTATATAACATTCCTACTAACATTTAAATATGTATAAAATAAAATAGTAATACAAATATCTAAAATATTGTTTGAAAACATGTCAAATATTTACATGAACACATAATGACAGTTTGCAGGAAACAATCAGTACATCTACTCTTTGACCTTTGCCTTTCCTTTCACCTTTCCCACCTATAATTGCAGTATATAGAATCAATTAGCTACTATGCTACAAAAATCAATTCTTTGATATTTACAAGCAAAAATATAATTTACCTCATTATTGTATGCTACAAGTAACTTTGCAACATACATGGCCCACTGATCGCGAAGTTGCAAAAGATCGTCCATAGTGTACTCATTACAGCCCTTAAACTTCAAAAATAAAGCAACAAAATGTATTCATATATTATAGAATCTATCCTAAAATAAAACAACACAATAAAAACATATATTTTTATGTTTGCTACGATTAACATCAAAACTGAAGAACATGCAAATAAATTGTTTCACCATAGCAAACAACGGTTACCAATGCTGTCTAAGAAGCTGATAATTTATAATATATTATTTGCTTTACTAAATATTACTTCTAATACTCAACACTGGGATTTATATGCTTTCTATCTGTACATGCAGCAGCTCCAATCATTGCTCAATAATACTTTAACACTGAACACTGAGATTTATATGCAATCTATTTGTACATGCAACAGCTCTAGTCATTTTGGTTTACACTAAAGTGCCTTAAATACATAGTAGAACACAGTAAAAATTGGCATTAATTTTTCCAAACATGTTGAATGCATTCAGTAAAATGTATATAGCGTTATAGCTTTTACCTATAATAAATATGACAAATAAAGTGTGTGTGATTATCCTAAACATACACAACACTTCCTCTAATCCCTAGCACAAGATATGATTATATTGCTAGTTTCAAGCATAAAGCAGCAAACTGTTCACCCATTAACCATCTTCAAAATTCACTTAAGAAAATCCATTTCACAATGCATTCTTCGAAAAAATATTAAACAAGTTCTGGAGAAACTCACATTGTTTTCAAGAATGTACAAATCGCGAACAATATCTTGGATGTACTTCATCACATAGTAACCACATTCAAAGGTTCTAGGTTGTTTCGGACATTAAAAAAAAATAATAAACTTAGTTTCAAATATACTGATGAAGTAACAATGGAAATCATAACTTTGTTTCATTAATACCTTCACAGAGACCCACTGCACAACCTTCTTTTTATTACTCTTCACTTGATGCATTGTTATCCCACTATAAATAATAAATAACAGATGTAACAAATTAATCTATAACATAAAAAATTAACAAAGAATTAAGTAAACCAATTAAACTTACTCATTCACCATTTGCTTCAACTCATCATCAGGATTATCACCTAATGGATCAAGATAATAAATTTTTCGCCTCACCATATCAATTGCTACTAGCACCCAGTGGCAACTAAACAAACAAGTAAAAAAAAAAAACAGATTACAAGATAAATTTAAATCATTTATGCTAAAAAATAAAATAGACAAAAAACAAATAAACTATACCTTGGGTTATATGGGAAGACAATTATTCGGGCTATTTGAATCTTGTCCAAAAGATCTGAAATATAGGAACACCTATTTGGGTAGCTTCCTTGGCTTGGCTGTAACTTAGCTATGCATCCAAATTGAATTGGAATAACACCACTGCCATTATCCATCTCTTCATACAAGTGTCTATTAAAAAAAGAAACTTTCATGACATGAATATAAGAAATAAATTAATGACAGTTTGCAAAATCAGAAAACATAGTTAAAACATAAATCAAGTTTTTTATTTCTTACTTGATCCATATCTCCAAAACAGAATTTGAGAGCTCTGTAAACTCAATGACTTCATTGCAAATCTGCTCGTCCAATCTACTCTCCCAGTAGACACCAAAAGTCTTCAAATCATGGGCAATCATAATTGTCCGTGGTAGGGAGCTCTCAATCATCAAAGAAAAGATGTTCATTTGTGAACTTTTGTTCTCTTTTCTTGCTTTCTCAGCTCCACGGGTATTTTTTCTCAGAACTAGTTTTCTTGCTATCATTTCTATACCACGAAATTTATAGGAGACTTTCGGCCATCCATTTTTCTCTTTGAAGGAGTTAATCTTGGAGATCTTCTTGGGGTGATTTTTGAAGTGGCTTCACAAACTACTAGGGGTGGATTTTGTGTAGGGGATGGCAGGGGAGGTGTGTTGATGTTTTTGTTAGGTTTGGGACAAACAGTGGGGTCATTGGTCACTGACTTTGGACTAACTTTGGTTACTGACTTGGGGGTAGCTTTGGGGTTGTTGGTCATTGACTTTGGGGTAGCTTTGGGGTTGATGGTCACTGACTTTGGAGTTGCTTTGGGGTTGTTGGTCACTGACTTTGGAGTTGCTTTGGGGTTGTTAGTCACTGACTTTGGAGTAACTTTGCTGGGTGATCGATGATCTATCTCCATCTTAACACTGCAACCACCTTTGGAGTTAGGAAAGTTGGAACTGCCAACTTCAGTGTTGTTGCAGGCGTTTATCCTTTACCCTTACTGTTACCCTCACTTTTACCCTTATTGTGACCCTTAACCTCACCCCGTTTTCGCTTTTTTTGGACCTTTTTCCCAAACTTGGTGTCAATGTCAGCCACCAAGTTTAAGATATTTGTACCAGACAAAGGCCTAGGAGAATTTTCAATAAACAGCCTATGACACATATATGACATTTTTCGATTATGCGGTAGCCAACATGCACATGTGTTTATCCCTCAAACTGGACAACCATAATACCCCTTAACAGTACACCCAGACAGGTTTCCATAAACTGGAAAATCACTAATTGTCCACATCAACACAGCTTATAAATTAAAAGTTTGTTTCCTATAAGCTTCAAACACTTCGACGCCTACATCCCATAGGGTTTTTAAGTCCTCAATCAATGGTGCTAGATATATATCTATGTCATTTCCAGGTTGTTTAGGGCCAGATATCAGTAGAGACAACATCATAAATTTCCTCTTCATACACAGCCACGGAGGAAGGTTATATGTTATCAATGTAACAGGCCAACAACTATAAGTAGTGCTAAGTGTGCTATGTGGGTTAATCCCATCAGATGATAAAGCGAACCGAAGATTTCTCGGCTCTTGGGAAAAATCAGGCCATTTCTTGTCAATTAACTGCCAAGCTGGTGAATCTGCTGGGTGGCGAAGCTTGCCATATCTAATTCTTTTATTTTCTTGCCATGTTAAGTTCTCAGCAGTTTGTGGTGATTGAAACATTCTTTTCACTTAGGAATTATAGGAAAATACCATAACACATTTTTAGGGACCCCCTTTCTAATTATTTTTATCCATCTTTTCTTATTTTCCACCTAAATGCTCCACACTTTGGGCATTCACTAAGATTCTCGAACTTATTCCTATAAAGAATGCAATCATTTCGACATGCATATATTTTCTCATAATCTAAGCGTAATAGCTTTATTATTTTTCTGGCCTCATACATGGACTTAGGCAAACTATTATCATTTGGCAATATCTCATTAAGCACTTCCAATAAAACTGAAAACCCACTATCAGACCACTCATAAAGTCCTTTTATATTGTATAGTTTCATTAGACTCGATAACTTTGAATGCTTTGAACCTGGATATAAGGGCTTTTAAGCATCTTCAAGCACATTCTTAAAAGAACTAGGATCTTTATCACAATGCTTAAAAGCATCATGAACCATGTCATCTACATAGCTATAATCCGGACATCTAAAACGTTGATTTTGTGGTTGGTCTTGGCATTTTACAGAGGTAGGTTTCCGGTCCACCTCACCGTGCCAATTCCAAACTAAATAGTTTTCTAAAAAACCTTTTTTAAATAGATGTAGCCTCACTTGTTGAGGACTCAAAAACTCCATATTACAACAAGTGGTACAAGGACATCTAATTGACATTCTATAAACAATCAAGATTACAAAAAAAAAACTAAGAATTTTAAAATTCATTCTATAGTTAAACCGCAACAAAACAACATGCATGAGGAAAATAGGCACTGAAAATTGGAAACATAATAATTAAAAATGAATAAATGGCACCTTCAGAAACGAATTTATCGCAGTGAAGAGAGAGAGAGAGAGAACCAAATCTTGAAAAATATTTGTAATGCTTTTCCAATTCAATGTCTTTTAAGTGTTTTATCGAAATAGTACATGATGATTGATATTGAAAGACTGGAAACTATTTTTTAAGGTTTTGGCTCACTATCCATAGTTACTATTATTGAAATTATTGAACAACTAGTTGTATTGTATGCACCTTTTGACGATGATTGCGGGGTAAAGTACCCTAATTGGCCAGGTCACCGGAGGTGACATATTGAACTATTGATTAGGTCACCGGAGATACAAGTGACACTATGTAGCATGAGCAAATTGATCAAAAGTAAGGTTTTGTTAATAAAGATTTCTTACTCAGTTATTTACTAAAAATGGTTACTGCGTTATGACTTAATTGATTATGAGTTTTACTGCACACATATGATTATAAAATAATTACTATTTCCTAACTTATGATACTTCATAATAATGATTATTTACTTTTTCATATTAGTAACCTTATGCATATATTTGCTTACCCAGTTGATGGTTCACCCCTCGTCTCTAACATTTTATAGATTGATTTTAGAGATATGGGCTTTTGGTCTAGCAAAGAGGATTTGTTAGCTGAAAAACTTTGGCATTTTCTAAATGAACTAATTGTAGCTACTTTGATTATTGCTTAGAGCTAGTTTTTATTTTGGAGGATTATTAAGTTATTTATTATTTTGGAAACAATATCTATTTTGGGCGGTGTATGTAACACCCTAGGCGAATCCCACATGTAAAGTACGGGAGAAATGTTAAGTTTATAAAGGGTGATCCACACTTTAATTTACAAGACCTGTTTTGGGGTGTATGTTGCCCCATAAATAAAGTCGTACGGGCCTTGTTAAGACCCAAAGCAAACAATATCTTGCTAGGTTTGAGCTGAGTCATGATAGATACACTAGGGCAAATAAAACTTTTATCAAGAAGATCCTGCAATTGAACCTTTAATTCCTTCAACTCAAGAGGTACCATATGGTAAGGTGCTTTGGAGATAGGTTCAGTGCCAAGTAATAAATCAATAGAAAATTTGATTTCTCAATTAGGAGGTAAAGCAAGCAATTTTTGGGAAATACATTAAAAAATTCCCTAACCACCTGAATATGCCTAAGGGAAACCTCGCCATTATTATTGTTAACTATATAAGCTAAAAAGCCCTCATATCCTTTTGCCAACATCTTATTAGACTTAAGTACAAATATCAACACCTCGTAATTTTTACGGTTGTCTCGAAACTGAAATTTTGTTTCTCCAAGAACTTTAAAAACAATTTCCTTAGAGAAACAATTGATATTAGCATGATAAGTTGTTAACCAATCCATACCCAAAATAACATCAAAGTCATGCATCACAATTGGTAACAAATCAACATAAAAGTTTATATCCCCAAAACTAATCAAACAAGACTTATATACCTTATTTACAATCATGTTATCACCCATAGGAGTTGCAACAGTTAAGTAACAATCAAGAGGCTCGGTATTTCTATTCGCATGATAAGCAAATGCAATTGATATGAAGGAATGAATTGCACCAGAATCAAACAATACTTTAGGATATCTAGAAAACAAAGATAGTGTATTTGTCACAACGTCATTAGATGCCTCAGTATCCTACTCCGTCATTACAAAGACTGGCCCCTAAGCTCTTAGTTTCTTCCTTAGACCATCCTCAACTTGAGCACTACCAATATTCTCACGCCTCTTAGGACAATCTTTAACCGTGTGGCCAATTTGTACACAATTAAAGCAAGCACCAATATTCATGTAACATTCACCCTAATATTGTCTTCCACATCGAGAACAAGGAGGAAAATTCTTCTGAAATGAAGGACTGTCTACACCTTTTGTTCACCCTTATTAGCATCATTAAAATTCATTTGAGTCTGAGGACCCTTATTGTTTAGGCCTTTGCTCTGGGAACCCTTCTGTCGACCTAGTTGGTTCCATCGATCCTGTCTCTTCTTTTACTCATTCAGGTGCATCTATTTGTTAGTAGCCCTATCCACCAAGTTTATATAATCTGTCAACCTAAGATCCTCTAAAGGATCCCAGATAGACAAGTACAATCGCTCAAGAAAATGTCTACATCTCTTATCCCTTGTGTCAACTAAGGTAGGAGCGAAATAGGATAAGGCATTAAACATATCCTCATACTCAGTCACCATTTTTTTCCCCTGAATTAGATCTAGGAATTGCCTCTTCTTTTGGTTGGCAACACTTCGAGGAAAATATTTCTCATAAAAGGTATTAACAAACATCTTCCATGTGATCAGTCTTTTTAGTAAACGGGCCTTGGTCTCCCACCAATGATCAGCCTCACCCTAAAGGACAAAAGTAATGAATACCACCCTTTACTCATCAATACAACTAACTGCATCCAGTACCTTTTGTATTTGCTTTAACCATGCCTCTATTACTAAGGAATCTGTGGTCGACCCTCAAAATACTAGTGGTCCTAATTTTTGGAACTGTTCTAATGTCATGATCGCTTGATTGCCTATAACAACACTTTGCCCTTCACCTCTTACATTCTGAGAAAGACCTCTACCTTAAGGATTACTTGTCTCACCTCGTCCGCCACAGTAGTACATTGGGCAGTACTAGTAACACCCCTAGTCTGAGGGCTAGTTACCCTACGAGTCACTCCATCACTCTCATGTGGTAGAGTTCGACTGAAATCATTTCTAGGTGGCATTATCCTATTGGTCATCAAGTATATACATACAAACAAGCTCTATAAGCATTTCTTTCAAAATATAGCTAAAATTATATACATAGATATAAGCAAATCAATGACTTGAAAGTCAACTCTCCAACAAGGGCAAAAATGTGAAATGTTGCAATCATTCATACAAATCAATCAATGACAACAACTTTTCCGACATACCTATAATTAGCTCTCTATTTTACCTATCGTAAATCACTATAATCCTAAAAATTGGCAAGACCTCTATGGAATTTCAATCCTAAGCTATTGATCATTGACCTTAAATGTCTACAGAATCTTATAACCTTCACTCTGATACTACAAATGTAACACCCCAAATTCCTCTTGAGTTTTTTGGGGTGTAACATTTGTGGTGCATGGGAAATCCAAAGTGAGAAATTCGTGATGTCAGTGGCTATATGGACTTTGATTTTGCAGGAGACTTGGACAGAAGGAAGTCAATTTCTGGATATCTATTCATATTTAATAGCTATTTTGTAAGTTGGAAAGCAACTTTGCAACCTATAGTGGCTCTGTCATCTATTGAAGAAGAATTAGTTACAGCAACGGAGGCTGTGAAGGAGTCCATTTGCTTAAAGGGCATTTAATAAGCTTTGCTTAAAGCAAAGGCAGTTCATACCTTTTGTGATAACAAAGTTCTATTCAGCTTATTAAGAATCAGGTCTATCATGAAAGGACCAAGCATATTGATGTTAAGTTACATTTTTATCATGGATGAGGTTGCAAAGGGGTATGTTGTAGTGACAAAGATCTACACGCATGTCATCCCTGCTGACATGTTGATAAAGATGATTCCAACAGCCAAATTCAAGTTTTGTATGAACTTTATTAGTGTTAGAAATGGTTCTAGTTGTTAAGCTGTGTGTATGAATGTTTTTAGATCCACTTTATTGAAATGATCAACCGAATCAAGTTTACAAGGTGGAGAATGTGAAGATATAAGCTTCTGACTTTGGGGACTTAAATACAAATTAGAAGGAAGCTATAAGCTTTTGTGTAGATTGACTTTAGTTAAAGGGGCCTTCTTGATATTTTATGCTCACTGGCAAAATTTCATAATAGAAAGGCCTGATGAACAACACTTGATGTCGAATCATTTTCTTCTTCATTTGTTACTCATTTTGCATAGAGTTTGTTTTCTTTGTGATATATAGAATCCCTTTCTAAAATCCAACTTGTGTCTTAATTGTTTTGATCAATAATGTGATTATATTTTTCCTTCTTAACTTAGCTACGTGAAACTGTGTTGTTCAATTTGTTCTTTATTTTAGGATCAATGTTTGTTGCTTTGATTCATTTTAATCTTATTCAATTCATCAATTTCTTTAAGAAATGACTTGTAAAGCCTTTAAGGTTCAACAACCATATTTATGAATATCACAGTAAGTGAAATAGATCATTAACATGGAGAATTACTATTACTCAGATAAGGAACAAAATCAAGACACTTTCCATATGAATAAGTTATTAGTCCAATTCTAAGAATCTTATAAAATATCAGTTTCTTAGTAAAGAAAAAATGTTGCTTACTAAATTTATAATAAATTTGGATGAATTAATTCAGCATACCAAATTACCAATCATTAAAATTTGAAAATCTATATATTATTTTGTGAGTATATCCACACAGCACCATACGTTACCCTTCCAAATTAATTTATGCACATTAAAATCAATAGAAACTAAGAAACACTCGACTATCATATAAATATGAATATCCATACTATTAAATAAAGAGATTATGATCCACAAAACAAAAAGCTGAGGGATAGAAAAGATATTTAAGAAAATTGAATTTTTATGTGAAGATTTAAGTAGTCTTACTACATAAACAGAGGAAATTTTGGTAATGAGCAAGAGAGATTTGGGCAAAGATTTAGTACTAAAGTGAAACTGGGAATTTATCTTTCAATCCCATAAACAATATAGGATAAAATTTTAACTTAAAAAACTAATCCCAGGGGTTCCTGGATAGAATTTTGCCAATGTTTAGGATTACATTGGTGAGCCCATCATTTTTACCCACCTCTACTTTTTGATAGCATACACATAAGGATTTTACAACAAAATTATCCAATCTCATGATTTTATTTATAATAGAATCTCGAAAAAAAAAATAGTTTTGGTCCATGTAAAGTTTATTAATAGTGAATATTAATTAATCAAAATATTAAAAAAATAGTGAATATTAATTAATCAAAATATTAAAAAAATAGTGAATATTAATTAATCAAAATATTAATAAATTATTAATTTATGAATATATTCTTTATTTTAGAAAATATGATTATGTTTAAAGAATTGGTTTACCTTGATTTCATTTTTGCAATGTTTTATTTGAATAGTAGTTAGTTGCCGCATTGGTAATGCTACTATTATTATATAATTTTTATTTTTTCATGCTAAAGATGATAGTTTTATTATAGAACTTATGTCGTGGAAAAAGCCATTGAAAGTGATATTGAAATTAAATAATTTCTTGTTATATAATAATAATATTAACTAAAATCTCTTTGTGCATAACAAAAATCTAAAGATGAAATCCAAATCGAAATCAATTTCAAAAAGAAGCAAGCAACATTAAGAACATATTTTACAAAAATCATATAAACATATCATATAAATTTAGTTTTAATGATATAATTATTAATTTATATAAGAAGTTAGACTTATAGGAAATAGAAATTACAAAAAAAATATGATTTGATCAAAGTTATCAATATATCGGGTGTTAATTTACAAAGCCTTTACTATATTTATGGGATAAGGATAATTCGTAAGGTGGATGAAAAATTTCGGGTCGGCCTTGGTCGGTTGTGCTTTGATTGGACCTAATGACTAAGGGCGTAGCCACCTTCCATATTTAATAAAAAATTATTATATTTTTAAAATACTATCCATATCTAATAAAAAACTATGATATTCTTAAAAAACTATCTATTCATTTTACACACGAATAGATGGCACAATTCCATTCACATACCCCTCTTTTTATATTTTTATATTTGATTATATCGAACTCAAGTAATCTTACAATATTTAATGCAATTTATATAGATTAATTATATCATCAAATACATATATGGAATGACGCCGAATCATTTGCATGATCGTGTTAATAATTTCTAATATATCTATACAGAAAAAGTTTGTTGCACTTGAATTAATATTTATTTCGAATTAATTTTGTATACTACACCCAAAATGTAATTTTTTCATTATTGATTTTATTCATTTATTCCCACATCAATTTGTAACTCTTTTTGTAATTCAAAATTTTAATTTGCATTGTCATTTTGCAACAAGCACGAATGAGCTCCATATGTTATCTTTAACATAGAAAAACAAAAAGTCCACAATAATATGATTATTACCAACGTAAGACAACTATTTGCTATTCAAATAAAATATAATAAATACTAAATCAAGGTAAATAAATAATATAAATATGATCATATTTTCCAAAAATAATTTTTTTTCATAAATTAATAATCTATTAATTTATCAAATATTTTTTAAAAATTAATTAATTATTAGTAGATATATTAATATTCGTGAATAATAAATTTTTTACAGTTCTAATGTCATTAATTTATTGCATTTTACTGTAGTTGGGATAGTACAAATCTTTTGATGGAAATTAATAATTATTTGTAAAATAAATTTGTAAGCCAACAATTACTGATTATTCATTTATGGGCAATTATTACCCGAATGCTCACTTATGAGTAAGTACGCACTACTACTCTCGACATCGAATTTTATCACATAGCTATATAACTCACTGGATAATATCACATAACTACTTTTTTTTTTAACCTAAAATGCTTAATGAAATGCTCAATATTATTAACGAAATTTAATTTTGTTTTGAAAATTTAGTAATTAAAGTACTTTATGAAGTTTTATGTAAAAAATAAACTTAAAAGTAAACTGAATATAGTATATTCTACAAGTAAAATGTAGTCACAAGTCTAGTTAATCAGTTTGCCTGTAACTAGTTTCACTTCCTACGTTGAATCTTGAAAATAGACATCCTCTCTTAGGGACCCTGCTACTTAAGGTAACACTAATTTTGTCTTTTATGACGTTAAATTTCATTTGCCTCTTACTTTCTTTATTATTTACACTTTATTTAAAAGTTTATGTGTTTTAGTTAGTGATCTTTCAAAATGTGATTTTATTTTATATAATAAAATAAAATTTGAAAGTTATGTGTTTTGGTTAGTGATCTTTTAAAATGTGATTTTATTTTATATAATATTATTTAATTTTTAAAAGAATAAATATAATAATAGACCTATGATTAAATATTATTTAATAAAATAAATAAAATAATATTAAAATTAATTTTTAAATAAAACAAATACTATTATTATTTTATTCTTTTCAAATAAAATATATAATATTAAAAAATAATACTTATTTTTAAAACTCACGGTTGATTAAACTATATAGATTTGAAATAAGGTTAATTTCTCTCAAATGACACTTAGGTTACGTTTTTTTTTATCTGAAATCTATATAAGTTTGAATTTAACTGAAGTCTGAATAAGTTAAAATGGTATGTTTGTTTTTTCTTTTTCGGCATCTGAAGAAAAAAAACTTAAAAGTTAGTAATTTCATATAAACATCATTTTAAGTGATGCATATATTTGTTCTTCACAATTTATAATTTTCACAAGTTGATTAGTTTGGTAGTATTAAAAAAATACTATCATTGTTGATCTTAATTTAAATTTTTAATAAAATATGTAATTATAACATCAAATTTTATTATAAAGTTAACAATGTTATTGGGTATGAATGCTTGCATAAAATCAGACATAGAAAGGGGAAAAAGAATGGGTTAGTGGCATTAAAGCTTGATATAAGCAAAGCCTATGATCGGGTGGAGTGGCATTTTTTTAGAAAAAACAATGCTGAAGCTAGGCTTTTCTAATAAGTGGGTAGAGCTGATAATGGGCTGCATAACCATAACATCCTTCTCAGTTCTCATTAATGGAGTGCCGAAGGGGTTGATTCAGCCTCAAAGAGGGCTAAGACAAGGGTGTCCTCGCTCTCCATATTTGTTCATTTTGTGTGCAGAGGGTTTTTCAAATCTCCTGATGCAAGCTGAAAGTCAAAGACTGATACATGGGCTGAAATTCGACAACAATATCACCATTTCTCATCTGTTATTCGCCGATGACAGTCTCATTTTTGCAAGAGCTTCGAAGGAGGATTGTGTGCATCTCAAAGGAATTTTTGATTGCTATGCTACGGCATCTGGGTAGATTTTCAATTTCGACAAGTCATTAATTTTTTTTAGCCACAATGTGAAAGCGGATCAAATTTCGAACATTAAGAACTTATTCAAGCTCAAGGTGGTTTCGAAGCATGAGAGGTACTTGAGGCTGCCTTCTATGATTGGGCGAAAAAAGAAATCCTTCTTCAATGAGATAAAGCTCAAGATCCTGAGCAAAATATCAAGTTGGGAGCATAAATGTTTTTCGAGTGGAGATAAAGAGGTGCTCATCAAAGCAGTTGCACAAGCGGTGCCAGCCTATGCCATGAGTGTTTTCAAATTACCAGTGGGCACTTGTAACGACATCCAGAAAGCAATTGCTAAGTACTGGTGGGGAAGTAAAGAAGACAAGCGAGCCATACATTGGGCTAGCTAGTATAAGTTAAGTCAAGATAAAAGTCGTGGTAGCTTGGGTTTAAGGGACTTTTCCAGCTTTAATCAAGCATTGGTAGATAATTGCTAAGTACTGGTGGGGAAGTAAAGAAGACAAGCGAGCCATACATTAGGCTAGCTAGTATAAGTTAAGTCAAGATAAAAGTCGTGGTAGCTTGGGTTTAAGGGACTTTTCCAGCTTTAATCAAGCATTGGTAGCGAAACAAGGGTGGCGGATTATTCAGAATTCTAATTCACTGGTGGCTAAAGTTTTACAAGCCAAAATATTTCAAGCATGGAAATTTTTTGGAAGCGACCGTAGGCTCAAAACCTTCCTATATCTGGAGGAGTATTTTATGGGGTAGAGAAGTTATTCTCAAAGGCTACAGATGGAGGATTGGTGGGGGTGATCAGGTGCTGGTCTACAAAGAAAATTGGATTCCCCGTTCACTTACTTTTAAACCAATCTCAGTACAAACACTTCCAAGTGATGCTACAGTCTCTGAGCTAATAATAAATGATAACCGATGGAAAGAAGCTTTGCTTTTTGACCAATTTGTGCAGGAAGATACAGATGCAATCATGAATATCCCCCTCCCCAGAAACCACAGCAAAGACCAAGTAATCTGGCATTCTGACAGGAAGAGAGAATACTCTGCCAAAAGTGGATATCAAATAGCCCTCAAGCTGAAGGTTCCGGACACTCCAAGCAACTCAGTGAACAACATCACTTAGTGGAAAGTCATTTGGACTCTCAACATCCCAGAAAAAAATCAAGATCTTTCTATGGAGAGCTATTCGAAATTTGCTTCCAACTGCAGTGAACTTATGGAGGAAAAAAGTGATGCATGATCCTTCTGTCAAATTTGTGGTAACAAGTATGAGAACATTTTTCATGCTTTAGTGGAATGTAAGGCAGCTCGGAAAACCTAGGAGCACACCAAATTTGCAGAAAGCTTTAAGGATATGGTAGACCCATATATGCTTACGGTTTTCCAAGAATTAGCAAAGAAAATGAGCAAAACAGATTTTGAGCCGCTGGCTGTCTCTTGCTGGACTATTTGGACAGCAAGAAATAAACTTTTATTTGAAATTCCAAGAATTAGCAAAGAAAATGAGCAAAACAGATTTTGAGCTGCTGGCTGTCTCTTGCTGGACTATTTAGACAGCAAGAAATAAACTTTTATTTGAAGCAAAGAAGCCTGGTTATCAAATGTTAGTAGCAACTACAGAAGCATTGTTAGAAGCTTATCAGAGAGTAAAGCCTTCAGGACTGACTTGTGGAGCTGACAAAGAGAAGAAAACAGCCAAAGTGTGGCTTCCCCCACCGCAAAGCTGGTTCAAGGTGAACGTTGATGCAGCCATAAGGAATGAAAACAATTTATCAGGGTTGGGAGCAGTGATTAGAGATGCAATGGGGAATATCATAGCTGCAGTCAAGACTTCAAGGTTTTATAGGAATGTATCGTATGCAGAAGCTGAAGCAGTAATATGGGGTTTGCAAGTAGCTGTGGATACCAGATTAACATTTTTAATTATTGAAACTGATTCAGAAATGGTGGCTGATTTAATTAACAACAGAAAGGGCAGTAAGAATGAGATTTACTGGGTTATTTCAGAGATTCAAAACAAGTTTATGGATCTCCGCAATGTTAAATGCCATTATACTCCAAGATCTTGTAACACGATTGCCCACTCATTGGCTAGATTAGCTTTTGATCACTTAGAAGTTATTGTTTGGTTGGGTTCTTTTCCAATCGAAATTATGAATGTATTCAATTCTTTTGTTTGAATGAAAGTTAGTATTCCTTTTAAAAAAAAAACACAGCTTACTCGAGAAGTCCACTTTGCAAGCCAATAAATTTCCATCCGATACTAAAGTCTACTGCTCATAGGAGGCCTTGCTCGATGACCTAGAAATCGACAGTGTCTACTTACTGTTGCGAATGTGGATGCAGGTCAAGGCCTTCTTGTTTGCCCATGGCAGAGGAGGCCGCACGGGGCCATAAATTGACTAGCCCGTGACCAAGGATGGTTGGGCACGGGCGCACGGTACCATGGCAGACGACAATAATGATTCAAACCCTAAAATCTAGAAACAAAGATGAAGAAAAAATGGAGAAAAAAAAAGAAAAAAGTGAGAAAAATATATAAATAATTGTTTTTCCAATTTTACTTGTTACCTGGGTGAAATTAACGTGATTCACATGGTTGAAATTAATCCTTAAAACAATCCGGACTCATGTGTTAAAACTTTTAACTCTTTGATTTTTTGAGTTTTCAATAAATATTAGAGACAATAGCGTTGGTAATGAAATAGATAAATCTTAATCGTTAAAACTACTTTTTCCTTAAATCCAATGGTATAAGACTGAAATCACAAAAATACTAAATTAGTAGTACCTTACAACTGTTGCAAGGTAGTTGGATCCCCTTTCTTAGATTGGCAGCCTGAACATGAGGTTTTGTTGAGGTATTTTTTTTCCAAAACTAGTAGCATTTGAGGCTGCCATCATATAAATAGAAATGATGAAGAGCCCGTTTGGGAGTGTGTGAGGTAGCTGGCTGCCAAAGCTGGCAGCCCAGCTATTAAGGTGTTTGATAATACTTGTAGCTAGGTTTTGACAACTTAGTAAATTTTTTTTTTCAACTTCTACTCCACAGATATAACTTTTACTCCACAACAACTGCAGTTTAAAAGTTACAACACATCACTCTCAAACACACCCGAAATGATGAATGTTAAATCCATCAAATTAAGTTGACGACTCCTCAGAGAAGATAGCAACAACACGTTTATTAATGATTTATTATTTATCAATTAATTTCTACATTTTACTTGACCGTATTGTTAGGTTCAATCTACATGGAAAAATGGCCAATGTTTTCTAGCGAATCAACTCAGGTTCAAGATAGCCATAACATTGTTTCCTATTAATGGAAAGTACAATGCAAATATGAAATCTAAATTAAATTTAATATCACCTATGTATTTCAAATCAATGTTTTAGCCGTTACCTCTTGAAAGATTCGAATTCAAGTAGCAAACACATACTCTATGTATTATATATTAAATGGATTTTTCTTTTATGTTTATATTTTACTTCTTGAAACTAACATAGCTTTAAGAGAAAATACATATGGTTCTGCAAACTTAACTGAAGGCTTCAGAAATACTATAATCTTATTATCAAGTGAAAATAAACTATATATTCAAAATGTCTTACGTTAACTTGAGTAAGAATAAACCTATTGAATTTCAAAGATATTGATAAATATGAATTTGTAAATTACACAAAAAATTAATAAATAAAAGGTAAAATAAGTAAATTATTATAAATTATTAGTTGTTAGAAAAAAATGTAATGGCTTCTACAGAATTGTAGTGAAAATAATTTACTCTTTTTTTTAATTTTAAACCAAGAAAACACTTATCAATTGAAAAAAAGTTTTATTGAAAATAAATAAAATAAGTTTAATTGAATTAGTTTAAGTATAAATTCTACAATCATGAAATCATAGAATGATCCATGAAACATTGGTTTTTAATAATCCTGCCGTTTGTTTCATTTCACTAGTGAAAATGGTGGGAAATTTACGAAAATAACCATAAATATTTTGTTATTTTCACAACTAACCCTCTCAACTTTTTTCTATCAACATTAGCCAAACACAAGTCTTTCTCCCTAAATTACCCTTCTTTACAGACCAAAAGCAACCATCTTTCTTGCTGAACTGAGTCGTGAGTGAATCTGGCGACAGGCACCTGTCGCACCTTGCTTGGTGCGACAGGTGCCTGTCACACGCACCAAGCCTTGGGCGACAGGCTGCCTGTCGCACGAAGCTTCACGCGACAGGGAACCTGTCGCACAAAAACTTGGTGCGACAGGTGCACTTGGTGCGACAGGCACCTGTCGCCCAAGACTTGGTGCGTGCGACAGGCACCTGTCGCCCAAGACTTGGTGCGACAGGTAGCCTGTCGCACCAAGCTTCGTGCGACAGGCAGTCTGTCGCCAGATTCATCTACGACTTGCAGTTCACTGAAACTCTCGAGCAAGTTCAGCAAATAACTCATACCACTATGTATTAATAAAAATAAATAAAATAGCTAACTTTGGTTTTGTTGAAGACTATAGATGGTAGATCAGACGCCGATGAGGGATGAAGCCGCCGCCGACGAGGGCTGATGTTACCGCCGATGATGGGAGTTTGTTCGGTTTGGGAGAGATGGGTGAAAGAGAGTGTTGGGGGAGAGATGAGAGAGAGGGGTATTTTGGTCTCAAAGGTTCTTTTATGGCTAATGTTGATAGAAATTTGTTTGGGGGGTTAAGATGAAAAAAGCCAAAATTTTTATGGTTATTGGTGTAAATTTCCCGAAAATGGTAGTTAAAATATCAATGTAATTGAAACTCAAAAGCATCCACTTTTCAATATCTGCCATTCAATATTATGAGAAAGTTAATAACCTCTTAATTTTTTTTCTTTTTTTTGTAATTAATTTTTATCTAATTGATTCATTACAATTTCAACATTATTATTCTAATGTATTTTTAATAATTAATTTGATTTTTTTATAGGATATGTATATTAATTTTTTGAATGTTTTAGGATATATGGGAAAATGAGCATAACTCCCCAGTTGTTTGGTGAAACTTAGCAAAATCTATATGATATTTTAAAATAAGTTGAAATCCCTCTACCGTTATGACAATGTTAACTTATTGATCAATTTTCTATTATACTCTATAACTTCGTGTTAGCCATATAATTAATTGTTTTGGGAATGTTAATCAACTATTGTGTACCTATACGGTTATATGGTCTTTCAATTTTAATGATAACAAACCATGTGTCAATGGTAAAATAGGAAATACATATATCTCCATATATTGTTTTTGAACTTGCAATTAAATGAATGTATAATTATAGCTCTTAAAAAGTTTCCATTGTACTTTCAAGAAAAATTCTTTTATGTGGACATATAATCTTAGGGGTGGCAAAAAGAATAATCGAATCGAATCGAATCCTAAATGAATTGGCTCAAAATTATGTGGATTCAGATTCGATTCGTTTATTAAACAAATTAAAATCTTGGGATTCAGATTTGATTCGTTTAATTGGTTTAATAGAATTAATAAACGAATCGAATCGAATCCAAATTCGTTTATTATTTGTTTATCCTAACAATAAACGAATTCATAACAAATCAAATTAAGTATGGATTTGTTTACAAATATTAAAAAATAATCCCAACCACAAAATTTTTCATCTCATTTATATAATGTTTTATTATTATTTATAATTACTAGATTAACCTTCAAATTTTAAAAATTTTCATAAATATTTAAGAATAAATAAGTAATTTAATTAAACGAATAATAAATGAACTTTAAATGAATAAATTGAATTTNTTATTATTTATAATTACTAGATTAACCTTCAAATTTTAAAATTTTTCATAAATATTTAAGAATAAATAAGTAATTTAATTAAACGAATAATAAATGAACTTTAAATGAATAAATTGAATTCGGTTCGTTTATAACTCATTTATTAAATGAATAAATGAATCAATGTCTTGAAACCCAGATTCCATAAAATTTAATTTGTTTAACTAACGAATTGAATCGAATTCACCAATTTATTGAACGAATCAATTTGTTTAAAACCCAACCCATTTAATTTGCTTCGAATTGAATCGAATAAACAAATCCTAGACCCAAATTGCCACCCCTAGATAATCTCATGAAATGTGTTATTAAATTTTTGTTGTTTTTATATCCTAAAAGTAAGCTTGTTAGGCTTACGTAAAAGGTTTCGAAACAAACTTTATTTTGTGCAAACAACAAACCGCTATAATTAAAAACGTAATAAGGATATAAATAGTTTCTGGCCACGAGTGGCTTACCACTAAAGTTTAAACGGCAAACCGACTTCAATAATTTATTCTCTGGAATCCAAATGGCAAACTAGAGACCTAAAGCGGCAAATCGATTGCATCTCAGTCACTCACTGAATCCAAATGGTAAACGGCTTGACTTGAAGTGGCAAAATGATTACATCTAAATTACTCTTTGGAATCCAGCGGCTTACCGCTAGCATTGAAACGACAAACAGATTTCAATCAGATGAGGTTTTGGGATCAAAACGATAAACCAATAAACCGACAAATCTCAAGCTGCAAACCAATTACGCAAGATTTCAAATTTTTATAATGGTAACTTACCAAATAAGCAAACGGCAAACCGTTTCAACATAAACAGAAAACTGATTATGCCCAGAAAGTTTGCAATGGCTAATTTTATTGTTCAATCTATAAATAGCCAAGTAAAACATTGTTGCAATGAGAATTTTTGGCAATTTTTATCAAAGTTTTAAAAAAAAAAGTCTTGAAATTTTATTTGCTTATACACATTAATTCATTTATATTTAAGGTATCATTTGTAAACATACATTGGTGAGAGTGAATTCTTTGTAATTTCCATTTCAATATCAAAATTGAGTGATTGTAAGTGTAGGAAAACACTTGGTGAAAGAGGTGTGGGATTGATAACTCTATGAAATGAGAGTTATCATGACACTTTTAGACTTAAATCAAGATTACTTAGAGAGTAAATGACATGTTTTTATTGCATTTTAGTTTTATTTTGCATGAATATCCATTTTAGTTTATTTTTCATAAATTGCATTGTTTTAGAATAATTTTGTGGGCTTAGATTGTGTGCATAATTGTAGGTGATCAGAAGCTCAAATTTTAAGGAAGGAATGCAGCTGCAATAGACTTGCAAAAGATGGAGAAGAACTTATCTATAGAAGAATTGAAACAAATTTAAAACAATGCAGTTGTTGTAGCCATTGCTGTAGCATCTATTGTTGTTGTTGGGATTATATGCTCTTTTAAAGNAGAGTAAATGACATGTTTTTATTGCATTTTAGTTTTATTTTGCATGAATATCCATTTTAGTTTATTTTTAATAAATTGTATTGTTTTAGAATAATTTTGTGAGCTTAGATTGTGTGCATAATTGTAGGTGATCAGAAGCTCAAATTTTAAGGAAGGAATGCAGCTGCAATAGACTTGCAAAAGATGGAGAAGAACTTATCTATAGAAGAATTGAAACAAATTTAAAACAATGCAGTTGTTGTAGCCATTGCTGTAGCATCTATTGTTGTTGTTGGGATTATATGCTCTTTTAAAGCATATTAATTTTATTTTCTCATTAATAAAATATTTAGATATTTTCAATTGCATAAATATATATTGAAAAATGTCTGTTTAATCATATTATATGTATTATGTGATCATCATATGGATTCACAGAAAACATAAATTTAAGTTATCTTATGATTAAATAAATTTAGTTCGCAGTTGATAAATAGAGTTGGACGCTCTATTTGTGTTTAGAGTGTAGTAAATTCATTGAATAATTTGTCTTAATCATGTATAAATTTACTGGTGTAGTTTGACTACATTGAACTGGATCACATATGAGATTTAATTAACCTTGCAATGGCTGTCGGACTTATTAAATCTCATAGGCATTGATTTTACTGTAATCTTAATCTTGAGTTAGTTATAATTTCATGATTGTTATTGTTATTCCATTTGAGTTACTAATGACACGACACGTACTTGTAGTCAAGATTACCCAATATCTTGGTGGGAGCAATTATGAGTATTGAAGTTATAGATTAACAATATAGAATTTGTACAACACATCTCTTGATGGGTTTTCATCACTTGATCATAGAATTCTCTTGCTAGAGTGTGTCAACATATTTAGTATGTTGAAAATGATCATTAGAGAAAACCAGTAAGTATCAAAGAATAAGATGTTATTAAATTGATTGGACAGTTGAGATATCGATTTAATTAACAATATGGTACAAAGGATTATACAGTAAAGAAATNAGAGTGTGTCAACATATTTAGTATGTTGAAAATGATCATTAGAGAAAACCAGTAAGTATCAAAGAATAAGATGTTATTAAATTGATTGGACCGTTGAGATATCGATTTAATTAACAATATGGTACAAAGGATTATACAGTAAAGAAATCATTGTGGCTTGAGACGAATTATTATTCGAGCATACAATTATGGAAGTCAGTTCCAATCTTTTAGTGGAGTAGATTTGGAATTAAATAATTGGGCTAATTTAATTATAGGCCTAATTATTGTAACCACTATTGTATGTTCCCAAATGATCCCCGGGTTAGCTCATTTAATTGACTGCACCACTACTGGATTAATAAGCAAGATAACTAGCTATTTAGGTCAAAAGCCTAAATATATTATTTAGTGGGAGGTTCCATTAATATGCTTGAGTGTAAGGGGTGCTATGTTATTTTATAAGGTGGGCTCCTATAATACAAGAACAAGTAACGTGACTTTTGTTTTAATTATTTTTTAATTTAAATCAAAAGGGATTTAATAGAATTAAAAATAAATAAATATGGAGCTTAGGGTTTCCACTAGATAGAAATATAAAAGGGCTTATTTTCTCCCAAAAGATAGAGAGCATCCACTTTATACAGATCAGAGAAAAAGATTTTTCTATCTATTGTTGAGAAAAAAAATTTCTCGTGCTAGTTGCTATTGATAATGATAAAGGCACCAACACGTTAAGTGCAGATCAAACCTGAGTCATAGCCTGAAAGATTATTTGGTGGCGGATTGTGATCTAACAGGAGTGGTGGTGACAGATCGTGATCTGGGAGCTTAAATTACTTTAGCGGAAAAAGCCAAATTGATTTTTAAGGTACGATTTCTAAATTACATATTCTTATATATTGTATGAGATCGATCCTAAAAGTTTTATAAAAAAATTTAAAAAACTGATTTTTCTCCAACAATTAGTATCAGAGCAATCTCATATTAATATATAAGAATATTGTATGAAATCAATCTTGAAATTTATGTATTAGAGTGGCACAATTTATTCAAATATATATTATTTGTTTAATATATGAATAAAGTATGTTTTGGTTTGTCTTAATTCATGGTTAGATTCTCTGTTGTATTTTTCTTTGGATCTATAACGAGACGGGTGATTTTTTATCACTGTGTTTCCCTCTTGATTTATGTTACTGTTATAGAATTTTTGTAAGTGGCCTAGGAAATTTGTAAATCGCTGGAGAATTATCACGCGATGATAGATCATAGAATGAAGGCCAAAAATTTCAACGGCAACCTGCGGTGCGCGCTGCATGAACAGTTGCCAGCAGCGTGTGGCCAGCATTACACGCTGCCAGGAAGCACACGCAGCGGCCAGCAACGCGTGCTGCACACGCAGCGGCTGCAGCGCGTACGACCAACAGCTGCAGCGCGCGGCCAACAGCGCTACCAGCAGCTCGAGCACGCGCGGGGGTGCTGGAAACTTGCAGGCGGTTGCTGCTAGCGGAGGGCGTCGTTTGGTGGCTTCCAGGCGAAGCGGCGGCTGTCAAATCGGCGTCGGAGATGGGTGAATAGTGGTTGCCCTTTGTGGTGATGGCGGCTGGGGAGAGAAAAAGATGGATTTAGGGTTTCAATGGTTTCTATCATTAAGGTCCTTATAGTTCCATAGCTTTTCTTTATGGACTGATAAGTTTCAATTTTTTGTATTTAAGTTCAAAAACAATTTTGGGCTTAATGAATCATAGTTTTAGGCCCAATTGAAATTAGACTTGATAGATTAAAATGCATAGATAAAATTGAATACATTAAATTAATTTTAGTCCAAAAGTTTTATTAAAAAAAGATTTTATTTATTTTCTTTCAAAATTAAAATTGGACCAATAATAAATTTAAAAGTCCAATTTCCCTTAGTCTATTAACAAAGAGAAGCCTATGGAAAATTGACATTGACAAGAAGCGCAATGAAGATTAGGCTTAGGGTTAATGTATTTTTTCATTTTAGGAAAACCATGAATTAAGATTACTTAATTATTTTTCTATATGTTATGTTTTAGATAATAATATGTCGTGATAACATGTCATATAGAATAGGTAGTGTCACTCTATGCATAATGATACATGTCATTTATATATTATGAATCTCGTTATATTGTTTGTAATTTACGTATGTTAATAATATTGGATATCATCTAGATAATATTATAGGAAGCATGCAATTAACAATATGTATGTTTTAAAAAGGAAAAACTAATTTTAAAATATTGAGTGGGAGAGGGAATATTCAAGATAATTTTTTTCACGGGCTCCATCGTTAGTTCAATAATAAAATTATATATATACCTCGACTTCATGATATGGTGATGCTCCCTACGGAGGACATATATATTAGATATTTTAGTTGATAAACTTCTTCAAAGATAAAATTAAAATGATTTTTAATCAATTGTTCACCCCAACGGTGACTATTGATATAAAAAATACGTAGGTTGAAACAATAGTTATACACTCAACTAAAATTTGTTATTAACCTTCTCAACGAAGCTTTGTTAACAACTTTAGGCCCAAAGGGATAACGATAATTATTTGTCATATCTCCACATGAAAGTAAGTAATCCAATGGATAATTGGGTCTAGTAAGTGTAGACATGACTTTCCCAATAGATAGCTTGTCAAAGCGGTACTAAATTATCGTTACAATAAGTTAAAATGCATTTATGGTTTTTTGCATTTTTGTCATTTATTGTGAATTTTGTTTCAAAGTATTTATGCATGTCTATTTTGTTTTTTTTTTTTTCAGAAAATGTCTTCCATCAACCCATTATTAATTATCCTTGTTAAAAAGGAACTCACTGGCAAAAATTATTTAGATTAGAAACGCAATCTATTTAATATTCTCACTGCTAAAGACTGCAAATATATGTTGACCCAGCCATGCCCTCCAGAACCAACGTTATACGATTATACAAATCAGAGGGAGTCTTATGAGAAATGGTACGAAACTAACAAAATGGCTAAGCGCTATATATTGGCTTCGATTTCTGTGGATTTGCATAAGAAACA
Organism: Citrus medica; assembly: GCA_002013955.2. NCBI lineage: Eukaryota > Viridiplantae > Streptophyta > Magnoliopsida > Sapindales > Rutaceae > Citrus > Citrus medica. The sequence continues at coordinate 72,913 of MKYO02019676.1, read as the reverse complement.
TCGGAGCATGGAAACATCCACTGAAATAATGGCTAGTCTTCATCAGATGTTTGGGCAAAATACTCATTTTGCCAGAGAAGTAGCATTAAAACGTATTACAGATACTAAAATGGAAGAGGGTACAAGAGTTCGTGATCATGTCCTCAAAATGATGGACTATTTGAATGAAGTAGAGATTCATGGTGTTCAAATCAATGATAAAACAAAAATTAACATGGTGTTTGAATCTTTGCCTGATACATTCAAAGAGTTTAAGGTCAGCTATATCTTAAACAATAAAGATATGACCTTAATTGAGTTAATGCACGAACTACATGCTATAGAAGAATTTTATCATAGCAGAAAACTTCCTAAAAAAGGATTCCCTTCAAGGTTTAAGTCGAAAGACATGAATAAGCAAGAAAGAGTTGGGATCAGCAAACTATCCACTAAAAGAAGTGGCAAGCCAAAAGGCAAGAGTTACAAATGTGGACAGAATGGTCACTGGAAGAAAGATTGTCCTAAGATTATTAAAATCAGGTATAAGAAATCTTTAAGCTTTTTAGTTAGTTCAGATATCTATTGATTAATGCAATAGTGAATTCTGAGATAACTAATCTTATTTGTAATTCATTTATTTAGTTTTCAGGAAACCAAAAGATTAAGTGAAGAAAGCTTTAAACAACAGTTGAGGACATGCTAGTTTATATCAATTGAAAGGCTAGATCAATTTTACGAGACTTTAGTTTTGGTATTTGTCTTTATTTTTCCAAATATTAGACGAATTTAATTTCGGTGGCTTGTTTTATTAAACAAGAGTACACTTATTTTGGTTATTTATAAAGACAATTTATATCATATAAGTCCATTGATCTATTCAAAGCAAGATATAATGATAAAGAGTATATGCATTTATCTAAGAAAAGAAATGTTTCTTCTAACCAATATCACCTCTGATATTTATGCTTAAGTCATATAAACTATAATAAGATTTTAAGGAAATGATTAATGATAGGCTTGTTGGCCTATTAAGATTGATCATTGTAACTCTATAAATCTTATTTAGAAAAGTAATATGATGAGAATGCTCTTGTTGAACGAAAAGCATAACATTGTATTTGATGATTTAGGGTATACAAAAGTATACAGACTAATCAGTTTACATGTTATAAGAGGTTATGAGTATTCTATCAATCTTGTTGATGAATATTCATTTTATTTATGTTTGTCTAAATGCGTCATGATTCCATTACTTTTAAAATTCGAAAGAGCACGTGGATAAGATAGAAGCACTTAGACATGAACATAAAAGAACTTCGATATGATCGAAACAAAGAATATCTATATGGAGAATTCTAGATCTATTTGGTTGTCAAATTGGATAAACTCCCACATCTAATGAACACTATAATACAATAGTGTAATTAAATGGAGAAACAAGATTCTTTTAGATAAGACAAGATATATACTAAGTGGTTTATCATTTACCATTTTGATTCCAGATACTAGTATTTAAAACTGCAAAGTTTATTGAACTTAGTTTCATCTACCTCGGTGTTTACTACTCCAAGAAATTATAAAAAAGTCACAAACATGGCTTGAGACACATTCGTATTTGGAGTTTACTAATATTTATACTAGAATAAAAAATAGACAAGATGGATTCGTGTTCAGAAGCTTGCATGTTTTAGGTATCTTAAAAGAATAAAGGAAGGTCTGAATTATAGTCCTCAAGATAGGAATGTATTTATAGACATATTCTTTACTTTCTTTGAGGAAGACTATATAATGACTTATTACCTAAGAGTAAGGTAAGACTAGAGAAATAAAAAGGAGATAAGGTTGATGCTCAGCATTCAACACCTGTTATTGAACAGGAAGAATAGTAAATACCAGCTGATCAACACAGGATTATCCATGAACAACAATCACTTTTAGAACCTCGTCGTAGTAGGGGGATAACTAGGTTACCGAGATACATGTTATTGGGAGAAACCTATACGGTGATCTCAGTTGAACATGTACTAAATCCCACTAGCTACAACGAAGCTCTAATAGACAGAGATGTTGAATTTTGGAAAAAGGTCATGAATCAAGAAATGGAATCTATGTATTCCAATAAAGTCTGGGAACTAGTAGAGGCACTAAAGGGTAAAACCTATAAGGTGCAAGTGAATCTACAAGAGAAAAAGAGGAGTAAACGGAAGGATGAAAACATTTAAAGCAAGATTAGTAGCCAAAGAGTTTACTCAGAAAGAGGGAATCAATTATGAGGAAACCTTTTCTACGATTGCTATGCTTAAATCCATCAGGATTCTGCTCTTAATTGCTGAAGTGCTAGATTATAAAATTTGGCAAATGGATGTCAAGATAGCCTTTCTTAATGGACAACTTGAAGAAGACATCTACATGCAATAACCAGATGGATTAATACAAAAAGACTAAGAACACATGGTATGTAAGTTGCAGAGATCAATTTATGGATTAAAGCAAGCATCCCGGTCATGGAATATCATATTTGATCAAGCAATTAATCGTTTGGATTCATTCAGAACATTGATGAACCATATGTGTATAAGAAAATTAAGGGAAAATATGTAGCCTTCCTAATTTTTTATGTAGACGATATTCTCCTAATTGGAAACGATATAGGAGTATTGACTACAATAAAGAGTTGGTTACCAAAACAATTTGATATGAAAGACCTGGGAAGGTAAGTTATATTCTTGGTATCAAATTACTACGAGACCAGAAGAATAAAACTTTAGCCTTGTCTCAAGCGGTCTATATCGACAAGATATTGGTTAGATTTAGCATAAAAAATTCCAAGACTGGTTTATGTTAACATGAATATGTTAATAATATTGATTTTGATGATAACAAACTTTAAATGGTTTTTTATTAAAATATTGGAGCTATTTCTTAATAAATGAGAGCCTTATAAACATTCCAATTATATTCATAAAAGATGGATAACTGTTAAATTTCAAATTGGAAAATGATTCTCAGTAAAATCTGGCTTAAACTGTTATTATGGAAATAAACGGTGAACCGTTTATTTAAACGGTTAACCAACTAAAAACAGATAGCAACATATTGCCTAAGCTCTAACCGATTAAGAAAAACGGAAAACACAAAAAGCTGGGAAGGCTACTGGAATTTAACGGTGAACCGTTTATTTAAACGATTAACCGATAAAATCCAGAATAAAAGATTGTACCTGGAAACAAACGGCAAAAGCGTAGCTGAAACTGATAAAGCTAACTTGTTTTGTAGGTTACTGGAAACAAACGGTGAACCGTTAATTACAAACGGTGAACCGATTATTTCCAGATTGCTAACTTTGAACCGTTTAATAAGAACGGTTAAACCAATTTTATTTTGCAGGTCTCTGGAATTTAACGGTGAGAGGGTAAGCCTAAACAGCAAACCGTTTATTTGAAATTTGGACTAATGGTAACTTTGATAAGCCTAAACAGTTAACCGTTAATGGTTAACGGCGAACTGTTTTCAAGCAAACAGTTTGTAACGGCTAGTTTTTCAGCCCTAACTATAAATAAGCTCATTCAAATTCAAACAAGATTTGATCACAACACGACCATTGAGCTTATATTTAAGAATACTATCTTCATAGAGCTTTAAAAACACAGTCTTGCTTCATCTATTCATACATTGGACATTGATTTGTAATCTTAAATATTGTGTGAGAGAAAAATAATTTGTAATTTTTTACTTTGAGTGATTGTAAGTGTTGGGATACACTTGGGTTAAGAGATTGGGGATAATCTCTTGTTGTAAAGGTTCATTGATACCTTGGAAGTCAAGTGTAAGCATTTGAAGCCCTGAAGGCTTGCTTAATGAAATCCTCAAGCCCGGAAAGCTTGGAGGCGTGGACGTAGGCAAGGTTGGTCGAACCACGTAAAAATCTTCGTGTTTGAATCTCTCTTCCCTTATCTTTTTATATTGTGATTGATTTAATTGTTATTGCTTTAAATTCGTTTTAGATTTGCATGATATTTTGTTTTAGAATTGAATAATTTTTAGAATCCCAATTCACCCCCCTCTTGGGTTGCATAACTAGAATTTCATTTGGTATCAGAGTTTGGTTCTCTTGTTAGGACTTAACGGTCTAGAGTAAAAGATCCATGGTAACCCAAAATGACTCAACCTTTAGAGAAGGACAGTCCACAACTAGACCATCGTTCTTTGACGAAAATGACTACCCATATTGGAAAACTAGGATGAGAATTTATTTACAAGCACTAGATTATGAAATTTGAGAAGTTGTTTGTGATGGTCCGTTTTTGCCCTTAAATAAAAATGAAGTTGGGGAAGATATTCCAAAGCCTTCAAGGGAATAGAATAAATTGGAAAAGAGAAAAGTTTCTATAAATTCCAAAGCTATGAATACTTTATTTTGTGCACTTGATAAGAAAGAATTTCATCGAGTCTCTAGTTGTGAAAGTGCCAATGAAATTTGGCACAAACTTGAAGTAGTCTATGAAGGCACAAATCAAGTGAAAGAGTAAAAAATCAGTAGGTACACTCGACAATATGAGTTGTTCCAAATGGAACAAAATGAGAGTGTGTACTCTATGCATACGAGATTCACGGACATAGTAAACACCCTAGGAGCCTTAGGAAAGGTCTTCTCAAATAGCGAGAAAGTTAAGAAAATCATTATGTCACTTCCAAAAGAATGAAGACTTAAAATAACCGCTATTGAAGAGGCCAAAGATTTAAATGCTTTACCTCTTGATGATTTAATTGGTTCTCTCATTTCATATGAAGAAGATTTACCCGCAGAAAAAAGACATGAGGAGAAGAAGAAAAACATTGCTATCAAAGTTTCAAAACATGAGAGTGGTAGGGAGAGTGAACCGGATGATGAAGAGTTAGCCATACTAGCAAGGAGGTTCAGAAAATTCTTCAAGGAAACAGAAGAGCCAAGAAATTTCAGAAACTTCAAGAACCAAAGGGAGAAAAAAGAGGTAATCACATGCTATGAATGCAAGAAGCCTGACCATATAAGATCGGAGTGCCCACTTATCAACAAACTTAAGAAGAAAGCCATGGTTGTAACTTGGGATGATAGCGAGGAAGATTCAAGTGATGAAGAAGGGTTGCAAGAAGTATCAAACCTAGCGCTTATGGCAATAGAAGGGGATGGTGATCTCAATGAGGTAAGTGATCCCACCTATGATGAATTATATGATGCTTTTAAAGAATTGCATAATGAGTTGATGAAGATTGGTAAAAAGAATGTATGTCTTAAAAAGGAAATGGCAAAGTTTAAAAATGAAAATGAATCTCTAAATGCAAGAATTGCGTGCCTAGAAGTAGAGAACAAAACATTGCACGATGAAATTGCATTATCAAATGAGAAACCTAGCATCTCACATAAGCATTTAGAATCACACATAGATGATTTGAAAAATGAAAACCAAATGCTTACGAAAACGAGCAATAAGTTGAATGAGATTGTTTTGAAATTTACAAATGGGCAAAAGATGTTGGACAATATGCTTAACTCACAAAAATGTGTTTTTGATAAAGGAGGACTTGGGTATAAGCCTAACTTGAACCAAAAGTGTTATAAGAATTATTTTGTTAAAGCTACCTCCACAAGTGATCATAAGATTGTATGTCATTTTTGTAATCAAGATGGTCATATGAAAAATAGATGTCCAGTAAAAAAAATGCATATTATGGTATGAAATGCATTTGGGTTCCAAAAGGATTCACTACTAACTCTCAAGGACCCAAAAAGCTTTGGGTACCTAAAACTTGAGTTTTTCTTTGTAGGGCTTGAAGAAGAAGAAAAATAAATGGTACTTGGACAGTGGTTGTTCAAGGCACATGACCGGAAACTATGCATGGTTCTCAAGCTTCACCAAAATTGAAAATGGTGGAGATGTATCTTTTGGAGATAACTCAAAAGGAAAAATTCTTGGAATTGAAAATGTTGGTAAAGTTTCCTTAACTCTAATTGAGAATGTATGTTTGGTTGAGAACTTGAAGCACAACTTAATTAGTATTAGTCAATTATGTGACAAAGGTTATAAAGTTATCTTTGATAATTTTAGTTGTGTTATTGAGAATTCATGTGATGACAAGATCTTATTTGTTGGGAATAGATGTGGTAATGTTTATAACATTGACATAGAATGTGCATATACTCTTGATAAATATTTTTCGGCATTGCATGATGATAGTTGATTATGGCATAGAAGGTTAGGACATGCAAGTATGGATTTGATTTCAAAAATTTTGAAAAATGATTTAGTTAAAGGTCTTCCAAAAATTGGTTTTAAAAAAGATAAGATTTGTGAAGCTTATCAATTTAGAAAACAAATCAAAACATCTTTCAAAAATAAAAATCATATTTCTACTTCAAAACCACTTCGACTTCTTCACATAGATTTATTTAGGCCTTCTAGATATGCTAGTCTAAATGACAAATATTATGCATTTGTGATAGTGGATGATTATTCTAGATATACATGAGATTATTCTTAGCTAATAAGGATGATGCTCTTGATGCCTTTAAAGTGCTTTGTAAGAAAATACAAAATGAAAAACGATATGGTATTGCATGCATTAGGAGTGATCATGGAGGAGAGTTTGAAAATCATGTATTTGAGATTTTTTGTAATAATTTTGGTATTGAGCATCAATTTTCATCACCTAGAACTCCATAACAAAATGGAGTTGTTGAGAAAAAGAATAGATCCATTCAAGAAATGGCTAGGACTATGTTAAATGAAAATTCTTTCCCTAAGTATTTTTGGGCCGAGGCTGTCAACACCGCTTGTTATGTTTTAAATCGTGTGCTGATTAGACCTAACTTTAACAAAACTCCATATGAGCTTTGAAAACATAGAAAACCCAATATTGGTTATTTCAAAGTGTTTGGATGCAAATGTTTTATTTTGAACACAAAAGACAACGTTGGCAAATTTGATCCAAAATCTAATGTTGGTATTTTTCTTGGTTATTCAAACTCAAGAAAAGCTTATAGAATTTATAACAAAAATACACTAGTTGTAGAAGAATCTATTCATGTTACATTTGATGAGTTTAACCCCTCCTCTGCAGAGAAAGGAATAAATTATGATGATGCAAATGGAGAGTTACAAGAAGAACCATCAACGGATAATCAAGAGAATGCACCACAAAGAAATCAAGAGGATGAACAAGAAGAGCAAACACATATGGAGCAACATGAAGGTACTTCTGAAGCACTCCCCAAGGAGTGAAGGTATGTTTCTTCTCACCCTAAAGATGTAATCTTAGGAGATCCATCACGAGGTGTTACAACTAGATCATCAGTTAGGAATACTTGTGAGCATAATGCATTCATTTCTCAAATTGAACTCAAATCCTTTACGGATGCGGAAAATGATGAATCTTGGATTATGGCAATGCAAGAGGAGTTAAATCAATTTGAAAGAAACAATGTGTGGGAATTAGTTCCTAAACCAGAACATCAATCCGTCATAGGTACTAAATGGATATTTAGAAATAAGATGGATGAATCCGGTGTGGTTGTAAGAAATAAGGCTAGATTAGTGGCTGAAAGTTACAACAAAAAAGAATGAATTGATTTTGATGAAACTTTTGCACCCGTTGCTAAACTAGAATCAATTAGAATGTTGTTGGCATTTGCATGTCATAAAGATTTCATCTTATTTCAAATGGATGTGAAAAGTACTTTCTTAAATGGGTATATTATGGAAGAAGTATATATAAAACAACCCCCTAGTTTTGAAAATGAAAAACTTCCAAATCATGTTTATAAGTTGTTTAAAGCCTTGTATGGATTAAAACAAGCACCTAGAGCATTGTATGATAGGCTTAAGAATTTCTTGTTAGAAAATAATTTTTCCATGGGTAAAGCGGATACTACTATTTTTGTTAAACATAAGGACAAAGACATACTTGTTGTTCAAATTTATGTTGATGATATCATTTTTTGTTCTACTAATGAATTGTTGTGTCAAGAATTTTCATCTTACATGAGTAATGAATTTGAAATGAGTATGATGGGAGAGTTGAAGAACTTCCTTAGGCTGCAAATAAAACAAAATAAGGAAGAAATTTTCATAAATCAAGCCAAGTATGTAAAACATCTACTCAAAAGATTCGGCATTGATGACTCAAAGACCAAAAATACACCAATGAGCACAACAACCAAGCTCGACAAAGATGAAAAAGGCAAAGAAGTGGATATCAAAATGTATCGAGGTATGATCGGATCTTTATTTTATTTGACTGCAAGTAGACCCGATATCATGTTTAGTGTATGTTTGTGCGCAATATTTCAATCTTGTCCCAATGAATCTCATTTGCTTTCAGTTAAAAGAATTTTTCGTTATTTGAGTGGAACCATAGATATCGGCCTTTGGTATCCTAGAGGAACTCATATAGATTTAACATGATATTCAGATGCGGACTTTGCCGGTTATAAAGTTGATAGAAAAAGCACTAGTGGAACTTGCTATATTCTAGGTCACTCACTTGTTTCATGGTTTAGCAAGAAACAAAATTCTGTTGCACTTTCAACTACCGAGGCTGAATATATAGCTGCAGAAAGTTATTTGATGGCCAAAAATGGCTCATAAAACATTTTTAGATCAATTAAATGATCTTGGAATGTATTATTTGATGGCCAAAAATTAAATCAAATGTGCGAAATTATAGATAAAATAAACGGATAACCGTTTCCAATAAACGGTGAACGGTTTTATTCCGAAAATGAGATTATATGTCTGTTTTTTTACCCTTTCACCGTTTGATGCAATCGGTAAACCGTTTAAAAACAGAGAGTCCTCTAACAGTTACTCCTTAGCTGTTAAGAGCTTAAGCTTCACCGTTTCCCATTCTTTAGCCTCTGAAAGTTATCCCTTAACCGTTTAAATAAACGGTTAACCGTTTTTCGTGATTATAAAATTGTTCAAAGGTTTTTCTTCTTCTTCTCAAGTTGCCATTTTACCGTTTCGGCCATTGTTGCGCAGTCGAAGCTTCATCTGCCCTCAAACCTTCATTTTTCTTGCTTTTCTTGCCAAATCAAACCTACAAAATCATTTCTTATCACCTTTAGAACACTTTCACCAATTCAAATCTTCAAATCAAGCCTAAAATTGAAAAATCCCAAATTTAAACCCTAACTGCAGCCGTTCGGGTTTCTTCATTTTTAACCTGATTCTTGCCCTTCTTCAACCCAATTGAGCATCAAAATCACATCCTTTACTCATTCTTAAGCAAATAATCGGTTCATCTTCTTCTCATCACATCTCTCCCGCAATTTTCAAACTCCTTTATTCTTCACCATGGCTGCACCCCTTTTGAGAAATCTCAGGCGAAAATCTGTGCCTCCAAGGAATCCCATACCACCATAGGAAGTCTCTGAATTCGCAAGAATTCATTTCCCCATGTCTTCCTTGGCCAAGCGGTTCGAGGATCGCTTCAATGGTAGAAAGGTACTTGACTCTTCCTATGTTGAAATAGATTATTTCAGTACCTTGGTTGTATGTGGTAGAAGCATTAGGGATATGCTTCAGCCTTGGGAGTCTATCATTAACTTTGATGACCAAGTTTATCCCAATTTAGTGCGATTCTTTTATTCGAACATGGAAATCTCCGCAACTCGCCTAAATAGGATAGTTACTCAAGTTGGCGGTGTGCCTATAGAATTTAATGATGAGGACCTAGCTGGCTTTCTTGGTATCTTTAGTGAGGGTCATGACATTTACACCTCTAGGAAAGCCCTTTCTTTTAACAATTTTAGTCATGTTGATGGTTTCCGTAATATTCATCGCCGCCGAGACCTGTCTGATGAGATCTGCAATCTACCCTTTCGGTCTCAACTTTTACCTCTCCAAGTTCGCATTCTTCACTCTATTTTACAGCACATAGTGACACCTAGGAAGGGTCACTCGGATGAGGTTACGAGGTTGGACGTTGGCCTATTAGATAGCCTCATTTTAGGTTGTCCTATTAACCTCGACTATGTTATTGTGTGGCATATGTCTAGTACTCCTGCGGTTAACCACCGCTTGCTTCCATATGGCAGTATCATTACTAAGATACTGCAATGCTTTGAGGTGCCTCTTCTCGATACCGGTTATATGGAGACTAGACGGATTGGTTCCGAGGCCATGACTAGTATTAGTTTTTCTAGGAAGAATGGAGATTGGATAAAGACCAATAACTCCAAAAACCAAGATACCTTGATTGCTCCGGAGGACGATCGGATGCTCAACGATGTCTATCCTCCTGATAAGCTTCTAGATTTTCGATTAGGAGCTCATCCTCATCCTTCTTGTCGCCGTTTTGTCCCCTGGCCTCCAGCTGACTCTGACTCTGAGGAGCGTGCGATGGATGCTGACATTCCCTCCTCTTCTGAGCCGCCTCTGGCTCCTGAGCAGCCTCCTACTCCTGAGCCATCTATTGTTCCTAAGTAGCCTTCTGTTTCTGAGCCACCTCCAGCTCCAGTCCAGCCCCCTACTTTGGACGTTGTGCAACAGTTGATTGCTGATGTTCACCGGCTTTCGGAGCGGCAGCAGCTGATTCTCGATCGGTTGGACACTTTTTCCCGCGACCACCATTAGTTACGTTCTGACTTTCAGACCTTCCAACAGCAGAGCATTGATCAGCAGCTTGAGCTTATAGACGGACAATGCACTCTTCTTCGTATTTTGGTTATGATCCGGGGAGCACATCTTCTCTACCTCCATAGTTTCTGAGTTCTATTTTCGCACATACATTTCATATTTTTTTTGTTTGTGTGTTGCTATTTATATCTTTATACACTGCTACCTCTATATGATCTTGATGGATTTTGATGCATGTTTTTTGTGATGTTCTTGATGTTGGATGACTTGATATTGGTTGATGAAATTGTTGGTTTATTGGTTAGTGGTGTTGTTGGTTTGTTGGATGGTGGAGTTGTTGTTAATATATTTTGGAAGTGTTTTAATCTCATTTTGTATTAGTGGTTTTGCTCCATTTTAAGGGGAAACTCTGCCGAATTTTTCGCCAAAACTAGGTCACTTCTTTATTCTTCGGATTTACGGATTTCTTTTCTCTCTTTTCTTTTTGATGATGAAGGGGGAGATAATTATGGGGAGATTTGAAATGAACTTTGTTTTTAAATTGATTCCTTTGAGCAAAAATCATTTTATTTTAAATGAACTTTGTTTTTAAATTGATTCCTTTGAGCAAAAATCATTTTATTTGAAATGAACTTTGTTTTTAAATTGATTCCTTTGAGAAAAAAATCATTTTATTTGAAATGAACTTTGTTTTTAAATTGATTCCTGTGAGCAAAAATCATTTTATTGGACATTTTTTTAAGTTGGTCATATATTAAGGGGGAGCATATATTAAGGGGGAGTAAAATATTAATTGAAGTTTGTCATCGTAAAAAAGGGGGAGATTATTAGCATGAATATATTAATAACATTGATTTTGATGTTAACAAACTTTAAATGGTTTTTTATTAAAATGTTGGAGCTATTTCTTATTAAATGAGAGCCTTATAAACATTCCAATTATATTCATAAAAGATGGATAACTGTTAAATTTCAAATTGGAAAATGATTCTCAGCAAAATCTGGCTTAAACTATTATTATGGAAATAAACGGTGAACCGTTTATTTAAATGGTTAACCGACTAAAAACAGAGAGTAACATATTGCCTAAGCTCTAACCGATTAAGAAAAACATAAAACACAAAAAGCTGGGAAGGCTACTGGAATTTAATGGCGAACCGTTTATTTAATCGGTTAACCGATAAAATCCAAAATAAAAGATTGTACCTAGAAACAAACAGCAAAAGCTTAACTGAAACGGATAAAGCAGCTTGTTTTACAGGTTATTGAAAACAAACGGCGAACCGTTAATTACAAACGGTTAACCGATTATTTCCAGATTGCTAACTTTGAACCGTTTAGTAAGAACAGTTAAACCAATTTTATTTTGCAGGTCTCTGGAATTTAACGGTGAGAGGGTAAACCTAAACGGCAAACTGTTTATTTGAAATTTAGACCAATGATAACTTTTGATCAGCCTAAAGGGTTAACCGTTAATGGTTAACGGCGAACCATTTTCGGGCAGACAGTTTGTAACGGCTAGTTTTTCAGCTCCAACTATAAATAAGCTCATTCAAATTCAAACAAGATTTGATCACAACATGACCATTGAGCTTATATTCAAGAATACAATCTTCATAGAGCTTTAAAAACACATTCTTGCTTTATCTATTCACACATTGGGCATTGATTTGTATTCTTAAATATTGCGTGAGAGAAAAACAATTTGTAATTTTTTACTTTGAGTGATTGTAAGTGTTGGGATACACTTGGGTTAAGAGATTGGAGATAATCTCTTGTTGTAAAGGTTCATTGACACATTGGAAGTCAAGTGTAAGCATTTGAAGCCTTGGACGCTTGCTTAGTGAAATCCTCAAGCCCGGAAAGCTTGGAGGCGTGGACGTAGGTGAGGTTGGCCAAACCACGTAAAAATCTTCGTGTTTAAATCTCTCTTCCCTTATCTTTTTATATTGTGATTGATTTAATTGTTATTGCTTTAAATTCATTTTAGATTTGCATGATATTTGTTTTAGAATTGAATAATTTTTAGAATCTCAATTCACCCCCCCTCTTTGGTTGCATAACTAGAATTTCAGTTTATTACCATTCAGACATGGAATTGTATTCTCTAAGGATCAATCACATAAAACATCTGAAGAGATAGAGAGAATGAGACGAGTTCCCTATGCAAAAGCAGTGGGAAGTCTCATATATGTCATGCCTTACACTATGTATGATACTGTTCACACATACGGACCGATGATGTGGCATTGACTGATGAGGTGTCACGATTCTATTGGACAAAAATTATTATGTACTGTTGATCGGTGACGTGACAGCATGTTAGTGGACCAAAAATCGTGCGTACGGTACATGCATATACACAGGATTATTTTCAACCAAACCGCTTACTATTCAAGCTGCCTGACTGTTCAAACTGCGTGGTCAAACCGTTTCACTATTCAAACTGCGTGGTCAAACCGTGTACTGTTGACTGATGACGTGGCACAATCCTGAGCGTCCAAAATATTTTTAATATGATGGTTATGATGTTCGCATATATGTATCCATAATATTGATTTTGATGATAACAAACAAGATTAAGAATGATTAAGTTTTTAAAAGCTCAAATTATTTTAAATAAATCATCATTTTCATAATATAAAGGCTTTATACTTAATGGAAAAATAATTTTATAAAATTGGTTGTTTTCAATTAATGGTCTAAATTGAAAAAGTTTTGAAACTCTGAAAATAGACTTATTTGTAAAGTTTTATGACAAATTGGGCCATAGTATAATTATAGAAAGTTTTAGGACAAAACTATAATTTTAAAAAATAATTTCACTGTAGCGATCACTATAGCAAACGGCTAACCATTTACTGAAAACGGCTAACCGATAATTTCCAGAAAGCATATTCTGCAAAGTATTGTTAAAATGATGATTCTGGAAACTAACGATGAACCGTTTACTGAAAATGGTGAATCGATTATTTTTAGATTGTTAACCTTGAACCGTTTAGTGAGAATGGTTAAGCCAAATTTATTTTACAGATCTCTGGAAATTAACGGTGAACCGATAGTGACAAACAATCAACCGATTATTTGAAATTTAACTCAACGGTAACTTTGAACAGAATAAACGGTTAACCATTTACAGTTAACGACGATCCGTTTACGAGCAGATAGTCAATAATGACTGGTTTTTCAGCTCCAACTATAAATAAGCTCAATCCAATTCAAACAAGAAGAATTCCAATGATCATCATTGAGCAAAATATTGAGAATACAATTTTCTTTGAGCTTTAAATCCTTGTATTCATCTCATTCATTCACACATTGAGCTTTCATTTATGAACAAACACATTGTGTGAGAGAAATTCATTTGTAATCCTTTTTGTAAAATCAAGTTAAAAGATTGTAAGTGTTGGGATACACTTGGGTTAAGAGATTAGGGATAATCTCTTGTTGTGAAGGTCCATTGATACCTTGGAAGTCAATTGTAAGCATTTGAAGTCTTGAAGGCTTGCTTAGTGAAATGCTCAAGCCTGGTGAGCTTAGAGGCGTTGATGTAGGCGGGGATTGCCGAACCACGTAAAAATCATTGTGTTTGTTTTCTCTTCCCTTAATCTTTTTATTGTACTTGATTGATTTATTTGTTATTTCTTTAAATCTGTCTTAGATTTGCATTGAGTTTTGTTTTAAAATTGAATAATTTTTAATATCCCAATTCACCCCCCCTCTTGGGTTGCACACTTGTATTTCAATTGGTATCAGAGCGAGCTGCTCTTGTGCAGACTTAATCGTCTAGAGTTAAAGATCCTTAGCAACCCAAATTAGCTTAACCTTCATGGAAGGCCAATCTACCGCTAGACCTCTAATCTTTGATGGTAATGACTATCCTTATTGGAAAACTAGGATGAGAGTCTTTTTTCAAGCCTTAGAGTATGAATTTGGGAAATAGTTTGTAATGGTTCTTTCATTCCTAGGAAGAATGCTTTAAGTGAGTTGGATAAGAAAAATATGTCTTTAAATTCCAAGGCTATGAATACTTTATTTTGTGCCTTAGATAAAAAGGAATTTCATAGAGTTTCAAATTGTTCTAATGCTTATGAAATTTGGAGAAAACTTGAAGTTGTGTATGAGGAGACTACAAACGAGGAGAAATCTCATGAAGTGTCAATTTTGGCACTTATGGCAATTGGAGATAAATCGGATGATGAACTTGATGAGGTAAGTGATCTTCCTACTTATGATGAATTATATGATGTGTTTAAAGAATTGCATGATGAGTGGATGGAAATTGGTAAAAAGAATACATGTCTAAAAAAAATGGTAGAGCTCACAAATGAAAATGAATCTCTAAGTGCAAAAATTATATGCCTAGAACTAGAGAATCAAAACATTGCATGATAAAGTTACATTATCAAATGAGAAATGTAGCACTTCGCACAAGCATCTAGAATCATATGTAGATGACTTGAAAAATGAAAAAGATGCCTTGCAAAAATGTAATGTTTCATTAAATAAAAAGATCAAAGAATTGGAATTAGATAATGAAATGTTACATGATAGGATTGCATCATTTAAATGTAAACAAAGTACTTTATATGAGCATGAGAAATCACATGTTGATGAATTAATGAAAGAAAATGAAGTGCTTAAGAAAAAGAGCAATAAGTTAAATGAGATTGTCTTAAAATTTACAAATGGACAAAAGATGTTAGATAACTTGCTTAATTCACAAAAATATGTGTTTAACAAAGAAGGTATTGGCTATAAGCCTAATCTGAAACAAAAGTATTATAAGAACTACTTTGTGAAGAATACCTCCATTAATGATCAAATTCTATGTCATTATTGCAATCAAAATGGTCATATGAGTTTTAGATGTTCATATAAGAAAAATGTATATTATAGAGTAAAATGCATTTGGGTTTCAAAAGGAACAAAATCTAACACTCAAGGACCCAAGAGTATTTGGGTACCAAAGGGCACAACGTGAATGTTTTCATTGTAGGCATCATTATGAAGAAATGGTGGAGAGTTCCTTGATGAAAGCTTATGAGGATAATCACTTGATCATTGTCTAAGCAAAAATGATGGAACAAGATGATTTAATTGTTTTGGTAACAACTATTGCCTTATTGATTATAAGTGATAGTGTTTTAATCTTAGTAAGTATTTCATATCTCATCATAACATTAAGTACATTAACATGATGTGGATAAGCTTATCTTGCCTATATATTATGTTGAGTGGATCATAATAAATGGATAATAGCTTGATTTTGCGAAAGTATACTTGTATGTTTACATGATGGAATTATCATTGTGTATAACATTGAGTGATTTATCACGATGCCTTTGTTTGATTTTGGTGATTGTACGGTCTTTGATTTCATCTTCTTAATTGTCTATCATCATTGTCCATCTCTTATGTATGTGTGAATTCATATGCCATTAATTGTGTTATATCATTTATAAAATTCGCACAAATGACTTATTGCACTTATGAATTTGATCACTTGTTCTTTACTTATAATAATGGCTTTTCTTAATAGCTATGTTGATTTTGATGATCTTATATTGTCATTATATACTTATGTTTTACTTAAGTTTTGATGATAAAGAATGTGTATTGATGATTACATTGTATTTGATGAAGCTTTGATCTTATGCAATCTATGATTACTAAATGAATGCATTTTTTTGTACTTTATCAATGTATTGTTGAATATGCCTTACTTGTTTTAAATGATATCGAAAAAGGGAAAAATACATATACTTCGACAATTTTAAGCATATAAGATTTTTTAAGTTATATTGAAATGTCACATTAGATCTTTGATGAGTTTAGTTGTCTTGATTTATAAAATGTGATTGGTAATTATGGAGCTTGGATAGTTGATAATGCATGCCAATTTGGTAAAGAAATCAAAACCTCTTTGCGAAGAGCAATTTTCAAAACTTCGGCATAAACTTGGGATGATTTGATTTCTTGATGATTTTGATGATTGATGATTATATGTGCTTTGCTTGATGAATTGAAGGAGTTGTTGGTTTGTTATAATTGTTTAAACTTATATGAAAATGTTTTTAACCATGTTGTGAATTTGAGGATTTGTTCATTTTTAAGGGGAGACTCTGTCGAAATTTTTGCTCGCACAAAATAAGTAATATCTTCATTGAATTATTTTTTTTAATGATCTTGTTTCGATTGCATCTATCTATCTTTTCT
This sequence comes from Citrus medica, assembly GCA_002013955.2. Classification (NCBI taxonomy): domain Eukaryota; kingdom Viridiplantae; phylum Streptophyta; class Magnoliopsida; order Sapindales; family Rutaceae; genus Citrus; species Citrus medica. The sequence continues at coordinate 56,099 of MKYO02019676.1, read as the reverse complement.
TTTTTACAATGAAGGGGGAGATAAATGTGATATATTTGGTAAAGAAATCAAAACCTCTTTGCGAAGAGCAATTTTCAAAAATTCGGCATAAACTTGGGATGATTTGATTTCTTGATGATTTTGATGATTGATGATTATATGTGCTTTGCTTGATGAATTGAAGGAGTTGTTGGTTTGTTATAATTGTTTAAACTTAAATGGAAGTGTTTTTAACCATGTTGTGAATTTGAGGATTTGTTCATTTTTAAGGGGAGTCTCTGTCGAAATTTTTGCTCGCACAAAATGAGTAATATATTCATCGAATTATTTTTTTTAATGGTCTTGTTTCGATTGCATCTATCTATCTTTTCTTTTTTACAATGAAGGGGGTGATAAATGTGATATATTTGGTAAAGAAATCAAAACCTCTTTGCGAAGAGCAATTTTCAAAAATTCGGCATAAACTTGGGATGATATTATTTCTTGATGATTTTGATGATTGATGATTATATGTGCTTTACTTGATGAATTGAAGGAGTTGTTGGTTTGTTATAATTGTTTAAACTTATATGGAAGTGTTTTTAACCATGTTGTGAATTTGAGGATTTGTTCATTTTTAAGGGGAGACTCTGTCGAAATTTTTGCTAGCACAAAATGAGTAATATCTTCATCGAATTATTTTTTTTAATGGTCTTGTTTCGATTGCATCTATCTATCTTTTCTTTTTTCTAATGAAGGGGGAGATAAATGTGATATATTTTCGGATAAAATCATTTTGGTTAAAATTTAAAATTGGTCATTTATTTAAGGGGAGCATACAATATGATTTTGGATAATGTGCATTTTAAACTTTTTGGTTGTCCAAAGGAGGAGACAAAGTAATATACCATTTTGATGTTGTCAAAAGGAGGAGAATAATATGGACACTTAAATATTGTTTTGATGATTAATATATGATTATGGTGATGATTTGATTACATGGGAGTTTTATATGATAATTTTATGTTATGAGTTGTTGACTTGGTAATTGATGAAATAATGGTTCATGATATTTTGGTGTGATGATTTATATATGAAGTTGGCTTGTATCATGATTTATAATAATTTGGGAGTAATATTATTAAACTTGTATTTGAGGTAATGCTTGTTGTTAGAGGGAGATTCTATCGAAATTTCTACTAGGATAACATGGGTAAAAATTTTGCTACTCTTATTCTTTTCCTTTAAGTTTCTTTTTTGATGATGTAGAGGGAGAAAAATACATATTTTAAATTTGTAAAAATTCTATTCTTTTTCTTTTCCATTAAGTTTTCTTTTTGATAATGAAGGGGGAGAAGAATACATGTATTTAAATTTGTTAATTTAGTAAATTGGCAAATTGTAAGGGAAGCTTACATTTAGGGGAAGTAATTTGTGGAATCATTCTTTAAATACATTCAAGGTTTGTTATCATAAAAAAGGGGGAGATTGTTAGCATATATGTATCCATAATATTGATTTTGATGATAACAAACAAGATTAAGAATGATTAAGTTTTTAAAAGCTCAAATTATTTTAAATAAATCATTATTTTCATAATATAAAGACTTTATACTTAATGGAAAAGTGATTTTATAAAATTGGTTGTTTTCAATTAATGGTTTAAATTGAAAAAGTTTTGAAACCCTAAAAATGGACTTATTTGTAAAGTTTTATGACAAATTGGGCCATAGTATAATTATAGAAAGTTTTAAGGCAAAACTATAAGTTTAGAAAATAATTTCACTGTAGCGATTACTGTAGCAAACGGCTAACCGTTTACTGAAAATGGCTAACCGATAATTTCCAGAAAGCATGTTCTGCAAAGTATTGTTAAAATGATGATTTTGGAAACTAACGGTGAACTGATTATTTCCAAATTGTTAACCTTGAACCGTTTAGTGAGAATAGTTAAGCCAAATTTAATTTACAGGTCTCTGGAATTTAACGGTGAACCGATAGTGACAAACGGTCAACCGATTATTTGAAATTAAGCTCAACGGTAACTTTGACCAGAATAAATAGTTAACCGTTTACAGTTAACGGCGATCCGTTTACAGTTAACAGCGATCCGTTTACAGGCAGACAGTCAATAACAGCTAATTTTTCAGCTCCAACTATAAATAAGCTCAATCCAATTCAAACAAGAAGAATTCCAACAATCATCATTGATCATTCATTTAAACATTGAGCTTTCATTTGTGATCAAACACATTGTGTGAGAGAAATTCATTTGTAATCCTTTTTGTAAAATCAAGTTAAAAGATTGTAAGTGTTGGGATACACTTGAGCTAAGAGATTGGGGATAATCTCTTGTTGTGAATGCCCATTGACACCTTGGAAGTCAATTGTAAGCATTTGAAGTCTTGGAGGCTTGCTTAGTGAAATCCTCAAGCCTAGTGAGCTTGGAGGCGTGGGCGTAGGCAGGGATTGCCGAACCACGTAAAAATCATTGTTTGTTTTCTCTTCCCTTAATCTTTTTATTGTGCTTGATTGATTTATTTGTTATTGCTTTAAATCCATCTTAGATTTACATTGAGTTTTGTTTTAAAATTGAATAATTTTTAATATCTCAATTCACCCCACTCTTGGGTTACACACTTGTATTTCATATGATTTACTCAGTGTATCTATAAAAAGGGGGCCTCCCCTCCTAATTTGGCATCCCTTAATTCATTTTTGAGTTCAATTTTCTGTAATTCCTTCTCCATCTTGTATTTTCTACGTATTTTAATAAATTTTCATTTTACCCTTAGTTCAATTATGAGTGGCTAAACTATTTCCATTTTATGATGTTAAACGTAAACTATTTCCATTTTCTTTAAAGGATCGAGCTCGTTCATGGTTCAATACATTGCCTGCTAATATCATTACATCATGGGAATAAATGGTAACAAAATTGTTGAATAAATATTTCCCAGTGCATAAAACTAATGTTATTCGCAGGGAAATCTCAGAGTTTACCCAAAGAGAAGATGAGCAGTTTTTCGAAACATGGGAGCGATTCAATGAGCTAATTTTCAATAAATTTCCATTTTACCCTTAATTTAATTATGAGTGGCTAATTTTCTTTCATGCTTGGGTTGAAGGTGAAGTCTCAACATGTGCTATGGGCTTTAATTGGTTAATTTACTTTCACTTCCCCTCTAATTTTTATGGATGTTTTGACTTTTCGTCGACAAATAGTAATAATCTTGTCTACATACCGCCCTGGTTTCAGNATTTCCCAGTGCATAAAACTAATGTTATTCGCAGGGAAATCTCAGAGTTTACCCAGAGAGAAGATGAGCAGTTTTTCGAAACATGGGAGCGATTCAATGAGCTAATTTTCAATAAATTTCCATTTTACCCTTAATTTAATTATGAGTGGCTAATTTTCTTTCATGCTTGGGTTGAAGGTGAAGTCTCAACATGTGCTATGGGCTTTAATTGGTTAATTTACTTTCACTTCCCCTCTAATTTTTATGGATGTTTTGACTTTTCGTCGACAAATAGTAATAATCTTGTCTACATACTGCCCTGGTTTCAACGGCTCCCTAGTACAAAGTTATTATTATTTGGCACGATAAGCCCTTAACACCATATTGATTAGAGTGTGGTTCATGAGGAGTGGAAACCCCTCACATGATTTAATTGGTACTAATGATGAATATTAAGCCCATTGTGCATGTTGATGCGGATCCAGGTACTCAAGTGCTTCATTTCAATAGATTTCTCTTCAATTTATTCTAGCCATTTTAATTTAAATTTTAGAATATTCTAAATCATTTTCACCACAAATTCATCCACCAATTTAGAAAATTAATTCTACACACAATTAAAATCTATTTTCTCATGGGATCGACACTCGTCACTATTGATCTATTCTACAATATATTCGTGCACTTGCGAGTTCAATAAAATTTGCACAACAAGTTTTTGGCGCCGTTACCGGGGAGGTAAGTTATTTTAATTTGGAGAATTAATTTTTGTAAATAATTTCTTTTAGTTATTTTCTTGCAATTTTTTTCCTATTTAAAAAAAATATAAAAAAGTGAATCTGCATTTAGAGGTAAGAATTTTTTATTTGTTTTCTCCTTCTTTATTTTTATTTGTTTTCTTCCCATTTTTTTTTTTGTATTCTTTGCATGGATGGTCGAATGTCATTATTACCTAATCTTGAGCGTATAAAACTTTAACTTGAAAAAACACTTCGCACATACAAATACGTAATTAAAGATAAAAGAGAAATGGATTTGCAACAACACCAACAAGCACCACCACAGGAGAAGCCATTTAACGATTACTTTAGTCCCTTAGCTAATTTGAGCACATCATGCATAAGATACCCAAATGTAGCTGCTAGGAGTTTTGAACTAAAACCTAGTGTGCTAAATTGTCTCCCAACATCTATGGCCTAGAAAATGAGGACCCATATAATCATCTGAATGATTTTCATGTTGTTTGTCAAACTTTTAAATATGAGAATTTTTCAGACGATGATGTTAAACTTAAAGTATTTCCATTTTCTTTAAAGGATCGAGCTCATTCATGGTTCAATACATTGCGTGCTAATATCATTACATCATGGGAATAAATGGTAACAAAATTGTTGAATAAATATTTCCCAGTGCATAAAACTAATGTTATTTGCAGGGAAATCTCAGAGTTTACCCAGAGAGAAGATGAGCAGTTTCTCGAAACATGGGAGCGATTCAATGAGCTACTCTTGAAGTGTCCACATCATGGGTACGAGAAATGACACCAATGCCAATACTTTTTGGAGGGATTATTGCCGCATGTGTAAGAATGGCTAATGGCAACAAGTGGAGGAGAGCTAATGTCAAAAAGTGCATCAGAGATTTGGGAATTCTTCCAGCGACAAGTGGATAATTTCCAACAATAGAGTCGATCACTCAGGAATACTAAAAGAATTAAGGGAGGGAATGAGGTTCACATTGGCGAGTCAAGTTCAGGAATCAAAGAAGTAAAAGAGATGGTTAAAGGTCTTTTTCGACAAATAGCATCGTTAACAACTGCTAAACCAACAGAACCACATGACCATGACTCATACTCAAATCAAGCCAATGTCATAGGTGTAATGAGAAAACCATCAAATTATAACCAGTACTCCAACACATATAACCCTGGATGGAGAAACCATCCCAATTTTTCATGGTCTTAAGGATTCCAACAGAATGGACCAACAGCTCCAGCTCCACTAATGCAACCAATTCCTCAAGTTCTTTAAGCTTTTTAGCCACCATTTAGACCATACAGAATTTCAACCATTTAAACCATGGGAGGATGCATTCCAGAATTTCAAGAATGTTACTCACTCCACGATTGAGCAACAGAACCGCACAATTGATGAACTATGAAATGAGATGAGAGTAGGCTTTAACTCACAAGCCCAATCAGTTTCAAACCTCGAGAAGAAGGTGGGACAACAAAGTGGAGATGCCCGTGAAGAAAACGAATCTATCATGACCTTGCGAAAAGGGAAAGAAGTTGACAACAAAGTGAAGATGCCGGTGACGAAAACGAATCAAATTGTACCTGTGAATGTTAGGACTCAACATTGGAGGAGAAAGAAGAAATCAACCCACGAGAATACATTCCTAAAGCTCCATTTCCTCAAAGGTTAGCTAAAGGAAAGAAAGGAAAATCCACGGGTGAGATTTTGGGAATCTTCAAACAAGTAAGTGTTAATATCCCTTTGCTTGATGCTATAAAGCAAGTTACATCTTATGTCAAATTTCTTAAAGACCTTTGTACTAAAAAGAGAAAATATTCACGTTCAAAAGAAGGCCTTTTTAACAGAAAACGTTAGTTCTATATTCCAACACAAAATTCCTCTAAAATATAAAGACCCAGACTCCCCCACTATCTCATGTAACATAGGGAACCGCATAATTGAGAATGCTTTGTTGGATTTAGGAGCTAGTGTGAATCTATTACCCTACTCAATATTTGTGAAACTTAGACTGGGAGAATTACACCCAACTCCAGTAGTGTTACAACTTGCAGATCGGTTCACGAAAATACCTCGTGGTATTATGGAGGACGTGCTTATCCAGGTAGACAAGTTTTATTTTCCTGTTGATTTCATTGTAATTGATACTCAACCAATCCAGGATTCAAGGAAGCACATCCCTATTATCCTAGGCCGACCTTTCTTGGCAACCGCCAATGGTCATATTCAATGCAGAACTGGAAACATGCAGTTGTCCTTTGGCAACATGACTGTGGAGCTAAACATTTTCAACATTGCCAAACAACCTCATAATGATGATGGAATTGTTGATGTGGATTTAATAGAAGAAATAATTGATAATACTTTTCTTTCAAACCTTAATGATGATCCTTTACAAACATGTTTAACTCACTTTGGTTTTGATTTTGATATTAACATATCAGTCAATGAGATCAACACCCTACTTGACTCAGCACCATCCATGGACACTAATAAATGGAAGTCAATAGTTGAACAACTAGCACCATTAGAGAAGAAACTCATCTCATCATCAGAATCACCACTGAAACTCAAGCTCAAATCATTACCGAACACATTGGAATATGCATTTTTGGGAGAAGAAAGCACTCTATCGGTAATCATCTCATCATCCCTAAATGACGAACAAAAAGGTAAGTTGTTGGATGTTTTAAAAGCGCACAAAGGAGCATTAGGATGGACCATAGCCAATATAAAAGGTATAAACCGAGTAGATTGCATGCATTACATTCACCTTGATGAAAATGCTAAACCTACTAGGGAAATGCAATGTCGGTTAAATCCTAATATAAAAGAAGTTGTTAGAACTGAAGTCCTTAAGCTATTAAACGCATGTATCAATTACCCTATTTCTGATAGTTCATGGGTCAGTCTTGTGCAAGTTGTCCCCAAAACGTCAAGAGTCACAGTAGTTACCAATGTTGATAATGAATTTATACCCACTCGAGTGACTGCAGGATGACGTGTATGCATTGATTATAGAAAGTTGAATTTAGTCACATGTAAAGACCATTTTTCTTTACCATTTATCGATCAAATGCTTGATAGATTAGCAGGCCATGAATTTTATTGCTTTCTAGATGGCTACTCAGGATATAATTAGATCTCTATAGCACCAAAAGATCAAGAGAAGGCCATTTTCACTTGTCCTTTTTGCACATTTACATATAGGAATATGCCATTTTGATTATGGAATGCACCTGCCACATTGCAACAATGCATGTTAAGCATTTTTTCTGATATGGTTGAACGATTCCTTGAAGTCTTTATGGATGACTTTTCTGTGTTTGGTGACTCATTTGATCAATCTTTATATCATCTAACACTATTTCTGCATAGATGTATCGAGAAGAACTTAGTCTTAAATTGAGAGAAGTTTCATTTTATGGTAAAACAATATATTGTTCTCGGTCACATCATTTCGAGCAAAGATATTGAGGTTGATAAAGCAAATGTGGATCTCATTTCCAATCTTCCTCCACCTAAAACAGTTAGAAAAGTAAGATCTTTCCTTGGGCATGCTGGTTTTTATAGACATTTCATTAAAGATTTTAGCAAAGTTTCTAGACACTTATGCAATCTACTTGTTAAGGATGTATATTTTGTCTTTGATGATTCATGTCTTGTGACATTTGAAAAACTAAAGCAATTGTTAATATCATCACCCATCATTCAGCCCCCAAATTGGAGCTTACCATTTAAGATCATGTGTAATGCATCTGATTATGCAGCAAGAGCAATATTAGGACAAAGCGTTGATTGAATTCCTCATGTTATTTACTATGCTAGTATGACATTGAATGAGGCACAGTTGAACTATTCAACTACTAAAAAGGAAATGCTAGCAATAGTGTTTGCATTAGAGAAATTTTGATCTTATCTTATTGGTTGTAAAATAATTATATTCATAGATCATGCTGCTCTTAAATATCTTCTCACAAAGAAAGATGCAAAAGCTAGGCTAATTCTTTGGGTGTTAATTTTGCAGGAATTCGACTTGGAATTTAAAGATAAGAAAGGCACAGAAAATGTCGTGGCAAACTATCTCTCTCGTCTCCATTTTGACACAATTACAGAGCCATTAATATTGAATGAATCATTTCCAGATGAACAATTAATGAGTGTGAAAGTTTTATCGTGGTATGTTGATATAATTAATTATCTTATTACAAGTCAATGTCCAGAGTATTGGACTAAGCAAGACAAGGCCAATTTTTTTTGCAGAAATAATGAATTTCTTTTGGGATGACCATTATCTGTTCAAGTATTGTGCAGATCAAATTATTAGACGATGTGTCCCACAAAGTGAAATTCATAATATTCTTTCATTCTACTATGAACAAGCTTGTGGAGGCCATTTCAGTGCTAATAAAACAGCAACTAAAGTTTTACAATGTGGTTTCTATTGACCAATTATATTTTGAGATGCTTACACTTTCTGTTCTTCATGTGATAAGTGTCAACGAATGGGGAGCATTACGCGAAGAAAAATGATGCCACTAAACCCAATTTTAGTGGTTGAGATTTTTTATGTATGGGGTATCGACTTCACGGGACCTTTTCCCCCTTCTTTTGACCATCAATACATATTGGTTGCTGTTGACTACGTATCGAAATGGGTAGAAGCAATTCCATGTAGAAGCAATGATCACAAGGTGGTGATAAGATTTTTGAAAAGTAACATTGTTTCACATTTTGGATTCCCTCGAGTAATAATCAGTGATGGTGGTACCCACTTTTGCAACAAATCATTCAAACCTCTTTTGACAAAGTATTCCACCACTCACAAAGTGGTGACCCCATATCATCCACAAATCAGTGGCCAAGTTGAGATCTCCAATCAAGCAATAAAACACATATTAGAAAAGACGGTGAGGCCAGACATAAAAGATTGGTCATTAAGACTCGATGATGCATTATGGGCATATAGAACGGATTTCAAAACCCTGATTGGGATGTCACTCTATAGGATAGTGTATGGAAAAGCTTGCCACATACCTTTAGAACTCGAGCATCGTGCGTACTGAGCCATTAAGAAATTCAACTTTGACATGCAACAAGCTAGCTCAGAAAGAAAATTACAGCTTGCAGAACTTGAAGAAATTCGTAATGATGCATACAAAAATGCAAAGATTTACAAGCAACGAATGAAAGTCTTTCATGACAAGCAAATTATGAGAAAATCTTTCACTCTAGGTCAGAAACTGCTTTTATTCAATTCTCACTTGCACCTATTCCCAGGTAAGTCACGCTCTCGATGGTCTGGCCCCTTTATTGTTTACATTGTTTTTCCACATGAGGAAATTGAAATTAATGACCCAAAGAACAGTGTCACTTTTAAAGTTAATGGTCAAAGATTAAAGTCATATCTAGAACACCAACCACATGGAGAAGACTCCGAAATAAATTTGAGTGACCCACCAGATTTAAATTGAGATTTTTCTTTTTTTTCGGTGATTTAATTTGTTTCTCTTTTTACTAATCTTTTGCTAATTGAAATTATTTTTGCATAAGTGTGTTTGTTTAACCATTAAATTTTCTCTTATCATTGTTAATCATGAGTGCCTCAATGAAACAGCTCCTCCTGAACATTCTTAGACAACTTCAACGTGTAAAATCTCATCTCAAAAGGCAGATTTGATTTTGTAAAATACATCATATTTGGGCTCTACAACCGCCAGAGTTGGTATCCCATGTTGAGGATTTAGAAAGCCAACTCAGAGACATTGAGGGAGGTGTCTACAACATCCAGTTAGAGCTTGAGGTAAATTCAATAATAGGACAATTGTAATTTTCTTTGTGTATTTTAGTTTGTTTTTCTGTTTGTGTACTTTAGTTTCCCATAATAACTGATATTCTGATGCAAAGGTATGGACATAAACGAGATTCTAGCAAAACTTCACAATCGATTCCATTCACTTCCTCAGAATTCCCTCCTTACAATCTATAAAGCTCGGTCCGAACGCATGCGATTGCTAATGAGGAATAACATACCTGCTGACATCTGCTGGTTAATCGAGGCCAAAATACGATTGGTAGGTGAGTTGCCTCCAAAATTTATTGCATACATGCCCAGTTGTGGTAAAAGAAATTATGCAAGAAAATGAAGAGCTTGAAGGAGGATTTCTATTGCTTGTCATAAATGTGCCAGAATGAGATACAATAAAAAATCATGTTCTGTAGGAATGGTGTCTGATAACAGGGAAGATTCAATTCATTAGGGATGGCTTGAATAAGGAGTCATTAGATGATATCCTTTTGTCTCTTGAAACACATTCCAGTGGATATGTACAATGAGCGATTCTCCAGTTATGGCCATTATTCTAGAAAGAGTATGGACGATATAGTCTCACGAATCTGACTATAAACGACCATGTTTGCTAGTTTATAAGAAAACTAGATGGGAAGCCTATCCTCGACCCATAGAGGTCGTTTAAGCCGTTTCTGAACGTAAAACCAAAGGACGATGTGAGTCACAATCGCAACTACCTGTAAATATCCTTTTACTTCACTATTGCTTAATTTCACTGTTGTTTTATCAATTACATTATTGTTTTTAATAAATTTATTTTATCACTGTTTGCTTTTTTTCTTTTTACTATTTGCTTTTTGTTTGTTTTTAATAAATTTATTTTATCACTGTTTGCTTTTTTTCTTTTTACTGTTTGCTTTTTTACTCTCGAGCCATGTGCTTTACGCGTTAATTGATACTGACATGCTACCTCATACACAGCTGTGACCCACTGTCACCAATATTCTTAAATATGATTTGTTTTGTTAAGCACTCATAACTTGTTTTTTGAGAAGTATACCAATGGCAGCTACTCTCAATAAATAATTCAAGAACATTTGTGTGCTTTCTGGATTTAATTATGGCAAATATAAAGAGTTCGTTGAGGCAGCCATAGATCTTGGTCGACGCATAGCTGAGAGAAAATTACACTTGGTATATGGAGGAGGTAACCGAGGGTTATCAAAATTGGTCTCAGAAGTTGCTTTTGTCAAAGGAAGCCAAGTGTTAGGCATCATCCCAAGAGCTCTAAAACCTTTGGGTAGTTTTTCTGACTTACCGATTGGAGAAGAGTTAGTTGTCTTAGGTATACAAGAAAGAATAACTAAAATGCTTAATCATGCTGATGTTTTCATTTTCTTACTAGGAGATCTTGCAACTCTAGAGGCACTTATCACATTAGCATTTTAGGCCTATCTGCACATTCATCAGAAACTCATCTGTTTGTTAAATGTCAATAACTTTTATGATGACTTCATCGTATTTCTTAACCATGCAATAAAAAACTATTTCATTCCTTCTGCAACGAAAAATTTTTTTATTTGTGCTCGCACTGATAATGAGCTACTTCATCTGTTACAAGCTTATAGACCAGAGCTAGACCCCAGGACTTTTGTGTTGGAGTCTCCAAATAATGATGTTAACAGTAGCCGCACTAAGTACAAATTAGATTTAACTCTCCGCTTGTAAATATTTTCTTCTGTGTTGCACCACCCAGGTGATGTCTTCTAAACTCTACTTCTTTCCTTTAAAACATTGAGGACAATGTTTCGTTCTGGCTGGGGGGAGGGAATAGTTGACAATTGTGGAATCTTGGTTAAGTTTTTACTGATTTTTTGTTGTAGAGACTAACCCTGGCTAACTTTTTGTGTGGAAGATAGATGAATATGGAGTGTAGTTACTCTAGAAATGCATCTTCTTAGTTTAAAAAAAACCAAAAAATAAAAAAAAATATTCCAAACATTTTCTTTTCCGTTATTAAGCTTTGACAATCACTTTTTTTTTAACTTCTTCTTTTTAGTTTCTCCTTTATAAATATATACTTTCAAATTTTTGAGTCGAAGATGGCTGAATATAGAGTGTAGTTACTCTAAAAATGTATCTTCTTAGTTAAAAAAACCATTTTCTTTTTCTATCATTTGAAGTGTACTTAATTAGCTTTTCTGCATCATTTTCACATTTCTTCATGCATATTTTCTTTTCATGTTTAGAATAGGTATAGTTTGAAGTCAAAGCTAGATATATGGGCTGAAAAGATGTACCAGTGCATAATAAAAAAAGAAATAAGAAATAAGAAATAAATTTGGTTGATTAGCATTTTTGTTTGACTTAACATCGTATTATTTCTAAACTGTGGGCATATTTCTTTCATCTTATTGAGAGCGTGTGACATTACTTCTTTATTATTTTCTTTCAAATTTAGCATTCATTGAAGTGACTATTTTTATTGGGTTTAATTTCCTTGTGAGAATGTCACTACTTCTAGTGAGATTTTGGGGTTTGACATGTCACTCTTGAAAGTAGTTGTGACAAAGTCTACTGGGCTGATTCAGGTGGATGGTTGATGTGGGTGTGATGTTTCTGCAGACTGGAGATAATGCTTATACTTTTATTTGATTGTTATCATCAGTCTGATTAAATAAACACGAGTGTTTTAAAAAAAAATCATTTTGGATTTGAATTTTATTTTTGCTTTATTTGCTAGTGATTAACAATAAGCTGGTTGGGGTGTGTGTTGGGTGTTAGAAAATGTATATTTATAAATGAGAAAATCGTCATTTTATACTTCAAGTTTTACTAATTTTCTATAAATTTTATGTAAATCCTTCTCCATCTTGTATTTTCTACGTATTTTAATAAATTTTCATTTTACCCTTAGTTCAATTATGAATAGCTAATTTTCTTTCAAGTTTGGGTTGAAGGTGAAGTCTCAACATGTGTCATAGGCTTTAATTGGCAAATTTACTTTCACTTCCCCTCTAATTTTTGTAGATGTTTTGACTTTTCGTCGATAAATAGTAATAATCTTGTCTATATACCGCCCTAGTTTCAGCGACTCCCTAGTACAAGGTTATTATTATTTGGCACGATAAGCCCTTAGCACCATATTGATTAGAGTATGGTTCATGAGGAGTGGAAATCCCCCTCATGATTTAATTGGCTCTAATAAGGATTATTAAGCCCATAGTGCATGTTGATGCGGATCCAGATACCCAAGTGTTTCATTTCAATAGATTTCTCTTCAATTTATTCTAGCCATTTTAATTTAAATTTTAGAATATTCCAAATCATTTTCACCACAAATTCATCCACCCATTTATAAAATTAATTCTACACACAATTAAAATCCATTTTTTCATGGGATCGACACTCGTCACCATTGATCTATTATACAATAGATTCGTGCACTTGCGAGTTTAATAAAATTTGCACAACAACTGCAGAAAAGCATATAATGAAGCATCTAAAAAGAACTAAAAATTATATGCTTGTGTATTATGGTGATGAACTCATTCCAGTAGGTTATACTAATTCTGACTTTATGTTAGATAAGGATTCAAGAAAATCAACTTCTGGCTATGTGTTTGCATTAGGAAGTGGAGCTATTAGTTGGAGGAGTGTGAACAATCTTGTATCACAGACTCCACAACTGAAGCTGAATATGTGGCTGCATCTGAAGCTGCAAAAGAAGTTGTATGGCTCCACAAGTTCCTATAAGATCTTGAGGTGGTACATGTTGTAACTGCACCCTTAAACTATTTTTTTATAATAGTGGTGCAGTAGCTCAACCTAAAGAATCAAGAAACCACAAGAAACAAAACATATTGAGAGGAAGTATCATCTTATAAGGGAATAATGTAGAAATGTTATATGACAATACCCCAAATGGCATTAGATGCTATATGGCAGATCTTATTACAATGGCCATTAGTGAGAAACCTTTATAACTTGCACTTAGAGCCCTAGAGCATGTAAAATATGCCAGATATGCTTTAAGAGCTAGTGGGAGATTGTTGGGATTATATGCTCTTTTAAAGCATATTAATTTATTTTCTGATTAATAAAATATTTAGATATTTTCAATTGCATAAATATATATTGAAAAAGATTTGTTTAATCATATTATATGTATTTATATGATCATCATATAGATTCACAGAAGACATAAATACAAGTTATTTTATAATTAAATAAATTTAATTGGCAGTTGATAAATAGAGTTGGGCGCTCTATTTATGTTTACACTGTAGCAAATTCATTGAATGATTTGTCTTAATCATGTATGAATTTATTGATGTAGTTTGACTACATTGAGCTGGATCACATATGAGATTTAATTAACCTTGCAATGACTGTCAGACTTATTAAATCTCATAGGCATTGATTTTACTATAATCTTAATCTTAAGTTAGTTATAATTTCATGATTGTAATTGTTATTCCATTTGAGTTACCAATGGGCACGACACATACTTATAGTCAAGATTACCCGATATCTTGGCAGGAGCAATTATAAGTATTGGAGTTATAGATTAACAATATAAAATTTGTACAACACATCTCCTGATGGGTTTTCGGCACTTGATCATAGAATTCTTTGGCCATAATGTGTCAACATATTTAATATGTTGAAAATGATCATTAGAGAAAATCAGTAAGTATCAAGGAATAAGATATTATTAAATTGATTGGACAGTTGAGATATCGATTTAATTAACGATGTGGTACAAATGATTATACAGTAAAGAAATCAATGTGGCTTGTGACGAATTATTATTAAAGCATACAATTATGGAGGTTAGTTCCAATATTTAGTGGAATAGATTTGGAATTAAATAATTGGGCTAGTTTAATTACAGACCTAATTATTGTAGCCACTATTGTATGTTTGCAAATGATCCCCGGGTTAGCTCATTTAATTGACTGCACCACTACTAGATTAATAAACAAGATAACTAACTATTTAGGTCAAAAGCCTAAATATATTATTTAGTAGGAGGCTCCATTAATATGCTTGAGTATAATGGGCCTTGTGTTATTTTACAAGGTGGGCCCCTATAACACAAAAACAAGTAACGTGACTTTTGTTTTAATTATTTTTTAATTTAAATCAAAATGGATTTAATAGAATTAAAAAATAAATAAATATGGAGCCTAGGGTTTCCACTAGATAGAAATATAAAAGGGCTTATTTCCTCCCAAAAGATAGAGAGCAACCACTTTATACAGATCAGAGAAAAAAAAATTTCTTCTATTGTTGAGAAAAAAAATTTCTCGTGCTAGTTGCTATTGGTAGTGATAAAGGCGCCCACACGTTAAGTGCAGATCAAACCTGAGTCATAGCCTGGAAGATTATTTGGTGGCGGATCGTGATCTAACAAGAGTGGTGGTGACAGATTGTGATCTAATAGGAGCAGTGGTGACGGATCATGATTTGGGAGCCCAAATTACTTCAGCAGAAAAAGCCAAATTAGATTTTTAAGGTACGATTTCTAGATTACCTATTCTTATATATTGTATGAGAGCGATCCTAAAAGTTTAATAAAAAAATTTAAAAAAATTGATTTTCCTCTAACAGCTATAGCATCTGTTGTTGAAGCAATCCTGGAATAATGACAGAGGAGATTTTGCGNTTTAAGGTACGATTTCTAGATTACCTATTCTTATATATTGTATGAGAGCGATCCTAAAAGTTTAATAAAAAAATTTAAAAAAAATTGATTTTCCTCTAACAGCTATAGCATCTGTTGTTGAAGCAATCCTGGAATAATGACAGAGGAGATTTTGCACGAGATACTCAGAATATTACGATCTGCGTTTACCCTAATTTTCAACTATAAAAGGAGCACACATCAAAAGGAAAAGAGGGAACCGTTACCCAAGACGAAAAATCACAAAGAGATAAAAGAAAATTAAAATTCAAGAGAGAGATTGAGGGCTGCATCAGGGGAGAAAACGCAGAGATCTATTGAAAATCAATCCTTCTTGTTCTTTTCTTATTTTTCTATTTATTCATGGGGATGTATTTGATGGCTAAAACTCTTTTATTTATTTTTTCTTTCACAAACTATGAACTAATTTTATTTATGGTTGAATGATAAACAATCTTGATGGTTTATTGAATGAATATATGTGTTGCTGCATGTTTGCTATAGCATTTTGTTTTGATAGTACTTATTTCTATTCATTATTTCGTCTGATCACTCATTTAATGATACTAGCTAAGAAAGAGCCATAAAAGGGTTTATCTTAGTGGAACATATCAAAACAATAACTTATCATTGTTTAACTTGATTCCAAAAGGGTCGTGCTTAATCTAAAATTAGTGATAAACTAGACATAGAGATTCACCTTGTAGGGTAATTAGAATCTAAGCGTGCAATTCTATGTCTTATGTTGGCATAATAACTTATCATTGTTAGGTTGCATATAGATATAAGATATCTAACATGCGATAATTAAGGATATATAAGGATTCTGCCCAGTGCTATAGCAGATGCTGTAGCAACCGAGCCAAACATTAGAAAAATAGTCAAAACCATTAAGTGAGTTTAATCACTCAACAAGTCTATATTGCATAGGGGTGTTTGAAATCTAATCTGATTTGCTTAATCCGTCTGATCCGTACAAATCTGATCTGTAAAAATTTGATCCGTGGATTGATGGATTGGACTGGATTGAAAATTTGATAATCCGCAATCAATAGATTGGATATGGATCTACTTCTGTAAATCTGCAAAAATCTGTGAATCCGCTCAAACATTAGAAAAATAGTCAAAACCATTAAGTGAGTTTAATCACTCAACAAGTCTATATTGCATAGGGGTGTTTGAAATCTAATCTGATTTGCTTAATCCGTCTGATCCGTACAAATCTGATCTGTAAAAATTTGATCCGTGGATTGATGGATTGGACTGGATTGAAAATTTGATAATCCGCAATCAATGGATTGGATATGGATCTACTTCTGTAAATCTGCAAAAATCTGTGAATCCGCAAAAAAAAAACTTGTAAATATGACATCAGTACTTACTAGTAAATAAATAAGTTAAAATATAGTTACATTAACACTATATTATATCTTATGCGATAATATATAAAATAAAAAATAATTAAATAAACAAATATAGCTTCCTAAACAGTTAATTTTCATGTATTGATATAAACAAATGAGATTTTTTTCTTATTTGGTGTGTTATATTTTGAAACTTTAAATGCATTTTCTAGCTTTATTTAAAAAATTAATTAATTTAAATCTTATTTAATTTTAAATTTGATCAGTAGTAAAATTATTTTTATAGTAGATTTTTTTATTTAGTTATTTTGTGGATTGTACAAAATTAAAAATCTTTAGTCTGCAAACCAATCCACGAAATGGTGGATTAGATATTGATTGAGTCAAATCCTCATCTGATCCGCAAACGTATGGATTGCATTTGGATTGAATTTCACCAATCCATGGATTGGATTGAATTGAAAATTTATAATCCACAAAATCATGGATTGCTTATGAATTAATGTTCAATCCACAAAATCCGATCCGTGAACACCCCTAATATTTCCATTAGTTTTATCCTTGAGTTTGACGTGACAATTTACTTTATTACATTTTATTTATTGTGTTTTATTTTAATTAGTATATTAGTTTCATTAATTATTTTATTTTAATTTAGAACAAAATCTGCACTGTCAGAATTGCTATAGCAAATCCAATAACATCAATCCCTATGGAGAAAATCTTGAATATTCATTATTATATTACTTGTTGTGTACACTTGCATATTGACATCAATAGCATTTGAATTAATTACAACAGGGGTCATCACTAATTGTAAGGGTTTATTAACACCTTCAAAGTCAATTGTAAATTTCGTGAAGCCTTAGATTGTGAGGCTTAGTAGTTGAATTCTCAACCTCAGTTTACTTGGAGGCATAAACATAGGCAGTTTTTGCCAAACCGCATAAAAGTTTCATGTTTGCTTTCTTCTCCATTATCTTTTTCAACTTATTCATTGTTATATTTATTGTTATTGAATTTCTTACGGCATTTTAAATTGTTTTGTGATTTTAATTGTTTAATTTTTTAAGAACCCAATTTATCCTCTCTTAAGCTTAACTAGATTTTCATTTGGTATCAGAGGGAGGTTCTCTTATTAGGACTTAATCTCTAAAGTATAAGGTACATGACAACCCAAAATGACTCAATATTTAAGGAAAGTCAATACACTACGAGACCTCCATTCTTTGATAGAAATGATTATTCGTATTGGAAAATTAGGATGAAAATTTACTTGCAAACACTAAATTATGAAATATGGGAAGCTATTTGTAATGGTTTGTTCATGCCCATGACAAAAAATGAAGAGGGGAAAGAAATTCCAAAACTTTCATGAGAATGGAATGAATCAAAAAAGAGAAAACCTTCTCTTAATTCCAAAGCTATGAATGCTCTGTTTTGTGCTTTAAATAGAAAAGAATTTCATTAAGTTTTAGGTTATTCTAATGCTTATGAAATTTGGAGAAAACTTAAAGTTGTGTATGAGAGGACTAATCAAGTTAAATAATCTATAATTAGTAGATATAAGTTGTTTCAAATGGAACAAAAAGAGAGTGCACATACTATATATACTCGATTTACAGATACTGTAAACACTCTATGAACCCTAGGAAAGAATTTTTCAAATAGTGAGAAAGTGAAAAAAATCATTAGATCTTTACTAAAAGAACAGAGACCTAAGGCTATGTTTGGCACACAGAATTGGATTGGAATAACTACTAGCATTGGACTAGATTAGAATGGATTAGATCAGGTTGAATTATTTATAGTGTTGACTTATGTTTTGTACAATGTCAAATTGGATTATGTAAAATAAAATTATCATCAAATTAAATAGTATTTACATTAATATTTTAATTTAAATATCAACTATTTATAGATATTTAACAAGAAATATTATAATTAATTAAAATTAAAACTAATAATATTCTGATTGGATGGAGGGAGAAGAGAAAATACAACTAAGGACAGAGATCCGGTCTCTTTACCTTAGAGGAAACGTAACAGTTTTTATGGTAGGATTCTGATATAGAAGATCAGCCTGCTAAGCATGCTTTTGAAATACAGAAAATTTAAAAATAGAAACTTTAAATTACAATCTTTAAATTAAATTACAAATTGAATTCTTACATGAGATTTCTTTTCGATCTAAAGGAATAAATGTTGTTATTCTAGGAACTCCTTTCATAAACTTCATTACTACTTATACTGTCAATTACGATAGTATATATTTTAAAGCAAAAAAGAAAAAATTAATTTTCCCTTTTATAGAAAAACCTAAAACCAGAAATTTGAATATTGTTAAAGCATGTTCTGTCTACCAAAACCAAATAAAGTTCACATTAAATTACAAATTTAATGTCCAAAGAAATTAAATGCTAAGCTTGTCCAAAGAATACAAACTGTGTAAATTTTTCTCTATATCATTAGGCTTTTGAATTTTATAAGGTGAGGCTTTGATTTGAACAGGTGGTTCACCATGATCAATGGTAACACTCCTGAGAGGGAGATGCTCAAATTCAATGGTTCTATCAGAATCTGACAGATTCCATTCAGTGATCTTTTTACGAATTGTGATTGGATTTGATTCTTTCAAAGGATAGGAAATGTCATTTTCTGAGGCATAAATATCAAACCAATCAAAAAATAAAATGTGAACTTTATGCAAATTAACAAATTTGTAGTATAATTCTTGGATTTCTTTTCTTTGATTTAGAAAATGTTTAAAAAACCAAAGTCTTTTTTCTTTATTATTATCAGAATAAAAATCATCGTGCAATAAAGTTTTATCAAGTTCAAAATCTTTTTCAAGGGCATTGATGACATTTTCTGTGATAGCAGAAAATGTAGGAGAAGTAAGAGAAGAAGGTTCCTTCTCTTACTGTCTTTGTTCATGTTGACGACTAGTGTAGATTGGGTGAGGAACACTAGTAGCGTAGTCAACAGAATGTATAGAAGAACTAGGTATATCCGAGGTGGAAAACCTAGGTTGACTTTTTATTGGTTGGAAAGGGAGATTTATAACAGAAGGAATTTTTGAAAATTTCCTTTCTAATGAAGGAATGCTGGTACAAGAGTCTTTATCAGAGAATTTGGAAGATGTAGATCTCCTAAAGGACAGTTTGACTTTACCATCGGAATACTGAGTCACATTTTGCAGCTGAATAGTTTCTGAATTGTTCTTTTGTTTTTCTTTTAATTCTTTAATCTCAAGTATAATTTCTTTAATCTCTTTTTGCAGATCTTGAATATTTGGAGTTACATCCTTTGTTTTTTTTTTATTCAGAATTTCTGTAAAAATTACAAATTGAATTCTTTGGACAAGCTTCAACGGTTTGTATTTCAAATCCCTACAGAAAGAAATTGGTATAAAAACAGGGAAAGAGAGGAAACCGTTTCTCGGATTCTGTAGGGATATAATGGGTTTTGAAAAGATTTAAACAGTGAATGACATTTGGAGTGAGAATATCTGGGCATGGCCCGAAGTAATTCCACCACTGTTGAAACCAGCTGGGAAGGCTTTGTACAGTTATTTTAGAAATGAAGAAAAATAACCATGAATGGGTCTTTTTGGGGTTTTGTATGAAAAAAGGTATTAAACCAAGCCTGTTGGTAGTCCCAATAGGAGAAAGATAGGCTATGGTTCATTTTGTTTTGGAAATTTAGAGGAAAGACTTTAGATTTGTGGAATAGATCACCCCATTGGTTTGGGCTCAAGACTTTCATAATAGTTGCCGTAGAATAGGCGGGTTTAGAATGGGATTCACTGAAGAAGAAATGTTTGAATTTTACTGATTCAGTGAATTCCAAAATGCTTTGATAATAAGGTTGTGGTTTTGATAAATCCCTTGGTTTAAAAAACCAACCTTTGGGGAAAAACTTTAAAATCGTTTGAAATGGATCAGCGTGATAAAATTCATCTTCCATAGATAAAATATTTTGAAAATGGGTTTTATTAAACCAATCTGAAGTTTTCTTTGGAAGTTTTGTTTGTGAAAGAACAATTTGAGAAGATGAACTTTCACCAGAAAGAATCACATTTTGAGAAAAAGATTTAGAAATCTCTTTAGAAATATATTTTTCTTCTTTAGGAGAAAACTGGCTTTGAGAAAAGCTTTGTAATGCAAGCATAACCTCAGGGGATTTAGAAATGGATTTCATATATTCATTTACCTATTCCTAGGAGGCAAGCGCTTTAGACTGGGCTTCTTGAGCTTCTTGTTCTTCTATTATGTCAATCCAAGATTTGATTGGCATAGCAGAAGAAAGCAATTTTTCTTTAGGTGGAGAAGATTGGGAGGCTTTAGATGGTGTTTGGGACACAGGGTTTGTGAGGATCCCTTTCCCTTTATCTCTTCTTTTGTCAAAAGCATAGAAAATATTAGATCGTGGAGGCTGATACCAATACAAACCAAGGATCGTGGAGTGTATGTATGTTCAAAAGATTAAATATATTAAAGAAATTAAATGCTAGGCAATTTTTTAATTCGTACGTGGCGTTGTTTTACCAGATCAATGCAGAACTTAATCTGCCTTTGAGAGCAGATCTGACTTAGAACATATCAATATCGCGCATGTCCTGGTTTCCAGCCGATATACCTTTAATTTTTAATTATCAAAACTTTTAATCAAATCAACACAAAGGCTCATAGAAAATATTAGATCTGGATCCCAGAACTAATATTCTGATTGGATGGAGGGAGAAGAGAAAATACAACTAAGGACAGAGATCTGGTCTCTTTGCCTTAGAGGAAACATAACAGTTTTTATGGCAGGATTCTGATATAGAAGATTAGCCTGCTAAGCATGCTTTTGAAATACAGAAAATTTAAAAATGGAAACTTTAAATTACAATCTTTAAATTAAATTACAAATTGAATTCTTACATGAGATTTCTTTTCGATCTGAAGGCTTTACAAAGAGTAAAATATTTTAAGGAAGAAGAAAGGAAAATCAGAAGACGGGAAAATTTCCTCTATGTCTTCAGTTCATCTTTTCCTTTTGAGAGAAAGAGAGAGCAGAAGACTAGAATGAAAAAGAAGAGTGATGAGTCTTAGTCTTCATCCACTCTTAAATACAAAATTGCTTTACCAAAGTGAATGCTCTGAATGCTCCAGCTGGTCTTCACATGCGGAGATAGTGGTGACAGCATAATTACTTTTGAAAAAGCTTCACGTGGATGGGACCTCAAACTTTTGACAAAGTCTTCACGTGAAGGGATGCTTTAGAGGATAATGGGTATAGCTTTTAAAAAACATGGCACATGTGCGGCCACACTTGTGTCTCGAAAGACGTTTTCAAAAGTTATCCTTATCCAGATCATCTTGGGAGTGCCGTAAAGACGTCTTTACAAGCAAAGAAATACAAATACAAATACAACAGATTTACAGATAATAAGAATTGCAATGAATTTACAAAAATAGAAATTGCGAATGGAAAATATACTTTTTTTTACATATAAACTTTAATTCTTTATTAAAGGAAAGATTCCGAAGCAATCATCTTCTTTGCCGTCTTAAAGGGATATAAAGGGCTCTGCCCTGTCATGTTCGGATGAGCTGGCAATAGATGGCTCGGATCTAGATGCAAGGAGCTGTTTCATTACTTTAAAATATTCTTCTTCTGCTTTGGCACTTGCCAAAAGAGATTGGGCTTTGGACTTCTGAGATAAAAAAGTTCCTTGGGCTTTAACATCTTTAAGACTCGGGGTTAGGAGGCCTTTTGAGGAAAGCCATTTTTTGACTATGGCTTCAGTCAATTTTGACTGTTCGTCAAACTTAGACCACCATTTGATTTTGAAAGTTCTTTGTAAAATAAGTTGGGCTTCTTGGGTATGATATCGAAAATTCCACATCCATACCCAGGGAAGAAAGAAATTGGTACAAAAACAAAGAAAGGGAGGAATTCTCAAATGAAAATGGTTCTTTAAATGCAAAGGTTAAATGTTTAGAAATAAAGGATAAAAACTTGCATGGTGAAATTATGTCTTTCAAAGAAAAACAAAGCATTGCACTTGAGCATGAAAATTCACTTATTAATGATTTGATTAAGGAAAATAAAACTCTTAAGAAAAAGAGTAATGAGCTCAATGGTATGTTTTAAAATTTATAAATAGTCAAAAGAATTTAGAATTCTCATAAGTATATTTTTGACAAAGGAAGAATTGGTTACAAGCCTAATCCGAAATAAAAATATTACAAGAATTACTTTATTAAGGCCGCCTCTATTGGTGACCATCAAATTGTTTACAACTACTGTAATGGAAATGGTCATATGAGTTATGCATGTCTGATTAGGGGAAATACTTATCTTGGTATTAAATCGGCTTAGGTTCCAAAAGGAACCATTAGTAACATTCAAGGACCTAAAAGACTTTAGGTGCCTAAACACTCAATTTGAGACTTTTTCTGCAGGGATCAAAGAAGAAAAGAAATAAATGGTATTTGGGTAGCAGATACTCAAGACATATGACTGGTGATTACTTTAAGCTATCAAGTTTTACTATAGTCGAAAATGGTGGGGACGTGTCTTTTGAAGAAAATTCAAAAGGAAAAATTGTTGGGATAGGCAATTGTTGGTATAAATTCAAATGCTATTGGTGTTAATGTGCTAGTGTACATAACAAGTAATATAATGATAAGTATTCAAGATAGTCTCCACAAGGATTGATGTTACGGAAATTGCTACAACAATCTCAACTGTTTTGCATAAATTGAAAGTAGATTGAACAATTAAACTAATAAACTACCTAATAAAATGCAATAAGTAAATATGCAGAAAAGCAAACTCTCATGTCAAGCACAAGGACAAAATCAATAGAAATGAAGTAGTTGACTGATTAAAACTCTCTTAACGGACTTGACTATTTCTTGAAAGTTTCGGTTCAGTTGCTGCAGCATATGCCACAGCACTGAGCAGAATCCTCATGCATCATTAGTTGTCGCATGTTAGATGTCTTATATCTATATGCAAACTAACAGTGACCAATTGTTATGCCAATATAAGATATAACATTACACGTTTAAGTTCGATTTACCCTACAAGGTGAATTCCTATATTTAGTTCATCACTAATTTTAGATTAAGTATGTCCCTTTTGGAATCAAGTTAAACTCAATTCAGGAAACCCAATGTAAAACCAAGTATTGCTTTGATATGTCCCACTAAGATAGGCCATTTCTGTAACTCTTCCTTAGTTTGTATCATTAAATAGGTGGTCAGCTGAAATAATGAATAGAAATAAGTTTTACCAAAATAAAATGCTATAGCAAACATGCAGCAACATATAAATTCAGTCAAGAACCCATTAAGATTGTTTATTACTCAACCACAAGTAAATTTAGTTCATAGTTTGCAAAAGAAAACTAAACAACAAAAGTTCAGTCGACAAATACATCTTTATGATCAAAAAATAAATAAGAAAATAAGAAAAGACTAAGAAAGACTGAATTCCAATTAATTCCTGCAAAGTCTCTGAAAACTAAACAACAAAAGTTCAGTCGACAAATACATCTTTATGATCAAAGAATAAATAAGAAAATAAGAAAAGACTAAGAAAGACTGAATTCGAATTAATTCCTGCAAAGTCTCACTGATGCCGCCTTGATTCTTGCTCTGAAATTATGTTTTTCCTTTGTTTCTTTTCAGTTTATGATCTTGGTTGACGGCCTCCTCTTTTCTTTTGCGTGTGTCCTTCTTTTATAGCTAAAAACAGGGTAAACAGAAGTTTAAGGCGCTCATCTTCCAGATTAGGAAACTACATATCGAAATGTGATAAGTTTCTTGCTCAAAATCTTTTCTGTTGTTCCAAGATTGGTACAGCAGTGGATGCTATAGCAATGGTTGCAGCATCTGCACTGTTTCATATTTGCTTTAATTCTTTTATAACTATATTCTTTTGTCCTTTTTGTGAGCCCATTTCTACAACATCCTTCTCATGAAATTTGAACTCTTGGTTACCTACAATTATTCATATGTTTTAAGCACACAATTATTCGAAATCAAGCAAACTTTATTAAATTCCATTAAAATGCACTAAAACATATCAATTACTTTCTAAGTAATCTTGAATTAATCCTAAAAGTATCATAGAGTTATCAGCAATGTCGATAAAAACTCATCTACAATTATTAAAAATGTGTGCTTAGTAGAAAATTTAAAACATAATTTGCTTAGCATTAGTCAATTGTGTGATAAGGGCTATAAAGTTATCTTTGGTAAATCAAAAAGTATTTTTGAGCATATAGGTGATGCTAAAATTCTATTTGTTAGAAAAGGATGCATAAATGTGTACACAATTGATATAGATTGTGCATTATCCAGTAAATGTTTTTCGGTATTACATGATAATAGCTGGTTGTGGCATAGAAGACTAGATATTGCAATCATGGATTCGATTTCAAAGATTTCCAAACATGATTTAATTAAAGGTTTTTCAAAAATTGGTTTTCAAAAGGATAAATATGTGAAGCTTGTCAATATGGAAAGCAAATCAAAACTTCTTTTAAAACTAAAAATCATATTTCTACTTTGAAACATCTTCAATTCTTTCACACAGATTTATTTGGACCATCTAGATATGTTAGCCTTAATGAAAAATATGCATTTGTTATAGTTGATTTTTTTTAGATATACTTGGGTATTGTTCTAAGCAAGTAAGGATTATGCCTTTGATGCTTTTAAAATCTTTTGTAAAAGAGTTCAAAATGAAAAAGGATACATTATTTCTTGTATTTGGAGTGGTCATAGTGAAGAATTTGAAAATTATAATTTAAAAAAATTTTGCAATAATTTTGGCATTAAGCATTAATTTTCATCACTAAGGACTCCACAACAAAATGAAGTTGTTGAAAGAAAAAATAGGTCTATTCAATAAACGGCTAAGACTGTATTGAATAAAAATTCTTTACTAAAATATTTTTAACCTGAAGCCGTTAACAATGCATCTTATATTTTGAATCGTGTGTTGATTAGATCATATTTCAACAAAATTCCCTATGAGTTTTCAAAGGGTAAGAAACTCAATGTCAGTTATTTCAAGATTTTTGAATGCAAAACTTTTATATTAAATACAAAAGAAAATTGAGGCAAATCTAATTCAAAATTGAATGTTGGTATTTTCCTTGGATATTCAAATATAAGCAAAGCTTATAGAGTGTATAATAAAATAACATTGGTTGCTGAAGAGTCCATGCATGTCATATTTGATTAATCTAAGTCTCCCTCTATAAAGAAAGTTGTTATTGATGATAATGCAAATATAGAGAAAAGAAATGAAGAATTGCAAAACGATGATTCTTCAAAAGATAAACGAGATGATCCACCATATGAGAATCAATAGGAGCAATGCGAAGAATAAGCTAAATTGGATCAAGATTATGGTAATATTCACACACTCCCCAAGCAGTGGAGGTTTGCTCTTTTCACCCTAAAGAATCAATTTCAGAAGATCACTCACGAGGCATAACCATTATATCATCATTTAGAAATATATATGAGCATGCTACATTTATATCTCAAATTTAACCAAAATATTTTTCCGATGCGGAAAATGCTAAATCTTGGATTATGGCCATGTAGGAAGAATTAAACTAATTTGAGAGAAATAACGCGTGAAAGCTAGTTCTTAAACCAAAATATCAATCCATAATAGGCACGAAATGGGTATTTAGAAATAAGATGGATGAATCCGGTATGATTATAAGGAATAAAACTAGATTAGTGGTTCAAGGATACAACTATTGTAATTAATTCAAATGCTATGGGCGTCAGTGTGCAAGTGTACACAACAAGTAATATAATTATGAGCATTCCAGATCATCTCCACAGGGATTGATGTTATGAGATTTGCTACAGCAATCTCAACAGTACAATTTTGCTATAATTAAAAATAAAATAGATAATAAAACTAATAAATTAATTAAAATAAAATGCAATAAATAAAAATGCAAATAAATAAATTATCACGTCACACACAATGATAAAGCCAATAGGAATGCAGTAGTTGAGTGATTAAATGCACTTAATGGTTTTGACTATTTTTCTAATGTTTGGCTCAATTGCTATAGCATCTGTTACAACACTGGGTAGAATTCTTATGTATCCTCAGTTGTCATATGTTGGATATCTTATATCTATTTGTAACTTAACAGTGATCAGTTGTCATGCCAACATAAGATATAGCATTACAACCTTAGGTTCTAATTACCATACAAGGTGAATCCTTATGTCTAGTTCATCACTAATTTTAGATTAAGCATGGCCCTTTCGGAATCAAGTAAAATTCAACTCAGGAAACTCAATCTAAAACCAAGTATTGTTTTGATATGTTACATTAAGATTTGCCCTTTTGTGACTCTTTCTTAGCTAGTATCATTAAATGGCTGATTGGTCGAAATAATGAATAGAAGTAAGTATTATCAAAATAAAGTGCTATAGCAAACTTATAGCAACACATATAATCAGTCAATGAACCATTAAGATTGTTTATCACTCAACCACAAATAAATTTAGTTCATGGCTTGCAAAAGAAAATAAAGAAAAGAGTTTTAGCCATCAAATACATCTCCATGAATAAATAGAAAACAAGAAAAGAACAAGAAAAACTTATTTTCAATGGATCTCTGGGTTTTTAATTCTGGTGCAGTCCTCAATCTCTCTCTTGAATTCTATTTTTCTTTTGTTTCTTTACAGGTTTTCTCCTTGGATGATGGCCTCATTTTCCTTTGCGTGTGTGCTTCTTTTAAAAATGAAAATTAGGCTAAACGAAAGTCTAGGGCGCACAACTTCCAAATTAAGAAACTCCATATCACAATCTTCTAAGTATCTTACGCGAAATCTTCTCTGTCATTTTTCCAGGATTGTTACAACAACGGACGCTACAGCAACAGTTACAACAACTATACTATTCCAGATTTGTTTCAATTCTTTTGCATCCAAGTTCTTTCCTTATTTTTGTAAGCATTTTGAATCCACATTCCTTCCTTAAAATTTGAGCTTCCGATTACCTACAATTATGCATATGATCTAAGCACACAAATTATTCTAAATCAATCAAAATTTATTAAATTAAACTGAAATAGATGTTCATGTATAATATAATTAAAATGCAATAAAAACATGTCATTTACTCTGTAAGTATTATTAATTCAAGTCTAAAAATACTATGATAACTCTCATTTCACAGAGTTATCACACTCCCAAACTTAAACCATTACTTGTCCTCAAGTAATGACAACAACGCTGCACTTCAATCACACAACCATGCACTAATAACTTAGCTCTGTCATCAAATTCGTAAGGATTCTTCAACCTTCAGATCACACCCTCAATCATGCAAAATTTCCATTGTAGTTCAGTTTTAAACTTAGGCATTATTCTATCCAAAGTGTGTGTGTGCATTTTGATCAAGTCTCAGAGATGCTGCAATATCACTTAAGCATCACATGCATTTTACAGATATAATAACAATATAACCAAATCCATCTTGTGGGAGAGACAAAAGTCTTAAACAGATTCAAACTGTGCTACAACAATCATCCTCAGTTTTTTTTTCAGTCACTTAAACCCTTCAATGCAACATTGAGCTTTCATATGAATGTCTATCACTTGTAATGACGACACCCAATTACTCACTCAAAGTACATGTCAGAGTTGCTACAGCACACACATCTAGGTTGCTATATCTAGGTCTTACATTTGGATGCCTTTGACTCAAGATTGAACATAGGGCTCATGAACTGACCTGGTTACTCAGTATCCTAGGCAGCGGACCCCTTTATTTTTATTCCTTCATCATAATTTTTTTTATAGTTGCTGCAGCACTGCTCATAGCTCTTATTACCTTTTGACTGAAGTCTACATATGGGGTGCAGACTCAGCCCTAGTTACTCAGCAACTTAAACCATTGGAGTAGAATTTATTTCATAACATGCCCAGTTCAGCAAAAATTTTCCCCCAAACTTGAGATATTTTGTACTCTTTTTGGTTTTCCTGGCTCTGTTACAACATACTCATAAAACCCAACTAAAGTCTAAGTGTTGAGACAAAATTTCAACCTCCATTTATAACTATCCCTACTTGATATTCCCAATTATTGAATGACACTCAATTTATCTTCATTAGGTTTGCAAATCCATACACAAATAATAGATAATAGAGCTTTACATAACACACAAAACACATACAGTCACAAACACAATATATAATAACATAAACCCTCCAAACTTGAGAGGTGTTGTGTCCTCACAAGCACACAAATTAAAACTAAAACAAACATGCATGCATTAACAAGTAAGAAATGCAACTTGATTAATAAAAAACAAATAATAAAATAAAAGCTTCAGATGTTGAAGAAAATTAAAACGGGCTGGTAGGAGATACTCCCTTGGTGTTGGATGTCTTGCTGCAGCAACTGTTGTAAAAGGTTCACTTCTTTTTAGTTGCACTCTTCAGGTGTTCCTTAGGTGAATCCTGTAGTATGGCAGCTAACGACTTTTATTTCTTGCTCAAAGTTGGACTGATTGGTAGGGTTCCAGCAGGTTCACTAGCTTTGAGTTGAATTGGTCTGGTTCACTTGTGCTCCGGTTCTTCTGGTGTCATGGCCCCTCCAGAGGTTCGTGCTCCTTTTGCTTGCTGGATACCTTGGGAGTTTTTGCAAGAGATTTTGTTGGAGTTTATTAGGATGCCGCTGGAGCAAATTTTGCTACAGTAGGCTACTCAATAGTAATAGCAGCAATGATGTCCTAGAGACTGCTTCTCGCCTCCTTAAAGGAAAGGATAATTATCACGGTAATTGAGGGATTGCACAATCCTTCCTTATCTATAACTCTGATCTGCTGACTTCATTCTGACAAAACTCCCAATGGTAAGAAAAATTTCCACGGCTTTGTCAATGCAACGGTAAAAACTCGCTGCTGCAATTATCAATTTCGATTCTACAATAACAGTGATAAATTGTCTTGATGTATGAGAAACATTGCCCAACTTCCTTGTTGTATGTAATGCTACAACAACTCGTATAAGTTTCTTAGCCCTTTTTTTTTATATGTGCTGCAAAAAAATAAAAAGGAAGAAAAGAAATTAAATAATAAATTCAAAATGACAAAAACTGTGAATGAAAAATATGCAAAATTAGACTTAATGTTGAAATAAAAATTAAAATAACTTCCCTACTCATTGGGTTGCCTTTCAATTAGCGTTTGATTTTAGGTCCTTCAGCCTGACCATCCTTGTTTGCTCATGTGGGGTCCTTCATCAAATAGCCTTCTTGTATCTCCCCAACACATCCACCAAACTCTTTTCTTGATTTGTTTAAGAGGTCTAAAGATTCCAAATGTTTGTCATTTCTCACAGGTTGCTTCTCCCTTGACCATGCTATGTTAGCTACTTCACGATCTTCATCATCAAGTTTTTCAAATGTTACAGCATTGATTTCTTCTTTGCTGTAGTAACTGTGTAATTTCTCTACTACAAAAAAGTCCAATAAAATTACAATCTTCAACCTCATCAGGACTCTTCATAGCATCCAGCACATTGAATGTCACTTGCTGATCATTGACCCACATAATCAACTTTCCTTTTCGCACATCAATAAGAGTCTTTCCCGTGGTTAAGAAAGGTCTTTCTAGAATGACTAATACTTTTTTATCTGCCTCAAAGTCTAGCACTAAGAAATCCACTGGAAAAATAAATTTATCCACCTTCACCAATACATCTTCAATCTTCCCTTCTAGATAGGCATGAGATCTGTTAGCAAGTTGTAAAGTCACTGTTGTTGGTCTACATTCACCAACTCCCAATTGCTTAAATACTGATAAAGCATGATATTAATGCTAGCCCCCATATCACAAAGTGCTTTACCATCGTATTTAGTGCCTATGAGCATGGGATTGTGAAGCTTCCTAGATCCTTCATCTTCTGCAATATCTTACTCTGAAGCATGCGACTGCACTCATTTGTTAGAGCAACTGTTTCAAATTCTCCAAGTCTTGTTTTTTTGGTCAAAATATCCTTTAAAAATTTCGCATAATTCGGCATTTGCTCTAGAGCTTCCACAAAAAAGATATTGATATGTAAGTTGTTTCAGCACTCCCAAGATTTTGCTGAATTGCCTGGAACCTTTAAGAAAATTTTGGTGGATGTCTAAATTGTTGTACTACAGCAGGTTGTGCAGACTGCTTCTCTTTTACTATGTTTTGAGTTGGTACTGCAACATCGTTATCCATATGTATTGGATCATCATTTTTTACAGATGTTGTAGATTGGCTGTTCTTGCCAATGTGTTGTGAAGTGAAGGATTGTGGCTCTTCTTGAATTTGAGTTTCGCTTTGGGTTAAAGTGGACTCAACTCTTCTTTTTGGTACACTAACTAGACTATGAACATCATTCATATATCTCAAGTTAATCACTTTGTAGTGCTCTTTCCCTTATCCTCTTAGATCCTCTATATTGCTGGGTAAACCTGCTCTGAGGTTTGTTGCTTAATGCTGTAGCAATCTTTCAAATTTAATTTTTCAGATTTCTCAAAGATACAGTATGACTTTGGACAACCTCTTCATTCTTCACAATATAATCCTTAATCAAAGCTTCAATGGAGTTGAATTGATCATTGTTGATATTTCTTTGCCCTTAATTTTGCTAATAAAATTCAGGTGGTTGAGCAGGTCTGTTCTGTTCACTAGGTGCTGTAGCAATCTGGTTATAATAACTCTATAAAAAGTTCAGGTGTTGTCTCCATCTAGTGTTGTAAGTGTTTGAATATAGATTGTTCTAGTTCTGTTTATTAAAGTTGTCCACACAGTTGATTGAGTTTGGATTTCCAGGACAATTGTCGAATAAGTGCCTTTCTCCATAATAAACATAGGCTACTTCAGCAACTTGGTTGACAGTTGCTGGAGCAGTGGTCATAAATTTCACTATATTTGTTAATGAGGTTACTTGGGCTGATAATGTTATCAAGGCATTTACGTTATGGACTCATGTTGTTCCTCTTGTTGTAGCTTCTCTGGTTGATGGCGACTGATAGATATTGTTGGCTATCCTCTCCAAAATTTCATAAGCCTCATTGTAAAACTTAGATAACAAGGCCCCATTTGTTGAAGCATCTACAATCAATCCAGTGCTTGGGTTGAGACCATTGTAGAAAGTTTCCAACTGTATGCAGTAAGGAATATCATGATGAGGACATCTTCTGAGTAACTCATTAAATCTTTCTCATGCATCATACAATCTCTCATCTTTTAGTTAATGGAAAGATGTGATCTCGTTCCTCAATTTGGCATTCTTGGTTGGCAGGAAGTATTTCATTAAAAATTTGTCAGCCAAGTCATTCCATGTAGTGATGGAATTAGGTGGTAAAGAATTTAACCATTCTTTTGCTCGATCTCTTAAAGAAAACGAGAAACGTTTGGTCTCAATGCTTCATTCGATGCACCAGTAATCTTGAAAGCATCACTCACTTCCAAAAATAGCTTAAGATGTAGATGAGGATCTTCTGATGGCAGTCCATTAAATTGCCCCACTGTTCCTAGCATCTGAAACGTCACTAGTTTGAGCTCAAAATTGTCAGCTTGAATGTCGGGTCTAGCTATTCCCGGATGTATGGCTTGAGGAGTCAACAATGCATAGTCTCAAATGGCTTTATCTCTATCGTCCACCATGTGAATAATATTGTTGTTCCCTGGTTGCCTGTGAACATGTTGGTCATTCAGACCTTCAGGTACATTGACTGGTTGTATCTCCCCTCTAGGGTTCAAATTTCTTATATCATGCAAATCATCCATTGCTACAACAACTTGTAATTCCCAATGCTCTCTTCTCAATCTTTTTGCAACTCTTTTAATTTCTAGATCAAACTAGAATTCAACAGATTTATATTTGCGCATGTAAGCGCTGCTAGATCACCTATGTCAAGAAAGTAAACAAATTAAAATAGAATTAAAAATTAGCACCGTTAAAACTAATTTCACAAATCACAACGAACAATCAATCCCCAGCAACGGCCTAAAAACTTATTGTAATTAATTCAAATGCTATGTTTGTCAGTGTGCAAGTGTACACAACATGTAATATAATTATGAGTATTCAAAATCATCTCCACATGGATTGATGTTATTAGATTTGCTACAGCAATTTCAACAGTGCAGTTTTTGTTTAATTAAAAATAAAACAGGTAATAAAACTAATAAATTAATTGAAATAAAATGCAATAAATAAAAATGCAAATAAATAAATTCTCACGTCATACACAAGGATAAAACCAATAGGAATGGAGTACTTGAGTGATTAAACTCACTTAATGGTTTTGACTATTTTTCTAATGTTTGACTCGATTACTACAACATCTACTACAGTACTGGGAAGAATCTGTATGTATCCTCAGCTGTCATATGTTGGATATCTTATATATATATGAACCTAACAGAGTAATAGTGATCAGTTGCCATGCCAACATAAGATATAACATTACAACCTTATGTTCTAATTACCCTACAAGGTGAATCCCTATGTCTAATTCATCACTAATTTTAGATTAAGTATGACCCTTTTGGAATTAAGTAAAATTCAACTTAGGAAACTCAATTTAAAATCAAGTATTGTTCTGATATGTTCCACTAAGATAGGCTATTTTGTGGCTCTTTCTTAGCTAGTATGATTAAATGGGTAATCAACCGAAATAATGAATAGAAATAAGTATTATAAAAACAAAGTGTTATAGCAAACATGGAGCAACACATATAATTAGTCAATGAACCATTAAGATTGTTTATCACTCAACCAAAAAAAAATTAGTTCATGGTTTGCGAAAGAAAATAAAGAAAAGAGTTTTAGCCATCAAATACATCCTATGAATATATAGAAAACAAGAAAAGAACAAGAAGGACTAATTTTCAATGGATCTCTGTGTTTTTTCCTCTGGTGCAGCCCTCAATCTCTCTCTTGAATTCTATTTTTCTTTTATTTCTTTGCGGTTTTTCTCCTTGGGTGACGGCTCTACTTTTCCTTTGCGTGTGTGCTTCTTTTATAGATGAAAATTAGGGTAAACGGAAGTCTAAGGCGCGTATCTTCCAAATTAGAAAACTCTAGATCGCAATCTTCTAAGTATCTCACGTGAAATCTTCTCTGTCGTTATTCCAAGATTGCTACAGCAACTGCACTGTTCCATATTTATTTCAATTTTTTTGTATCCAAGTTCTTTCCTCATTTTTGTAAGCCTATTACATCAGCATTCTTTCCTTGAAATTTGAGCTTCCAGTCACCTACAATTATGCATATGATTTAAGCACACAAATTATTCTAAATCAAACATAATTTATAAAAATTAAACTAAAATGGATGTTCATGCAAAATATAATTAAAATGCAATAAAAACATGTCATTTACTCTTTAAGTATTATTGATTCAAGTTTAAAAGTGTTATGATAACTCTCATTTCATAGAGTTATCAACAACCAAGAGGAAGGAATCGATTTTGATGAAGATTTTGCTTTTGTAGCTAGATTGGAATTCATTAAGTTACTTTTAGCATTAACAAGTCATAAAGATTTTATTTTGTATCAAATGGATGTTAAAAGTGTATTCATATATATTTATATTATAAAGAAATTTTATGTGATATTGAGACTACTAGCATAAATGATTTTATATCTTTGACAATTATATGATGTAGAATAAAGAGGAAACGGCTCGTCACTTACTAAAATAGCTAACCATTTGGAAGGTAGTTAGTCTGTATAAACCAAATAGTTAACCACTTGACCCAAACGGTTAACCATTTAAAAAATGAGAGCCTATCAAATTGAAGCGGTAAAGCGCTACATGAATACTCTCTAAAATACAACGGCTTACCATTTCTTTTAAATTGTTCACGGATATCGATTCATCTACCCTCTGGAATGAAAACGGCATGCTGCTTACGTTAAACGGTATGCTGATTTCGTGTTTTGAATGACTATTTTGGTCATCTTTCTTCATTTTCTATCTCTCTTTCGGTAAACCATTTCCTTCTCTCTAGAACCGACAATGGCTTTTCTTCTCTCTCATTCAAATCCTTTATTTTCTTTACTTATCATGCCAAATTAAGCCTAGAAATCTTTATATTTCACTTTAACATTAAATATTCATCACCTAACACAATTTCATCACCTTAATCCAAAAATCCTAAATCTACCCATTTTTTCTACCTTTTTATTCAAAATTGATTCATTTTTCATCAATTTTTTGATAAAATTGACACACCACATCACTTTCAAAAACCTTTTTCTACCTTTTAATTGGTTCATATCTACCCATTTCAAGAATTCTCCTTAAATTTTGAATTTGAGCATCCATGGCATATGACTCTAGTTCTAGGGCAAAGAAGGGCAAACATCTAGCTCCTAAGACAAAGCGTCCTCGACCTATAGATGATCTTGATGAGTACCTAACTTCAGCTCCATTCATTTTGCAACGGTACCAATGGCCACACGCTTTTACAACAAATTCAGGCCGTGCATGGTACTTGATTTTTTATTTTTGTTGTTAATTTGGATAGCATGTCTACACTGAGTATTTGTAATAACAATTTGACAGAATTTTCGGAAGGAATTGGTTGGAGATGCTTTGGTTATTAAGAAGAACGTGTATCCTAATTTGGCTATCCTAATTTGGTTAAAGTGTTTTACTTGAATATGGATATTTCCGCATAAAAGAAAGATTGAGTAATCACTAATGTTGCTAGCATCCCTATAGACTTTGATGTTGCTGACTTTAATACAATCTTAGGAACTCCAAAGATAGGCCTATAACTATACTTATCTTGGAAAAAACTCATATTTGCTAGGCACACATGTTAATACTGTTAGAAACATTTGTACGCGTCAGTAACTTATCTAATGATGTTTGTATTATTCATTTTCGTGCTCAATGCTTGTGTCTTCAATCCCATATTTTATATAGCATACTCTAACATGTTGCTAGTCCTATGAAGGGGCATGCCGAAGAGGTTACTCGTTTAGATGTGGCTTTAATTGATTGTATTTTATGGGTTGTAAGGTTAACCTTGGGTACGTCATTATCTGTCATATGCTTAGTATTTCGATGGTTATTAACCAATCATTTCCATATGGAAGTATTATAAACCGAATCTTGGAGCATTTTAGAGTGCCTATAGATGAATTTACTTTTCAGCAGACCAAACCGTTGAAGGATGATATTATTTGTGGCCTAGGATTTGATTGGTAGAATGAGCAATGGGTCAAAGGGTTTTCAATAAAAAATCAGTACACATTGATAGCTCTTAATGACGAGTATATGCTCAATGATGTCCTGGCTTTCGACCAACTACTCGATATTTGTCTCCCACTACGACAATAAGTTAGACCTCAAGCTCCAGCAGCTCCTGCTCCAGACACTCTACTTCCGCAACACCTACTGCTGACACACATGCGCTAAAAGAAGTTACTCGTCAGTAGATGCTTAATGAGGTTCGCTCTCTCTGTGTATAGCATACTAGTTTTCAATAGTATATCCTTGAGGAGCAGCAATGACGTTTTCATTAACAGCAGCATATTCTTGATAGACATCGACAGCTATTCGAGCATCTCGGGTTTCCCTATCCTCTACCTCTACCACCTCAGTAGTTTCTAGTCTTTATCTGTATTTCACTATGACTCACCAATATTACATTGTCATTATAACTATTCAGTATTTATGTGCTTGTGGTTATCATGATCTTATGCTTATATTATGATAGTTAATGCATTTCTTAAGAACAGTGATTGATAGGGGAGTTTTTCTGAACATTTTTGACTTGGTATTGCTTATATTTTGGTAATTTTCTATCATTTTTATTTCTCTTTATGCAAATTTATGCTTTTGATGATGAAAGGGGGAAAAAGATGTATTTTGAATTGTTATTGAAATGAAGTGAATTGGTATTCAATTGAAGTGATTAGTATTAATTTAAAATGATAGTGATTGGTATTGTATTTTGAAATTATATTTGAAATGGTATTGATTTGAAGTGATTGACATTGATATAAAATTTGACATGTTGTGACACAGGCACACACACAGGGGAAGTTACGAATTGCACATGTCATATATTCAGGGAGAGTTTTAGTTATGTAGTTCAAAATACACTAAGTGATTTGTTATCATTAAAAAGGGTGAGATTATTGACCTGTATAGTTATATGGCCTTTTGATTTTGATGATAACAAACTACAATATAACCTCTATAAATTAATACTCGATAAATTAATAATCTCTATAATATAATAATTTTTTGCAATCCTGACTTGGGCGCTAAAGCTAAATTAATAATTTCGATAAATTAATAAGATAATAATTTTTTTGAGAACTCATATATAACTCTGTGGTCCCATTTATATCATAAATTAATAATTGTAGAAATTACAAATATTGTGAAATTACAAATGTAACTGACTATGTCAATTTATTAAAATATGAGTTTATTGTAACTTGTTTTTTTTTTTTTGAAGTTTAAATCTAGTTGAATCTCATCTCTAATTTTTCTTATTGCATCTCAAAGTTCTAGGGTTGAATTCTCGTACTGCAATAAAAAATTATGAAGTGTTGTTGATGACTTGAGTGCTTCAATGCACGAAATAGGCTCTAAATGTACCGTGTCATCCTCAACTTCCTCTTCAGCACGATCTTCAATGATGTTAGCAATAATTTCTTCTAAACTTTGGACCTCTAAATGTTAGTTCTTTGTACTGTGAACACACTCTATAAATTAATAAATTATTAATTTATCGATGAATTAATATCTCTCTAAATTAATAAATTTCTATGGTCTCGACATTATTAATCTATAGAGGTTATACTGTATGTGTTAAAGATAATAGGAAATACAAATATCTCTATATCTCCTTTCTAAACTTGCAATTAAATGAATGTATGATTAAAGCTCTTAAAATGTTTTCTTTGTACTTTCAAGAAAAAAATCTTCTATGTGGATATATAATCTCATGAAACGTGTTATTGAATTTTTATTATTTTTATGTCCTAAAAATAAGCTTGTTAAGTTTACATAAAAGTTTTCGAAACAAAATTTTATTTTCTGTGTCAACCGCAAACCGCTATAATTAAAACCGTAAGCTCGATGAGGCTAGAAATTGCTTTTGGACACAAATGGCTTACCACTAAAGTTTAAATGGCAAATCGACTTCAATCAGTGACTCTCTAGAACCCAAATATCAAATTGGCAAACTTGAAGTGGCAAACTAATTATATTTTAGTGACTCTATAGAATCCAAACAGCAAATCGATTGGTAAACCGACAAATCTCAAGCAACAAATTGATTACGCAAAGATTTCAAATTTTTATAACAACAGTAACTTGCCATATAAGCAAATGGCAAATCGTTTCCCAGAAAGTCAACAACAGCTAGGTTATTCATTGTCGGGTCCAACAGGCGGAGGAGGACGTGGCTCAAAAGGAGAGATTGTATGATATTTCTGGCTCCGCCGATGACAGAGCGAATTTTTCCGAGGCTAGGGCCCAGTTGCAGCATGCTTTGCTTTATGAGGAGATATTTTTGGGTTAGCAGTCCAGTGTTCGGTGGGTTCGAGAGGGTGATGCTAATACCCGTTTTTTCCATGCGATGATCCAGAAAAAGTGCCAGTTGTTCATATTCACAGTATTCGGGTTGATTCTTCCTCTGAGTGGTTTTCTGAGCCCTTCGCCATAGCAGATTCTGCTATGGATTATTTTCAGGATTTATTAGCGGGAGATGCCAGTCAGTTCCAATAGATGGATTTCGATGTTATTCCATCTCTTGTGTCTGCAGAGGATGATGTGGAGTTATGCAGAGAGTCGGTTATGGATGAGATTAGACAGACGGTATTTTCTATTGATCCAGATAGTGCTCCTGGACTGGATGGTTTTTGTAGCAGATTCTATCAGTTGTGTTGGGACATCATTTGCCGTGCCTTGTTAGATTTTGTCCTCGATTATTTCAGAGGTTCGGCCATGCCCAGGGGTTTCCAGAGTACTTTATTGGTCCTTCTGCCTAAGAAGGCTTCTCCGGCTTCTTGGACTGATTTCCGTCCGATTAGTCTTTGTAATGTGAGCAACAAGGTCCTTACCAAGTTGCTTGCCCAGAGATTGTCCCCTCTCTTGCCTCGCATTATTTCTCCTACTCAGAGTGGCTTTGTTCCTGGTCAAGTGATTCATTATAATGTGCTCTTGGTCCAGGAGCTCGTTCACAATCTCAATCGCCATACTCGAGGGAATAATGTGGTGCTAAAATTAGATATGGTCAAGGCGTACGATTGTATATCATGGCCTTTTATCCTTAAAATGATTCGCTGTTTTAGGTTCTCGGAGCGTTGGATTTCTTTGATTCGGCGACCGATTTACGGCCCTTGGTTTTCAGTGCTTGTGAATAGGGTCAGTCACGGATACTTCCAGTCCCAGAGGGGTCTTCGGCAGGGTGATCCTCTTTCCTCGTGCTTATTTATTATTGCTGCAGAATTTTTATCTCGAGGCCTAGATAATTTGTATTCTCAGTATCCCTCGGTTCGGTATTGTTCAACCGCACCTACTTCTATCTCCCATTGTTCAGCTTCCATTTACTTATCTTGGGTGCCAGATCTTTACAGGGCATCTAAAGATCTCACTTTTTGATGACATGGTTCGAAAGGTCAGAGATAGGATTTCCGGCTAGGCTAACCGTCTGCTTTCTTTTGTGGGAAGCTGGTCCTCATTCGCCATGTGTTATCCTTTATGCCCCTGCACTTCTTTCATGTCTTCCGTCCTCCTTTAACGGTCATTTCGCGCCTAGAACGTTTCTTCACCCGATTCCTATAGGGTGATTCTGAGGGAAGGCGCCAGGTCCACTGGTGTAGATAGTCGAAGGTTTGCTATCCAGTTGACGAGGGTGGCCTCAGCATACGATCTTTTGATGATATGGCAGAGGCTTTTGAGATTAAACTTTGGTAGCGGTTTTGTCAGCAAAGTTCGTTATGGGCTTCATATATGAAGTCCAAGTGCTGCAGATCTACGCATCCGAGCCTGATCTAATTTTGCTATCCTGCCTCTCCTTTATGGAGATGCCTTTGTAAGATTTGTTGCACAGTTGGACCTCATGTGGGTTGGCTCGTTGGAAGTGGAGATTGTAGCTTCTGGTATGATTGCTGGCTGAGTTCTTGCCTTTATTTTTTTATAACCCTACAACAGCTTCGTCGATGTCGGTCTCATTCTTTTGGCAGGGTACAGTCTGGGACAGAGACAAGCTAGCGGATGTTTTTCCTTCATCTATTGTTGAGCAGATCTTATTAGTGCCTATTTCTAATGGCAATCCTGACCTGATTCGTTAGGACCATACCTCTGACGGCACGTTTCACTTGCGGACTGCTTTGTATGCTGATTTCGTGTTTTGAATGACTATTTTGGTCATCTTTCTTCATTTTCTATCTCTCTTTCGGTAAACCATTTCCTTCTCTCTAGAACCGACAATGGCTTTTCTTCTCTCTCATTCAAATCCTTTATTTTCTTTACTTATCATGCCAAATTAAGCCTAGAAATCTTTATATTTCACTTTAACATTAAATATTCATCACCTAACACAATTTCATCACCTTAATCCAAAAATCCTAAATCTACCCATTTTTTCTACCTTTTTATTCAAAATTGATTCATTTTTCATCAATTTTTTGATAAAATTGACACACCACATCACTTTCAAAAACCTTTTTCTACCTTTTAATTGGTTCATATCTACCCATTTCAAGAATTCTCCTTAAATTTTGAATTTGAGCATCCATGGCATATGACTCTAGTTCTAGGGCAAAGAAGGGCAAACATCTAGCTCCTAAGACAAAGCGTCCTCGACCTATAGATGATCTTGATGAGTACCTAACTTCAGCTCCATTCATTTTGCAACGGTACCAATGGCCACACGCTTTTACAACAAATTCAGGCCGTGCATGGTACTTGATTTTTTATTTTTGTTGTTAATTTGGATAGCATGTCTACACTGAGTATTTGTAATAACAATTTGACAGAATTTTCGGAAGGAATTGGTTGGAGATGCTTTGGTTATTAAGAAGAACGTGTATCCTAATTTGGCTATCCTAATTTGGTTAAAGTGTTTTACTTGAATATGGATATTTCCGCATAAAAGAAAGATTGAGTAATCACTAATGTTGCTAGCATCCCTATAGACTTTGATGTTGCTGACTTTAATACAATCTTAGGAACTCCAAAGATAGGCCTATAACTATACTTATCTTGGAAAAAACTCATATTTGCTAGGCACACATGTTAATACTGTTAGAAACATTTGTACGCGTCAGTAACTTATCTAATGATGTTTGTATTATTCATTTTCGTGCTCAATGCTTGTGTCTTCAATCCCATATTTTATATAGCATACTCTAACATGTTGCTAGTCCTATGAAGGGGCATGCCGAAGAGGTTACTCGTTTAGATGTGGCTTTAATTGATTGTATTTTATGGGTTGTAAGGTTAACCTTGGGTACGTCATTATCTGTCATATGCTTAGTATTTCGATGGTTATTAACCAATCATTTCCATATGGAAGTATTATAAACCGAATCTTGGAGCATTTTAGAGTGCCTATAGATGAATTTACTTTTCAGCAGACCAAACCGTTGAAGGATGATATTATTTGTGGCCTAGGATTTGATTGGTAGAATGAGCAATGGGTCAAAGGGTTTTCAATAAAAAATCAGTACACATTGATAGCTCTTAATGACGAGTATATGCTCAATGATGTCCTGGCTTTCGACCAACTACTCGATATTTGTCTCCCACTACGACAATAAGTTAGACCTCAAGCTCCAGCAGCTCCTGCTCCAGACACTCTACTTCCGCAACACCTACTGCTGACACACATGCGCTAAAAGAAGTTACTCGTCAGTAGATGCTTAATGAGGTTCGCTCTCTCTGTGTATAGCATACTAGTTTTCAATAGTATATCCTTGAGGAGCAGCAATGACGTTTTCATTAACAGCAGCATATTCTTGATAGACATCGACAGCTATTCGAGCATCTCGGGTTTCCCTATCCTCTACCTCTACCACCTCAGTAGTTTCTAGTCTTTATCTGTATTTCACTATGACTCACCAATATTACATTGTCATTATAACTATTCAGTATTTATGTGCTTGTGGTTATCATGATCTTATGCTTATATTATGATAGTTAATGCATTTCTTAAGAACAGTGATTGATAGGGGAGTTTTTCTGAACATTTTTGACTTGGTATTGCTTATATTTTGGTAATTTTCTATCATTTTTATTTCTCTTTATGCAAATTTATGCTTTTGATGATGAAAGGGGGAAAAAGATGTATTTTGAATTGTTATTGAAATGAAGTGAATTGGTATTCAATTGAAGTGATTAGTATTAATTTAAAATGATAGTGATTGGTATTGTATTTTGAAATTATATTTGAAATGGTATTGATTTGAAGTGATTGACATTGATATAAAATTTGACATGTTGTGACACAGGCACACACACAGGGGAAGTTACGAATTGCACATGTCATATATTCAGGGAGAGTTTTAGTTATGTAGTTCAAAATACACTAAGTGATTTGTTATCATTAAAAAGGGTGAGATTATTGACCTGTATAGTTATATGGCCTTTTGATTTTGATGATAACAAACTACAATATAACCTCTATAAATTAATACTCGATAAATTAATAATCTCTATAATATAATAATTTTTTGCAATCCTGACTTGGGCGCTAAAGCTAAATTAATAATTTCGATAAATTAATAAGATAATAATTTTTTTGAGAACTCATATATAACTCTGTGGTCCCATTTATATCATAAATTAATAATTGTAGAAATTACAAATATTGTGAAATTACAAATGTAACTGACTATGTCAATTTATTAAAATATGAGTTTATTGTAACTTTTTTTTTTTTTTTTGAAGTTTAAATCTAGTTGAATCTCATCTCTAATTTTTCTTATTGCATCTCAAAGTTCTAGGGTTGAATTCTCGTACTGCAATAAAAAATTATGAAGTGTTGTTGATGACTTGAGTGCTTCAATGCACGAAATAGGCTCTAAATGTACCGTGTCATCCTCAACTTCCTCTTCAGCACGATCTTCAATGATGTTAGCAATAATTTCTTCTAAACTTTGGACCTCTAAATGTTAGTTCTTTGTACTGTGAACACACTCTATAAATTAATAAATTATTAATTTATCGATGAATTAATATCTCTCTAAATTAATAAATTTCTATGGTCTCGACATTATTAATCTATAGAGGTTATACTGTATGTGTTAAAGATAATAGGAAATACAAATATCTCTATATCTCCTTTCTAAACTTGCAATTAAATGAATGTATGATTAAAGCTCTTAAAATGTTTTCTTTGTACTTTCAAGAAAAAAATCTTCTATGTGGATATATAATCTCATGAAACGTGTTATTGAATTTTTATTATTTTTATGTCCTAAAAATAAGCTTGTTAAGTTTACATAAAAGTTTTCGAAACAAAATTTTATTTTCTGTGTCAACCGCAAACCGCTATAATTAAAACCGTAAGCTCGATGAGGCTAGAAATTGCTTTTGGACACAAATGGCTTACCACTAAAGTTTAAATGGCAAATCGACTTCAATCAGTGACTCTCTAGAACCCAAATATCAAATTGGCAAACTTGAAGTGGCAAACTAATTATATTTTAGTGACTCTATAGAATCCAAACAGCAAATCGATTGGTAAACCGACAAATCTCAAGCAACAAATTGATTACGCAAAGATTTCAAATTTTTATAACAACAGTAACTTGCCATATAAGCAAATGGCAAATCGTTTCCCAGAAAGTCAACAACAGCTAGGTTATTCATTGTCGGGTCCAACAGGCGGAGGAGGACGTGGCTCAAAAGGAGAGATTGTATGATATTTCTGGCTCCGCCGATGACAGAGCGAATTTTTCCGAGGCTAGGGCCCAGTTGCAGCATGCTTTGCTTTATGAGGAGATATTTTTGGGTTAGCAGTCCAGTGTTCGGTGGGTTCGAGAGGGTGATGCTAATACCCGTTTTTTCCATGCGATGATCCAGAAAAAGTGCCAGTTGTTCATATTCACAGTATTCGGGTTGATTCTTCCTCTGAGTGGTTTTCTGAGCCCTTCGCCATAGCAGATTCTGCTATGGATTATTTTCAGGATTTATTAGCGGGAGATGCCAGTCA
This sequence comes from Citrus medica, assembly GCA_002013955.2. Classification (NCBI taxonomy): domain Eukaryota; kingdom Viridiplantae; phylum Streptophyta; class Magnoliopsida; order Sapindales; family Rutaceae; genus Citrus; species Citrus medica. The sequence continues at coordinate 12,069 of MKYO02019676.1, read as the reverse complement.
GTTCCAATAGATGGATTTCGATGTTATTCCATCTCTTGTGTCTGCAGAGGATGATGTGGAGTTATGCAGAGAGTCGGTTATGGATGAGATTAGACAGACGGTATTTTCTATTGATCCAGATAGTGCTCCTGGACTGGATGGTTTTTGTAGCAGATTCTATCAGTTGTGTTGGGACATCATTTGCCGTGCCTTGTTAGATTTTGTCCTCGATTATTTCAGAGGTTCGGCCATGCCCAGGGGTTTCCAGAGTACTTTATTGGTCCTTCTGCCTAAGAAGGCTTCTCCGGCTTCTTGGACTGATTTCCGTCCGATTAGTCTTTGTAATGTGAGCAACAAGGTCCTTACCAAGTTGCTTGCCCAGAGATTGTCCCCTCTCTTGCCTCGCATTATTTCTCCTACTCAGAGTGGCTTTGTTCCTGGTCAAGTGATTCATTATAATGTGCTCTTGGTCCAGGAGCTCGTTCACAATCTCAATCGCCATACTCGAGGGAATAATGTGGTGCTAAAATTAGATATGGTCAAGGCGTACGATTGTATATCATGGCCTTTTATCCTTAAAATGATTCGCTGTTTTAGGTTCTCGGAGCGTTGGATTTCTTTGATTCGGCGACCGATTTACGGCCCTTGGTTTTCAGTGCTTGTGAATAGGGTCAGTCACGGATACTTCCAGTCCCAGAGGGGTCTTCGGCAGGGTGATCCTCTTTCCTCGTGCTTATTTATTATTGCTGCAGAATTTTTATCTCGAGGCCTAGATAATTTGTATTCTCAGTATCCCTCGGTTCGGTATTGTTCAACCGCACCTACTTCTATCTCCCATTGTTCAGCTTCCATTTACTTATCTTGGGTGCCAGATCTTTACAGGGCATCTAAAGATCTCACTTTTTGATGACATGGTTCGAAAGGTCAGAGATAGGATTTCCGGCTAGGCTAACCGTCTGCTTTCTTTTGTGGGAAGCTGGTCCTCATTCGCCATGTGTTATCCTTTATGCCCCTGCACTTCTTTCATGTCTTCCGTCCTCCTTTAACGGTCATTTCGCGCCTAGAACGTTTCTTCACCCGATTCCTATAGGGTGATTCTGAGGGAAGGCGCCAGGTCCACTGGTGTAGATAGTCGAAGGTTTGCTATCCAGTTGACGAGGGTGGCCTCAGCATACGATCTTTTGATGATATGGCAGAGGCTTTTGAGATTAAACTTTGGTAGCGGTTTTGTCAGCAAAGTTCGTTATGGGCTTCATATATGAAGTCCAAGTGCTGCAGATCTACGCATCCGAGCCTGATCTAATTTTGCTATCCTGCCTCTCCTTTATGGAGATGCCTTTGTAAGATTTGTTGCACAGTTGGACCTCATGTGGGTTGGCTCGTTGGAAGTGGAGATTGTAGCTTCTGGTATGATTGCTGGCTGAGTTCTTGCCTTTATTTTTTTATAACCCTACAACAGCTTCGTCGATGCCGGTCTCATTCTTTTTGCAGGGTACAGTCTGGGACAGAGACAAGCTAGCAGATGTTTTTCCTTCATCTATTGTTGAGCAGATCTTATTAGTGCCTATTTCTAATGGCAATCCTGACCTAATTCGTTAGGACCATACCTCTGACGGCACGTTTCACTTGCGGACTGCTTGGGAGCTTGTTCGGTGCTCTAGGCCGAGGGATGAGCTTTTCTCGATGATTTGGCAGAGGCATATCCTGTCATGAGTTTCTTTTTTTCTCTGGCGGCTATTACACGGATTCCTAGCTACTGATGATGCCTTATGCTCGAGGGGTTTCCATATGGTTTCTAGGTGTGTTTGTGGGCGGGCTGCTGAAACTTCTCGGTACCTGTTTGTGGATTGTCCGCGGGCTCGTCATATTTGGGTTTATTATCAAGGAATCCTGTGGATGCGAGAGCTTGGTTTTCTATTATTTTGGAGACATTGTGTACCTTCTCGGAATCATCTTTGGGTCCTTCTGCCATGCTTTATTTTGTGGCAAATTTGGAAGGCCCTAAATGCTTTCCGATTTAATTCGCAATCTTTCTCCACTGATGCGGTTATCTTTCAAGTCGACTCTGACCTTAGGCTCGCTAGCTCTACTTTTGAATTCAAGCCTCCCCAACTGAAGGGAGTCTTGAGTTCTCGTATTGCGGAGGGCTTGCGAGTTACGGCTCCCCCTAGGAGGTCGATTCGTTTAGTTGCTTGGACGAGGCCGCCCCCAGGGGTGGCTAAGCTGACTGTGGATGGTTGCTTTAGGGGCAATCCTGGGATGGCTGCTTCTAGGGGTACTCTTCGGGATCACCAGGGCGTCGTTTTAGCGGCTTTTGGATCCTTTTTGGGTTACAAACCGATCTTATATGTTGAGCTCATGGCTGTGTGCGAGGGTTTGGAGCTTGGCATTCAGCTTGGGTATTCAATACTCGAGGTTGAGTCGGACTCAGCTACGGTGGTGTCATGGATTCACAACCAAGGCCCTGTATGATGGGAGTATTCTTATTCTCTGCGCCGGGTGTGCCATCTGGTAATGTCACTCCCCATTCAGGTGAGACATGTTCTTCGCGAGGCTACTTATGCTACTGATTTTCTAGCCAACTGGGCGTGCACTCATCAGACTAGCCGGCGTTTTTTATCTCCTCGGGAGCTTCCCAAAAGCTTATATGGTATTCTTTACTTGGATGCCCACGCAATCCCCTATGTCAGACGTTAGGATTTTATTTTTTTCTTGTATCTCATTTTCTCTATGAGGTTTTGGCTCATGTCCCCCTCCTTTATATCTGATTCATTTTTAGATTTATATTACAGGTAGGGGTCTCGCCTAACCCCCCACCACTCTAGTGGTTTTAAATTAAAAAAAAAAGTTTATTGTTCAATCTATAAATAGCCAAGAAAAACACTTTTATTTGCTTATACACATCGATTGATTTACACTTGAGCTATCATTTGAAAACATACACTTGTGCAAGTGAATTCTTTGTAATTTCCATTTCAATATTAAAAATGAGTAATTGTAAGTGTGAGAAAACACTTGGTGAAAGAGCTGTGGGATCATCTCTACTACAATGGTTTATTGACACTTTGGAAGTCAATCGTAAACTCTTTAAAGTCTTGGGTTGCGAGGTTTGGATAGTGAAATCCTCAAGTTTGGTTTGCTTGGATGCATGGAAGTAGGCAGATTTTGTCGAACCACGTAAAAATTTCATGTTTGCTTTATTCTCCCTTGTCTTTTTAAACTTATTCATTGTTATATTTATTGTTATTGAATTTCTTAAGGCATTAGTTTAAATTATTCTGTGATTTTAATTGCTTAATTTTTTAAAAACTTAATTCACCCTCCTTCTTTGGTTGCTTAGCTAGAATTTTAACTATAATGTCTTATATACCCTTGATAATTCAATTAATTTAATTTATGTTATAAAATATTTTTTAAAATATAAAATAGTAAAAATATATAGTTAAGTTATGATGTTTACCCTCATGGTCTTATTCTTTTATTATAAGATTTTATTCATAATACTATAATGAAATTCTGAAATTCTTTCACACGTTTAAATAATTTTCCTATCAACCAAACACTGAGCACATGAAATCCAAAATGACGGATGACGGATACAAGTCCAATCGCAAACAACAAAACAAATAAGCCAAACCCTAGACAACACATAAACCTCCACAATTGCTGCCACTAAGCCATATTTTTCATCGATTGAGACCACCATCGGTTTGGTACCATGGGAGGTCTAATCATTAGCCATAACATTTGCCATACAGAGAGGGAATGTCAATATTTACATAATATTGGTATTAGCTATGGTTATAATGGAATCATGATTCCTTAATTTTGAAAGAATTAGGATTCCTAACAAAATTATTAAGGTAAGAATTCCTAAAATAAAGGTATAATATTACAATGATTAATGAAGTTAACACCATTATAATCACTGCAATAAAAAATGGCTTTAATGATGAAAATAATCATCAGTAAAACATACAATTTTCATCAGGATTTCATCATAATATGTGCATCGCATTAAGTTTTTGGCAATGAATTTTCAAATTTCGTCACTAAAACATGCAGCGAATAAATTACTTTCGTCGCAAAAAATGATAAAGCAACCAAAAATTTGACACTAGATTCATAGCAAAAAGAATGTTTTGTTGCTAAAAGTAAGAAAACACGCCACTAAAGGTCTCTTTCTTAGCGATGAATACAATCATCACTAAAAGAATAAACTATTCATTAATTTATGTGTCGTGAATATAAATTTTACCAGCAGAATAACAAATAATATTTCATCACTAAAAATACTTTTAGCGACAAATAACATTCCATCGGTAAAACTAATTTTAGCGATGAATAATATTTCAGTCATTAAAAGATATTATTTTTTTAACATTTAATTACTATTACTACTGTTAAAATATTATCATGTTTAACACTAAATTAAAATGATAATTAACATTATTATGATAAAAAGAGAATCAATAAATTTATTGATTTTCTTCATCTCGTACAATTGATCTGCATTATTTCCTACAAATAAATACAAATAGTAACTTGAACATAATAATAACATAAGTTGTAATAAATAAGTTAAGTAAAAAAAATTACAATATCTTAAAAAAAAGTAGAGATTATATTAAAGAATGAGAATTATAAATAACATAATAGTAACATAAGTTGTAAAGAATATAAGAGAGTGAGAGAATGAAAGAATGAAATAAATAAAATAAATAATATATAAATTGAGAACTGAATTTCGTTGTTAAAACTTAATTTTGAAGGAAATATAATCCGTCTTATAGTTTTCGTATTTTCACTTTGTTTAGTGACGAAATGAATTTCATTGCTAAAAATATACATTTAGTGAAAAAAAAATTAAATTTCATGGAAAAGGTCTGAAATTTTGGCATAATTTAAATCTTTAAATGAATATTTTCAGTGACAAACTTATAATTTCATCGCTATATGTATATTTGGCAATGAAAATGCTTTCATCGCTATTGGTCACTTTTCTGGTGATGAAATCATTCTTTAGCAATGAAAGTTGTTTTATCGCAAGAAAATAGTATTTAGCGACGTATATTCCGTAGCTAAATAGAAAAATGTCGTCACAAAAAATTTACTTATCACAAAGAAAATCATCGCAAAAGAACTAATTTCATGGCAAAAAATTAATGTTTTGGCAACGAAAAGGAAATTCGTCGCTAATTTACAACAATGAAAAAGTCGTCGTTAAAAAGTTAAAATAATTTTTTTTTTATATTTGGCAAATAAATACTTTTTGTCGTCGGTAAAACATGCCTAAGGCGGTGAAAATTTTTTTTTTACATAAAGCCTCAATTCTTGTAGTGAATGGTAAGGGGAGTTTAAACTAATTTTAAAATATCAAGAGGATTTTGCTTAATTTCTGCAAATAAAAGGGGGATATACTCATTTTCCCTAGAATATATTTTACATTTGACAAAATGTTAACAAAAACTAAATCGCTGATAATCACATGATTTTTTAAAAATTTCATTCCAATAAATAAAAAAAAATTACTATCCAAGCAACCCACTAAATCTCAGGTTCAGCACATCCCATTGATAGGGCACAGTACAAGTGAAAATAAACTATGTGTTCAACTTTGTCTTTGACTAAAGTTGGTTTTTTATCTTTAAAAAAATAAAAAATAAAAACTTCAAAAAGTACTATTTACTTAGCAACATTGTATTGTTTATTTGAATGAGATATATCTGCATATAACTTGCTATAAGTTAGAAATGCTTGAGCTTAATTATAGCTGTAACCTTACACTTGTAAAAGCAAGTTTTACCAAAAAAACTAATATAATGAGGGCGGCGGGGTAGGATAAATTAGAAAATTAGTATATAGAATCAAATGAAAATAATTAATAGTAGTTAATACTTGATGAACAAGGAAGATGTTGAGACGCCTTCTAGAGGAAACATGCGTGTTAGACTTTTCAGTGTCGGATTGTTGACTAGTACTATTTTTTATTTTTTTTTCTTTTTCCTTTTCTAAGAAGATAAAGGTTTTAAGAAGAAGCAAGAAGGCAAATATTGAAGCACATAAGCAAAGCAATGACATCAGAACTGTTCAATGATTGTTATAAATACTTCATACCCTGGATATTCATTATTGATTCAGCAGACCAAATTAAAGCAACTAAATATTAATTAACTAATTTTCGCAATAAAAATGGCTGAGAATGTGGTTTTATTGGGCTTTTGGCCAAGTTCTTTTGCAATGAGAGTGAAAATTGCACTGGCCGAGAAGGGAATCAAATATGAATCAAAAGAAGAGAACTTGTTCGATAAGAGCCCTTTACTCCTTGAGATGAATCCGGTTGACAAGAAAATTCCTGTTCTGATTCATGACGGGAAACCCATTTGTGAATCCCTTATTATCATTCAATACATTGATGAAGTTTGGCATCACAAATCTCCTCTTATGCCTTCTGATCCTTACCTTCGATCTCAAGCCAGGTTTTGGGCTGATTATGTTGACAAAAATGTAAGTTCCCTAGCCATACATCACTTAATAATTATATTCTTTTTATTTATTTATTTCTTTTTATTAAATACGTTCTGTTTGGCATTGTTATATAGCAATTGTGGCTTAAAACTATAGAATTCAAGCCCTAGTTATAGGTATTTAACGAATTTGGTAAATACTTAAAATTATGGTTTGGATGGGAATAATAATCAAAATTGTTTGTCGAAATATATTATCTCTTTTCCAAAACTCATCAAACCTCTCTTGTCATATTAAGGATGAAATAGTAAACGACAATAAAAAAGAAAAAATGATTATTTTTTGTTGATTTTAAGCTAACAAGTTTGTGCTGAAAACACATATTATTCTTACAATATTATACAAAATTATTTATTTTTCAGACTTTCAAACTCTTGTTTACCAAATATCATGCTGAACGTGGACTTTTATGTGGTTGCTCATGATTCATATAGATATACGGTATTGGGAAGAGGATTTGGTCGGGGAAAGGAGAAGATCAAGAGGCAGCAAAGAAGGAGATGATAGGGTTTTTGAAGAACATGGAAGCAGAGCTCGGAGACAAACACTTCTTCGGCGGCGAGAGTATTGGATTTGTAGATGTGGCGTTGGTTCCATTCACAACATGGTTTTACACGTACGAGACTTTTGGGAACTTTAGCATTGAAGCAGAGTGCCCCAAGCTTATTGCGTGGGCCAAGAGGTGCTCACAGAAGCAGAGTGTGTCTGCCTCCCTTGCTGATCCTCACGACATCTACGCCTTTGCTTTGGGCCTTAGAATGAAATATGGGATTCAGTAGACAGGCAGTCCAGACAGTGATTGTATTTATATGGTTCCAATTCCAAGTGATGTGACGACATTTTTATTATTAGTTTCCAAACTGTCGTGTTCCTTATTAGTGTTTAAAATCCCAAATAACAAAAAATATGTGCATGTGTTGTATGTAATGGCTGGTAAACAAATATCAAAAGCCCTTCGTGGTAGCTATTAGTTAATAATAAGTTACTTTTAATAATAATATTGTCGTTTTTCAAATACATTATTGCACAAGGTCGAGGAACTTGATATGAGTAATGTTAATCGTCTCAACAATAATTAAAGAGCAATGCTAAGATTCTTAACATTTAGGTTTTAATTTGAGTTCTAATATATGTAGCATTCATCCACTAGATGATGGTAAAATAATTTTATGAACTATGAAATTTACTATTTAAAAAATTAGTTACATGTAAAATAATTTTTTCCCATATGCAAAGATAAAAAGTTGAAAATTTTAGGAATATTTAAGTTTAGTTCAATTTAATAGGATTGTGCACAATAAGCCGATGCTCTGAAATGAAATTTTTATCAAGGATGAAGGTGGCAGAGTAATGTGCAAAAAATTAAAAATCTCAAATCGGTCCCAACTTGTGCTCTCGATGAAGCCGCTCTGATTCGAGGGCTTTGTTTTATGCCGTACACATTGCAGGTTCTGGTCTGGGGGTTCAATTTTATTTTTCATTTTTTTATTTTGATAAAATCTGTGCACAATAAGCCGATGCTGTGGAATTAGTAGAGATGAAAGCAGCATGGTTATGATAAGTATTGAATAAAAAACACAAGAAAGTTAAACTAGCTTCCCACTTCCAAGTGGAATTCCTCTTTTTTTAAATCGAAATATTAAGATAATTTTTCCACACCCTTCTACTTCAAGCAGATACATATAAATAATAAAAAAAACAGCTGTAGAATCGGCCTTATTACACACTCTTACACAAAATAAAGTCTAAACTATTTCCTTAACAAACTTATCTTAACAGCCTATCCTTATCTGGCCATTTTCTCTAATAAATTTTATTCTAATAACTCATCATTATCTTGCCAATTTATTCAGTCATATCATTTCATCCCTTCTCAAATCAGACTTGTCCTCAAGGCGAAAATTCCAGGTACTTTTGTCTGAGGTCATACATTGTTTCCCACATAGCATCCTCTGGACAAGCATTTGACCACTGAACCAAGACTTGAGTGATGGCCTTATTATTCTTTTTAACCATGCAACGGTCCAGTACTGCAACAGGCTCGATACGAAAGCGCCTATCAGCATCCACCAGAGAAATATGTGGAATCGAAGATGACCAGCTACCTAACTTCTTTTTTAGGTAGGAAACATGAAATATTGAGTGAATTGTTGAACCGGCTGGCAACTGTAATTTGTAGGCCACCTGTCTGACATGTGCTTGAATTGGAAAAGGTCTATGATATTTTGGAGCTAACTTTCTATTGCCCCTCAAAGCAATAGAAGCTTGACGAAACAGTTGCAAGTGGAGGAAGACCACATTACCAACTTTGAACTCTTGATCAGTGCGCATGGCATCAACAATCTGCTTCATTCGATGTTGGGACTGAATTAAATTTTCTCTGAGTAACTGTATCATCTTGTCACGATCTTGCAAACTCCTATCCAGCAAGTTTACATTTGAATCTCTTAGTTTATACATAATATATGAAGGTGGAGCTCTTCCATACACTGCTTCAAATAGTGTGAGCTTTGTGGCAGTATGAAAATTTGTATTGAACCAATACTCAGCCATAAGTAGCCAACGAACCCATTCATTTGGCTTGTCTCCTGTCATACATCTTAAATATTGCTCCAAACAACGATTGACCACTTCAGTTTGACCATCTGTTTGCGGGTGGTATGCAGAACTCATAAGAAGTTTAGTGTCATAGATGTTGAAAAGTCTCTGCCAAAAATTGCTAGTGAAGATGGGATCACGATCACTTATTATTGTCTTTGGGAGCCCGTGTAGCTTGAAAACATTGTCCATAAAGACTTGAGCTACTTCTAAGGCAGTGTAAGGATGCTTGAGTGGAATAAAGTGAGAGCATTTGTTGAGTCGATCAAGTATTACAAATATTACGTCCTTACCATGTGAAAAGAGAAGTTCTTCTATAAAATCCCTATAAATATAAGTCCATAGACTCTCTAGCATAAGTAATGGCTGAAGGAGGCCAGGCACAACTACTGTTTCATTTTTGTTTCTCTGACATATATCACATTTGGTAACATACTTGTAGACATCTTAGCGGAGACCCTTTCGACAGAAACTTCGTTTGATTCAGTGCAATGTCTTTTAAACTCCAGAATGACTCCACAAGGACCATTATGTCCTTAAATAAAATTTGAGATCTAAGGGGAGAGTTCAGCCCAACCCACAATCGCCCTTTATAAAGGATCTGATCTTGATCTAGAGTGAAACCAGGTACTGCTTTTGGGTCAGCTTGCAAACGTCTAATTAAATCTATGGCTTGCTGATCAACTTACCATTCATGCTTCAATTGTTCCAACCAGTCAGGGACTTGGAAGATTATAGCTAATGACAATACTTGATCTTCAAATTTTCGAGATAAAGCATCAGCCACTTTGTTTTCTTGACCACTTCGATAAGCAATCTCAAAATCATATCCTACACTACAAGAAAATAGGGATAAGGCAACATCATTTTAACAACGTGCACGAATGAAATATTGTCAAATTTATAATTTAACAACAATCGCAAATTGCATGTTGGCAAATATAAAGTTTTAGCAACACACAATGAGTGACCGTTGAGTTAAACTTTATCATAATAAGCAATCATTTGTTGCGATATAGGAATATGTAATCACAACATTCAAACTTTGCATGTTGTAATTAGTTACTTAAGACAATATTGAATTGTCTGTTGCATAAATTATTATTTAAATAACAATATTTAGTTGTGTGTTGTTAAATTTTTTTTAACTCAATTTAATATGAAGTTGGTATAAATTAGACATAAATAGATGCTTATGAAATTTATTCATAAAAATATTATAACAAATATTTTTTTTGAGTATATCATTAACTATATTACTTAGAACTAAAATAGTAGAAAATAATGTGCAATCATTAAAAAATTTCATTGCGCGCGCATAAGTTATACAGCGCGGGTTAAAGCGCGGCAAAAGGAAGATGAAAAGAAAAAAAAAGACAAATTCACTTACTAAACCAAAAAAAAGAAAAGAAAAAGAAATTGACTTAATGAAACCTGGGTTCACTTTACAATGTCACTTTACTCTTTCTCTGCCACTTAAGCAAATCAAGCCCCTTCATCGTCATTGTAATAACAAGTGCCCACCAAGGAATCGGGTTTATCAGGTACTTTTCTTTTCAATTTCATTAATAAAGCTCAGTTTCACTTTCCTAATTCCATTTAATTAATAGTTTGCTCTTTCCACTAATTCTTTTCAGGAGATTTCGGGCTTTGTCCTAATGTTCCCACTCAAAATCGTTCGAGATGGTCCCATTGCAAATTCATTGCTTGGTAAGTGGGACAATTCTTTATTGTTTGTGGGATTCATATGTTATGACATAAACCAAACTAATATTAATTTTTTGTGGTGGGTCATTGAAACCAAAAGATGATTTTCTTCTTTGAAAATATTTACACGGAAAAGCTGATTTTGGAGATTATATTTTATTTTTAATTTAAATTAGTAAATATTACTAGTGAGATGGATAATGATTTCTTTTAATTGAGTGGCACAATTTTAATCTATTATTGGTGTTGTTGACATGATGAAACAGGTAACTTCTATTAACACCATTGAACATAGTCTCCTATATTAACAGTGACTTCTTACGATTTGACTGCGAAGCAAAACTTGAGGTATTGCTTTCTTCTGTATAATTAAAATTCTAAATGAAATTTCTCTATTGATGCTTGCTTTAAAAAATTTATTGCAGTTATATTATTTTGTCTATTTTATGTTTGTTCATAGTCTTATTCTGTTAACTTTTACTAGCCTATTGGATACTCTAAATGGATCATATTTCTTTATATTTATCTTTATATGGTCCAAACTAATCACCTTTGCACAACCAAGTCTTGCCAACATTAGTAATTCAAAATGGATAAAAGATGGGTCTGCTTCTCAAGGTTTCATGTTTATTTAATAAAATAATGAATAGTTTTAGGAATAGTTATAGCTTTAGATTAACCAATAAGTTATTACTCTCATTATTATTTTTTTGTAGACATTCAGATGAATATAGAAAGGGAGTACCTGACTTTGTTAATAGTGCTCGTGCAAATTCAGGTAATCTAGATATAATAGTACGTCCCTGCATTCATTGTAAGAATGTACAACGCTACCATTTTGATTTAGTGTATGAACACTTGGTTATGAAAGGCATGGATCCTACCTATAATACTTGGGTTCTTCATGGTGAAAATTCTACTTATTCTGGAATGTCAATGCAATATGGTGATATTGAAATGATAGAAACATATCAGATGTATAGAAATCAAGTTTATTTTCAGGAGCCAAATGTATCAGAGCGCATGATAAGTGCATATTTTTCATATATTTTGTTATTAATTTCTCCATCTTTTTCTTGTTATTTTAGTTAATATTCTAGTTAATTTTTAATTGAATAGGGAATTAATTAATATACATATTTTACCATTTATTATATATTTGCTAGTTATTTTTATTTATTATTTTTAATTAATTGTATTATTTTATTGAATAGGGAATTAATTGGAGATTGTGGATAAAAAGGACATGAAGAAGTT
>MKYO02019665.1:0-10055 GCA_002013955.2 Citrus medica | reverse complement strand
AAATATTCCCCCATGGCACACCCAGAATATGGGGCCAGAAATTGCAGAGGAGCTGGATCCGAGGCGGTGGCTGCTACAAGAATGGAATATTCCAAAGCATTCCCTTCTGAAAGAATTTGAACTAATTGTGCTACAGTTGAGCGTTTTTGTCCAACCGCTACATAGACACAATACAATGTCTCACTCTCAGAGGTGGCCCTTGAGTTCATTTCCTTTTGGTTTAATATGGTATCGATAGCAATAGCAGTTTTTCCAGTTTGTCGGTCCCCGATTATAAGTTCTCATTGACCACGACCTATAGGAACGAGACTATCTACTGCTTTTAAGCCCGTTTGCATGGGCTCGTGCATAGATTTACGTTCAATAATCCCTGGGGCTTTCACTTCGACACGTCTTCGCTCGTGATCGCTTAGAACCCCTCTTCCATCAATAGGGACTCCCAACGCGTCGACCACACGCCCTAGAATAGCCTTTCCCGTGGGAACATCCACAATAGAGCCAGTGCGCTTGACAAGATCTCATCTCTCACTCATTTCTTATCTGACTTTGAAAGAAATAAAATAAAATAAAAAAGATAGCAAGTTCTATGCACAAGTTTTCTCAGTACTTCACAAGAATAGAAGCCTTTCTTTTCTTGAGTTGCATATTTCTGCAACAGGATAAAGGAAACTGATTGAGAAACTTGCCCGGGGTGCCATCCGACTGCAAGGATACAAGGAAAGGGGCAGCCCTAAACCAATAGCAATCGCGCACCTAAACAACATAGAAAGAATGGGTCTTCTCCTAGTGGGATAGCAAAGAAGGATCCCTCCTATCCCGTAGTGCTTGTCTACGAGAACGCAGATCATCAAAGGTAGGTGGATTCTCACGATTTTCAATTGCATACACGAAGGGCTGATAATCTTTGTCATTCGGTAGACCATTGAGTGTCCGAGTAATCAACTAAGATTCATTTACAGGATTATTAATGGCAGCAAGGTTGTCTGCAATGTTCTTGATGCGGGCCAGGTATTCTTCAGCCGAGGAATTCCCCCTTTGAATGTTTTGAAACTTATCACGAAGAAGATCAAGAAGTCGTGCCTGAGATTGTTGCTGAAAAAGTTTCTCGAGGCTTTTCCCAAACCAAACCAAACCTGTCGAGATGACTGAAGACCCAGAACTTGAGCACTTGCGCTGGGCGACAAAGTGCCTTTGAGGCAACTGAGAAGAAACTGATCCATCTTGAGCCACTCAATATACTTAGGTTTTTCAGAGTCTCTATCAAGAATGGTCTTGGATGGTGGACAGATATTGCTGCTTCGAGCGGGCATCAGTCCTATCCCTGGAGGGAAAGCATACTTTGCATCTGTAGAAGAAGAAAGAGGGGAGTTGGCGGATAACATTTCATTTCCTATTTTACAGGTTCAGTCATTTGCCTTAGCCAAACCTAGGAAAGAGATAGTCTCAGCTCGGCTACTAGAAGCAAGATTCGAGTACAGGTATTGGAGCCCCGAAAAAAGTAAGACTAGTTGATTTCGATTTCTATTTAGTAGCTCAGGTAAGGTTTCCGGGATTGGAGTGGCTCGGGTCGGGGCTGGACATAGGATATCCCTATGGGGGCTTGTATCGAATCTATATCTCCGACTGACTTCAGTGTCTGAGGATGGCACTAGTATTCGCTAAGGAAGTCTTATGGTGCTATCTAATCGTCTCTAGGGCCCGCCATGATGAGATTGGTCTTTACACTTGCAATGGTATCAAGATAAGGTGATTCGTATGCCACCATGATTCCCTTTAAGAGTTTAGTATCGGATTCTAACCTAGCATTGCTCCCCGTTGCGTATGTTGAGCTAGTAACCCGAGCTAGGACGGCGTAGTTGAAAGAGATTGATAGGTACTACGGGTGAATCAAATATGGGTGACAGGTTGAACCATTGGTCATTGGTGGCTGGGAAATATACCACCGTCTACTCACCACGTTTAGCGAGCGTCTCAAAAAAAGAGGTTTAGGAGTGGCATTAGGAATGTGTGGCAGTCAGAGAATTTTGGTGCTTCCAGAGCAGGATGAAGTTACCAAAGAGTAATCCAAAATTCTACGCCAGGTTAAAGTAGCTCCTTTACTACGAGGTTCCTAAAGGGTATTTACGAAGGACTGCCCAAGGCGAGGTCTACAGGCGATAGGAGATAGGAGTGAGGCTCGTCAGAGAGCAGAGGGAGTCAGAAGATATCCCTGATCGCACCTCTGGAGAAGAAGCTGACTTACTAAGCTCTAACCTCTATAGATATACGGTTGACTCAACCAAACTAAGAATATGTGGAATCCGCTTCAAGCTTTGAATGAGACGTGAGCTTATACTGGACTTGTGAAACCTACCGTTTCTGTATGTTCTGCAGGGGCTGGGACGGGGGGATAATCACCCAAGCACTCCAATTAATCCAATTTAGAATACCTCAACGCCTTCGAGGTACCCCATTCTACTTATCTACCGTGAAATGATCAATACAATATGTCCTATCGCTCTTTATTTTATATAGTAATCCTCTATGGAATGACTAGACTAATTTCTAGTCTGCATGGACTCGACACAGCCTCTCCACGGGTCGTTGTGACTAATCAACTCAGGTCAAGCTATCAATCCCGCCCTCCGGAGCATACTACCAAGTATGCAAGCAACCTCTGTCTTTTAGCCCAACCTCCCTGTTAAAGAGCCTATCTAGTCGATGGGAATCCCCACCCACTTTGGATATTGTTAAAGGGTACCCAAGTAGAAGGGAAGAAGTAAACTCCCATACAACTATATTGAAGTCAGTGATTGAATTGAAGTGGGAGAGTAGGCTTGGGTCAGGGAAGCCCACGGAGCGGTTAAAATATAGGATAGGGTAGGGGTCAGGGACGGGAAGACTTGCTTTTGTTGTTCCTATTCCTTATCATATTACCTATTCTCTTTTTTAGGAGTGTCGATTGAGAATACTCCTGCTCATCTTCCAGCTCCTTTAATATTGATATTAGATCAATCATATGCCTTCCGCGGCTTGCTAGCGAGCGGGCTTGTGTTTGTTGTACTGGAAGAGATCCTGTTTCCTTTGATTGCTGGTATTCAACCCTTGGCTCGCTCTTTCCAACCTGTGGCTCACTCTTTCCTGGTTCCTGCTGGAAGGCGGGGAAGGTTCGAGTAAGTAGGTTTCAAGTAAGAGAGTGGCAACAGTATCTTTCAGATCCTGCTCGTTAGCACGCAAGTCAGCGGGTCACTAATCTTCTCCAGTAACTAACCTTCTCTGGATCTCCGGCTACTAGAAACCTCTTATCTCCTGATCTCGTAACTGGGGAAGAACGGGCACAAGCAAAGGAATAGCTAGTATGAATCGCAATCCCAATCTCAATGCTTCTCTGTCTGCTTCGCAGAATAGTTCTGAGGTGATTGTCCATTGAGTGAAAGCATCCATCAAAAAAGTGCTACGAAAACTCCTAGCAATGTCTCTCCGGTTAGTGGGGTCAGGCGCTTCCAGCGGTGATATGTCTTGCTTGAATGCATCCAGTCCTGTTCATTCTACTGTTCCCATAACCCATTGCAAATGGATCCACTTGCAATGCGTCAAAAATAGGATCTGTTTCTGTTCGTTCACAAAAAGTGTGGTTTGGTTTACTTTCAAAATCTAGTTTGTACCTATACTCTCTATGAATTTGCTGTCTATTGGTTATAGGTTGATAATGATTGTTCAGTCTTATTTGTAGGTTGTGTGATTCAGGATCTGAAATCCGGGAAGCAGATTGGGAAAGGCCGTAAGGAGGGGGAGACTCTTCTACGTCGATGACTGCGACTTGACGTCTATTTCGGG
This sequence comes from Citrus medica, assembly GCA_002013955.2. NCBI lineage: Eukaryota > Viridiplantae > Streptophyta > Magnoliopsida > Sapindales > Rutaceae > Citrus > Citrus medica. Next base: position 6,239 of record MKYO02019665.1, on the reverse strand, counting down.
TCATGTATCTAGTTTTGCTTGTTTCTCCACTGATATGCATGCTTTGCGGCATAAAAGATTAGGATACCCTAATGACGAAACTCTTCGAATAATTGATTCTTCTAGTAGTTTTTAAGTACTCACATTTCCATTTAAGAAATGCGAAACGTGTGTTATCTCCAAGCAGTCTTCTGTTCCATTTTTGTTGAGTCAAACTAAATGTGCTTTTTTCTAGTACATTCGGATGTTTGGGGGCCAGCCCCAGTTGCCTCAAAATCAGGGGCTAGATATGTTGTTAATTTATAGACGACTTGACGGATTTCTTTTTTTAAAATGATCCATTCTTTGAGAAAGGAAAGAGAAAGAAGACAATTTTCAATGTTCTGATAAGATGGAATTTGCCTTATTGCCTGGATATGATCCTCCTTGTGATAAGGATCCTCTTGTATCTTTTGTAGATAGGGACTTTAGTGTTCCCCCTGTATTGCATGCTCATTCCGACAGGTCTCACTCATCCGATGAAAGTGAAGCTCAAGAAGAGCCTCCCCCTCCACAGACTTCATCCTCGGCACCGGATTCAGGTTCAGTCATGCTTCGCCCTTCTTCACGTAAGTCTATTCTTCCCGTTGATTATGAGACATTCACTCCTCGACACCGTGCTTTTCTTGCTTCACTTGTCTCCTATGATGAACCTAGGACCTATAAGGAAGCGAAAGCTCACTCGACCAAGAGGGAGCCTGCCCTATCACTACAAGCCGGAATTCAAACTAAGTTGTTGTTAACTAAACTAGCTTCTTAATATGACACTGACACCCCATTGTCAGTGGTTACAAGGCTTTTAGTTAAAAAGAGGGGGTAGCTTCCTGGTGGATAGCTTGTAATAGCTTCTTTGTGGATAGTTGTAGTATAAGAATTAATGATGTCATCTACTAGAGACCATCATCTGGTCTTCCTCTGTGAGACTTTCACATAGTGTTACTCTGCGCATAAAGCATGGTCTCGTCTTGCTGTGGCTAGCATGTTTGGTGTATATTGCTAGTTAGCCATCCCTCGCATCCCAGCGCAATGAGAATCGATATTTTGAATCAACTCCACAAGGAGAATCTATAATAGCATGTTTGCGCACGGCCTGGAATAGACGTCAGATCTCTCACTGAACAAAGCTCTTCCAACTCCACCTGTACCACAACACCTGGACAATCAGAGGGCCCTTCTATTGATCTATCTTGTATATGTATACCCATTAGCTTTTAATTGGTATACATATATTCCTCCTTCTCTCCCTCTCCGGATTGATCAGAAGATCCTTTCTATCTACTCCGACTGAGAGATGGCCCCTTTGCGGTCGTGAAAGCCAATGCTGAACCCTTGCCGGCTTAATAGATCCAGGATGTGCCTTCTACTCCAGGAGACCCTTGACTCTCAACGAGAGGGATCGCACCCCTTTCTTTAGCCCTTTCCTAAACTAAAGCTCTTCTCAACTACGAGCCGGAGGGGGGTACCCGAACAGAGCTCCTCAGCGGCACCTTCGAAGAGAAGCTCTTCCTGATCTTGATCTTTCTACCGATCTTGATCCTTAAACTGATTCTTACAAAAACCTATCCACCTTCAATAACCCACCTACCACATAAGTACCAGATGGGAGGCAAGCCCCCGAACCCCAAAAGGAGAACACTCCCAATACGAACCAAAGCTAGAGAGGATTAAGTCGAGAATGGATAGAGGAGCATCATTGCAAAACCATTTCATCTTAAGAGCTCTAGAGAGCTCTAAGACCACAATTAGAGGATTGCTAACGCTCGGACATTACGGAGACTTTAAACAGGTCTGAAGCAGGAGTAAAGATTGGCAATGAGGACGAATTAGATAACTGCTCAACAAAGAAGAAAGCAAGACCAAGCCAAACTCTCTGGTAAGTAACCCACTCTTGGATAAACCGCTTCTTCGCCTAAAAGAATACATTGGAGAAGAGCATGCTGATTGAAAGAATCACATGATTAGATCGGAAACCAGAATCAAAGAAATACAACCTCGAACTCCCGTACTGGAAATCTACCGATTCACACTCCAACGTCTATTTCACTCCACAATCTGTCGATTCATAGCTTCACCAATCGTACGCTTATTGAACTAGACCAATCTTAGCTTAGACTTTGAACTAGACCGACCCATCCGCCGCTTCTCACTTCCATTCCTCTCCCTTACAATCGCTCACCTTCTTCTTTCTTTGCTTGCAGAGAGGGAAGGTTCTATTTGCTCGGTTGCATGTCATGACTTTATGAGCTTTTTTCCTTATATCCTTTACTTGCCGAGCTGACCCCCTTATATCGGAGCACGTACCTGCCTGTCTACTATTAGAAAGGAGTTCACTTCAACGAAGACTCTTTTCAAAAGAATCGCCCTTCGCCGGTCTTGCTTTGAAGAGAACACCTACTGTTCGTTAACAGTTCCTTCTCTCCTCGTTTGAATAGGGATTCTGATATGAGAACCTCATGATTCTCAATAGCCCGCCCATGAAAACCTAGTTTGAAGAGAACACATGCCCCTAGACCAGTCATTCAGTCAACTAAATCTTTTCGTTGAAGCCGATCTATTAGTGACCTATTATTGTAATTTTGAAAAGCCGAGTGTCTCACGTTAAGAAGGAAGTGAATCTTCTGTTCAAGGAGATGCTTTAGCCCTTGACTTGGCGAATGCATATACCTTGACCTTGGCGTATAACACTGCATCAGTTGATTCAGCGGCTTTCGTTGATGATGCATTAGCTGCTTCTTCTCTCTTTCATTTTGAAATGCATTCATTCCCGGATGCGCTATTCCTTGTTTGTATAGTAGACAGTTGGTTGTCCTTGAGACCGGAGACTGGACTCATTAACTCTTTGGAGCCGTACTTGTATGCCCTTTCTCCCTTTGCTCCCTGAACTTGACCAACTACTGATGCCTTTCCAGACTATGGATAGGTGGCCTGTAGCCCACTACATGAGGAAGAACCTTTCCCTCGCTTTAGCTTTAGCAAAGCTTAGGTTCCCCCCCGGGGTCCAATCGGTTTGTAAGGGCCGACAGAGGGTTTTAGAACCATAAGATGAAGCTACTGGGCTAGAGTTGACCTCACCAACTACGTGCGCCCTATGCTTCTTTCCCACCAACTGTTGTAACTGGAACAGGCAAAGAAAGAACTACAGGTGGCACTGACACTAGAGTTTTTTATGCGTCTGCTTATGATTCAGGGGATGGGGATGCGACTGCCTGTCCTAGCTTAAGCTTCATCTTTGGATTCAGCAGATGGGGGATGCTAATGCAGATAGATGCCTATGACTATGATTCAGTTGTGCTCGCCCCTATACTGCCTGCCATACTTGGAGTTGGGGGGGCACAAACAAAAATCCACTCGTGCTTGGGCTCAACGAAAAACCTTTTTCGAGTAAGGCGAGCGAAATGAGGAGTTAGGCGAGTAAGAATAAGGCCTGGGCTCGCAAAGGCACAGCTTAAGCTGCTCTACCTGCGGCATAGTATGTTTACTAAGCTCAACCAGCTGCAGGCAGATAAAGTCGTTCTAGTTGGCGAGGTTGAGGATGTGCTTTTCCTGATCGACCAACGTCAACCCTCTCACCTGATCCTGATTTGTGCACTATTTTTATTGAGCCTTTCGCTCTCCGAGTTCGCTACTCTTTATCTGTTTGCCCATACATCTCATAATTTGAGTTCTCATTTTAGAGATCTGATTCGAGAGAAAGAGGCCAGGTAACCGATATCATATTAGGGATCAACAACCAGGTCACTCCGGGTAAGAAAAGGCACGGGAGCACCCCTTACTTAATTTGATTCTCCCTAACTTGCATAGCGACGTTCGAAGGTATCTCATAATAATAATAACTTCTCACTGTGTCGAGGCGAAAGCAACAACTAACGATAACAAACAAGATTGAACTGATGTAGATCTACTTGCTTACTCCTTTCCTTTGAGACCTTCTTTGTCCCGCGAGACCCATTGTATGAGTCACAGTCTAAGTCTATTACTAGTGGGCATTGTATCACGAGTTGTAGTTCCTCCAGTAGGGCTGGGGCTTGAAGAAGTCGTATATATAGACTATGTCTTTTATAGGTCTGGGCTTTTCTAATCCCCTGAATTTCCAATGGAAGTTGCAGTTTCTTCTACCATTAATACAGTTTCAGGAGGAGTTGCACTTCTCCCTTACATACCAGAGTTTGAGACTCAGGCTGGAGGATCCTTACTCTCCTCTCCTGGGATTATCAGAGTGTCAGATTAGCCTTTGGATTCGTTCTGCCTTCCACTCTATATCCAATCTTTTTCCCTACCAGTCGCTGCCGGCCTATTGATGGAGTAGGGCACTTTTAGTATTTTATTTCCAATCTCAACTAAAAGAAATAAAGAGAAAAGGTGCGTAACGGAAACACTTGCTTCTTACTTCTTCTTCTTAGCCGCTCTCTTTGACTTCGAATATGGACGGACCTATCCCTATGCCCAAGCCCAACTGAAAAAAAAATCTATTATTTCACAATTATATACGTTACCATTTTTCATCTTGTTTGGCAGAGGAGCACTCGTTGGTACCAACTCACCTATTATTGTAGAATTTCGTATCAAATTGTAGTTATATAAAGTAAATTCATCCTGGATCTCATTTGGTATACATACGCGAATGATGAATAAACTCTTCTCTCGTATCATCCAGGTAGACGCTTTTAGCTTTACTAGATGCAATCCTTGAATGACATCCAACCCCCTTTATCTTGTTTTCAATACTTAATTTCTTGTTCGATACGGAAGGCTGATCGAGAGACATTGACACCGCAATGGACCGACTCTTCTCTATCCTCTGGGAGTACCAAATCCTTTTGTTTATATTAATTAAAGAAATGTATCCCAGATGTCAAGACCAGGTCGAGAAGGGGGGCTAGTGCAATAGCTATTGATGGATTGATCCCCTTCGATTGGATTGATTTCATTTCTTCACTGAGCTGCGGGATAGAAAGCATCAACATTGGGACTCCGATTCATCTTCAAACCCTTCTGCCCCCCCTGAGCAGATAGAGAAATGTCGTTCACGGGCTTGAAAGCTTAGAAAAAAAACATATAACTATACCCCCACTTAAGGCTTCTTTCGAGGAAGTGAAAGACGGTGGAGGGGCACTACACTGACTCGCTTTTCCGAAAGGTTTTGTCTTCGCCTCAATCCGCCTCTTTTCCAACAACTCAAAGAGCGTATCCCTGCCCTTATTGACTTAAAGCTGGGATCCTTAGACCCAGACCCCCACGACTATTAAAAAAGGATTGCTCTTTCCTCACATCTACCTAACCAACAACGACTCCCCTTAACTAAGTCAAGAAGGGAATGCGTTTCCCCGGGAAGTATTTAAAAAAGGAATGAGCGTTCTGCCCTAGTGAAGACGCACGGGAGAGATTCACCAGGACATATTCCGGATGACAGCTCGACCGATTAAAGCGATCGATGAGCTAAACAGAGGATCCCTAGTTGAGACGAAACAGAACAGGAACTTCACTCATACTGAAATACTTCAATCGATGAACTCCTTGCTGCATCGATGCTCGAGGAAGGAAGAGCGGGATGAGTTCCAACTACAACTACTAATGCTAATGGAAGCCCCTTTCTTGCTCCTGCAACTCTCGAACGAGGATTAGCATTTGTGTTCTTTCTTTGACGGGGATATCTTCTCCTATCGATTCAATTCCTGAAAACAGCTTATTCGAGAACAAACCCTTCTTCCTTTAGCTGCAAGAGAGGAATTCCTTTCAAAGCCAAATCGTCCTCTTTCAAGTGGGTTGAACTCTTTCTAAGGCAAAAGGTGAGAGTAGACAGATCTTCTATTTAACTTAACATAAAGCTAGGAATGCCAAATCCGTCAATCCCATAACTTTTCTTTCTTGCATTACGTCATTCACGTCTAGCTCACCCAATCACGCCCTACCCGCCTGAGAGGGAAATGCCTTTCAAGTGCCTATTCATTCTTCTTCTTCATACCCTTACTTCAGTTTGAGTTGATGAATTGGCCTACATCGGATTTCACTAAAAAAGTCAATTGAAATCGGCAGGAAATAGCGTCTTTTTGGCCTAAATGGCCGTTACTTATACCTTACGTAATGAGATGAGGGATAGAATCCAATATTCTATCAAGCATCAAGCTAGGCATGCTTACCTAACTCTCGGCCTGTATTGCCCATTTTAAGTTGAAGATTTCCGAGCATTGCGCTTAGGAAAGGAAGGGTTTCTCCATCCATCT
>MKYO02019599.1:0-11471 GCA_002013955.2 Citrus medica | reverse complement strand
TGATGCTAGACACCCCCCCCCCCCCCCACGCACATGTCACAATCTGAACTGGTCCATGATTTTGCCGATTTTGCCGATTTTGCTCAACACATTTGATGTAATCGGGTTTGTTTCCAATTGTTTCCTCTGGAGCCTGCTTCAATCCTTCAATAATGGCCCACTCAAAATTCCCATTTTACCCGAGAGATTGATGTAAGATTTTCGAGCTATTCACTATTTGTAGCATAGATAATGGTGCGGATCAGGTTTAGGATTCTAAATTTTATTAAAGTCTAAGAAAATTATTAAATCATAAGGTTTAATAGTGAAATATTATTATATTATTAAATTATGTAGTCTAATAACTTTTATGGTCATTATACTATTAAGTCATATAGTTAAATAATTTTTTCGGACTTAAATAAATTCAAAATTTTCCATTGAAATATTTCTAATATTGTTAATGCTTTTATTGCCATAGATTTTTAAGTTGTAATATATTTTGACGGTGGAAGTGGAGTCGTAGCTTTTTATGAATTTTTTTTAATGGAATAATTCTTTTTTTTATGGGAATATAAAATATTAGACAATACTGTTATATATTTTAAATTTTTTATTTAAAAAAATTATTACAAATGATGTGTTATTAATTGAGTGGTTGATAATTTTTTTTTAAAATCTAAATAAATAAATTATATTATTTTACTAACTAATTAATAAATAACACATCATTTAAGAAAATTTTTTGAGATAAAACAAACACAGTATTCTCAGTAAATCTATTATCTTTTCTTAGTAAATCTATGAATTCAAAAACTATCCAATTAAAAATGAGTTGAAATGCTGTCATATGTTCACATGCAGTGTCCTGTCATTGCTGGCAAACGTATAAAACCAATAATGTGACCTTAAAAAAATAAGACACCTAAAGAAATTGTTTGTCTGGCAGTGAAAACTAATAGGCATTAGGCAATAGCAGTGTCCTTGGGATAGGAAATGAGGGGCCTTAAATGAAGCTGAGGTTCAGCGCGGTTTGTGGAAATCGACGGAATCAACAATCGCATTCACATGGCCCCTCGTTCTGTTATCAACTTGTCGGTTGTCTGTTTGTCCCCTTGTACTTCATTGTTCCTCGTCATTGTTCAAAGCTTTGGTCATTAATGGTGGTGAATTTTTATTTTTGAAAAAGCATTAATGGTGGTGATTTTGATTGTTCATTTTTGCACAACAAAAGCGTGTACTATTAGGTATGATTGTTACTTCACGTTACTTACAAATCAACCAAGTCAAATCAAACGAGCTGCCAGCCACCTTCAAAACAACTCGATTGTTATTTGGATCCGCTACGTTACGTGTAACATACATCCACACATATCAATAATTCTTATGGTAGGGTTCGTAACTATTGGTGTATGTGGCGTATGTTACGTTGAATGTAACGTAACACCATCCTTGTTACTTTGGACTAGCATGATCAAAGGGCCTCAATTTATAAGAGTTCTAAAACATGCTTAGTTATAAGTGTTGTGATAGTAGAATTGGGTATTAATTTTTTTTTTCTTGTTTTTTTAAGACGAAGGCTAACGTGGATAGTTTTACTAATATTTTGATGAATGTTATTAGTATAATATTTAGTGAACATAATTATTAATAAAGAACATAACTCTTAAAATAAGCTAATAGAGTTTAATTAAATTATAACTACTTTCTTAAGAGACAAGGGCAAAGGCCATATAAGATTAGAGGGTGCCATATGACTCTGCAGAATTTGAAAAAAAAATTAGGATTTAAAAAAAATATATATGAAAAGTTAGTGTAAAATGTTCACATTGACCCTGCACAATTAATGTATAAAGTTTATATATTAGATAATATTATAATTTTACTATTAAACCCACTAATGATAGCATCAAAATAATAAGAAACAAATCAGTCAAGCCCACTAAGTCATTAATATATAATAACATAAAAATTGGAAGTTTAAATTTAGCCCCTCTAGAATTTTTCCCTAAATTCCGCCCTTGTTAAGGGATATGACTAATTATAAAGAGCACAACTTTTCTCATAACTTAAAGAGTCATGTACATATGAGAATGTCTAATGAACATGCATCAATAATCTATAAATAAGCTCTGTTATACGCATTTTATTCAACTAACAATTATGAGTTTAAGACATTGAGAGTTCTTAGAAGCTTTTTTTTGTCTCAGAGACTCTTTAATTATATGTGATTTTTAGTTTAATAAGAAATTCCTCAGGATTATTTCTATAGGAACCAATAGATTTAAATCATTGTTTTTAGTCTGATGTAGTAAAGCATGTCTATTTAATTAATAATTTGTAAAAAAATAAAATGCGGCGCTTTTTAGTTAATTTTGAAAGTGTAATTTGTAATTAATGGTAAATCACAAAATCTTTCAGCGGCCGTATGATACATTCGCATGAGTAATAGTGGAGCAAGAGCACTACATACAGTCAATCAACGACTCATTGCGATGGTACGATCACTTTACCGGACCAATGTTAGAGCCATGACTCATCAGTCATTACCCGTGCTGTGTAATTTTGTATTCATGTGAGATTTTGTGAAAAATGCTGAGATGTATACGGGAATAGGACCACTCCAATCAATCCCAATAAAATAGACCTTTGCCTCCGCATAATTCTAAAAGAATGAGAGCTACCAATGCTGTGTTGGAGAGTTCGAAGCGTTTCATGTTTGATGTTACATGAACTAAGTAATATGTATGTGAATTTATTTTTTCTACCAATAATATATAGGGAAAATCTGTGGTGCAACTGTGGTACCGTAGCACAGTTGTATCCAACCGTTGGATGGTAGTAGACTCCACTTATTTAAGTGCATTCAACGGCTCGTGCACAGTTACACTGTAGCCGGACCCTAATATGTATATTATATAGAAAGCTATTAGACTTCATAAAAGAAGCCTACAAAGAACATGGGTTCGGCTACGGTGCAATGGTGGTACGGTACCATCATTGTATCCAACCGTTAAATCAACTTGAATTGATGGATTCATTAAGATATAACAATATCACGATACCACCATTACACCATAATTTTCTCCCAAAGAACGTTGATAATTCCAAAAACCCCACAAAAAGTATAAGCTAAAGAGCCTCAATCAAATCATCAAAAAGATCGGATACCCAAGTCACCCTCTTCAAATAGATTGTAAACAAAAAGTAAGAAATGAGTGAAAAGTCTCTCCAGATGCTGAATAATGGCTACAGATGGTTGAAAGTTATTGATATTTATAAGAATCCCCTAAGTTACATGCATGTAACTTACAATCCTCTCATATAAATAATAAATAAGCCCATACCACTCACTATTTATATAAGATAGTTGTAAGGTACATACACGTAACCTAACATTAGCGTATTTATAATAATAATAAAAAATCAACTTAGATTAGCACCACATATTTTTGTCCTTAATAAATAATATAAATGTTTCATCCACATCAGTGTCAGACAAATTTACCTCCACTAAATTAGTGATTGAGGGCTCTTCCATTTGTAAAAGCAACGATTTGGTTGTGTGGCACATGTCGATAAAAGATTAATAAATTTTCTTTTTTAATTCACCTTATGAATTTATAAACGAGTGGACATTCTAACAACTCTTAAAATTCTTCATGAAAACCCATTTTCAATTAACCTTGATTTAATACCAAAAATACCCTTACCGACATTTTTTTTTCCTTTTTTTAGTTTTCTCACTCCTAAAACACACAAAATGGAATCTTACTTCTCTAATATCTACGCAAAATAAGTTTTCTGGCTAGTAATTCTGATTTAAAATAAACATATTTAAGCTTTAGTTTTAAAGCAGTCTTTAAGTATGAGAATAATTAATTTAAAAAATATATATATGAGAATAATTAATTTANAAAAAAAAAATGACATGATGATATATTGAAAGAGTTTACAGGGAAAATAAATAATTGAGAATGCTTCGCAATAGAAATTATGTAAAGAAAGGGGTGTTATGAGGATAAAAAAAGAAGTGTTAATAATAGCATTCCTCTTCATATGGTAGTGCGTACTATTTGATTTGATCAGTTCAGATTCTGGAAGCCCAAAAATATAGAAACATTCTTATTGGGCTCTACTGAAGACTAATGTAGGTTAAGTGTATCTCCTAACACACCTTCAAACACCCTATAAACCACTTTTTTTTTCTTTTTTTCTTTTTTACAATTTAAGATATTTTTTTCCAAATCATCTCCAACGCGCTCTAAAAAAAAAAGATTATTAACGTTAGATAATAAGTTTATTGAAATTATTATGTGGGTGGCAATTGAAACTGAAATAGAAATTTCATAAGTCATATAAGAAAATTTATTCAATTTGAAATAGTTTGCACAAAGAGCGATTGTTAAGTTCTTTTTAAAGAGAGAAAATCAAGATTTTTTACTGAATTTTATTTAAAAAAAAAAGAAAAGAAAAAAGAAATTGAAAGGAAATTATTTCAAATAAACACTCTTAGTAATATCATAAGCACTCAAATTTATATTATAAGATTCAATCCAAACTGAAATAGAGGTCACACAAACATATTTCTTAAGTTGGGAAAATTTATAGAGAGACAATGTTAAGATCGTCAGAGAGAGAAAATCAAGATCTAGTGGAATTTTCTGAAAAATGAATGTGTAAGGTTATTTCTGTCATTAAGGTAGAAAATGGGTTTTATAAGACTTTTTCAGGGGTGGAAATATCATCTCTCTTGTAAGTTTGACTAGAACGGGCTTATGGCCTACTTTCTTTTGTCGTAGAGCCCAAAAACCAATAAGTTTGGAAGCCCAATAACAAACAATGCCCAATTGCCCATGGCAGTTTCGACTTTTAAGTTGGAATATCCGACACTCTTGAAAATTTCTCTTAAAGCTCTTCGAGGCATTTTGCAAGTTGGCCTTAATTAAAATTACTTAAGAGAACACAAATGTATCTAATTAAACCTACATTTTAAAAACAAGTAATGTTCTCGCTATAAACTCTCCAACCTTATGACTTTTAGATCAAATCTCTGAACTTATTTAACAAAATTATTGTAAAATTCAGTATTGTTAAGAGGTCATAAGATATGATTTAGTTGAATAAATTATGTAAAATTCCATATTGTGTTGCTAATACTTACTACTTTCTTTTTTTAATATCTATCGCCAAAAAAAAAAAGGAAAAAAGAAAGGGCATCTAAAAGGCTGAAAAAATAGAATAATTTGTGGGGTTTCCATTTGCAGTATCACCTAGTTTAATTTGTAGAACCTGATAAATTAAGGGAGAAAAAAATATGTGAGGTTTGAAATTACTAATTGTGTTTTTCTTTTAATTATATTATATACAATACAATCGAAGTTCAATACAACTAAAGCCAATCAAAATATATAATTAACGTAATATATCAAAGTTTAATACAACTGAAATCTAACAAAACCCAATAAAATAATAAACTCCTACGGCCACTTAAAAAACTTGAAATCTTTAACTTAAAGTTAATAAGAGAAGATGACGACCAACCCAACCAAAGTTTTATTTACCTAATTATGTTATGTTTGAAATAAAAAAAAATGTGGATTTCATTCGTTTTAAGTTCTAAAACAGCCATGTTTTGGCTTTTAACTCATATGCTTATTATTATTTACACCCTGCACAATTACAACCATAATATGGTTCTGATTCGTCTTGCCAAAACCTGAGAGGATGATGATGCGTCATCTGAAATGTCAGAAACCGAGTCATCACTCTTGCTCAAAGCATGCACAATATCAACCGTACTTGGCCTTTTCGAAGGATCTTTATGCAGACACGCAATGGCAGTTCCCATTGCTCTCATCACACCCTCCATCGAGATTGAATCCTGCAAAAGAATCTCATCCATCCATTCCTTCACTCTCTTCACTTTCCTCCCTTCATTTCCCTCCAGTATCCCTTCAACTTTTGCCCACAACACCTTCCCCTCTTCATCAATTGCTTTCTCGCCGGATATGAGCTCAAACAACAGCACCCCAAAAGAGAACACGTCCATTATTTGTGTTAAGACAGAAAATCAAGATCAAGTTCAAGTGGGATTTTTTGAAAAATAAATGTGTAAGGTTATTTCTGTAATCAACCAGAAAAGAGGCCTTGTAGGAGTTTTTGAGGGGTGGTAATAGCATCTCTTTTATAAGTTTGACTGTAACGGGCTTATGGCCTACTATTTTTTTTGTTTTGTCGTGAAGCTTAAAAACCCAGAATGTTTGGAAGCCCAAGAATAAACTATACCCATTAAAGTTTCGACTTCTAAGTTTGAGTAACCAACGCTCCTAGAAAATTCTCTTAAAACTCTTCTAGACATTTTACAATTTAGCCTCAATTAAAATTTACATAAAAGAACACAAGTATATCTAATTAAACCCACATGTTAATTGCAAGTAATTTTCTAAACTTTCCAACCTTTTGATTTTTATATCAAATCTCTTAAACTTATTTAATAAAATTATGTAAAATTCCCTATTGTTAAGAGGTCATAACATATGATTTAGTTGAATAAATTATGGATTTAACAACTACTTTGTGTGATGCTAATACTCTTTTTTTTCTTCAATATCTACAGCGAAAAAATAAAAATAAAAACAAAGGCCACCTAAGAGGCTAAAATAAATAAAATAATTTGTAGGTTTCCATTCATGGGTGTCAACTAGTTTAATTCGTAAAATCTCTTGAATTGAGAAAAAAATATCTAAGATTTGAAATTAATAATTGTTAACAATCATAAAATATAGGTTTAGGACGAACTTTTTCAAACTCAGGCCCAAGCCTATTAAAGGAAAAGTATAAGAACGAGCATGGGCCGAGCCCATTACAGGGCTAGGCTGACTTTCACTTATTTTTTAATTTTTTTAAGTTGTTGTAAATTTGAAATCAGTTAATAATTAAGTTGTTATAAATAAATAATGAATTAAAGAAAATAAATATTTTAAAATAAAATAATAAATAAAGAAAATGAAGTAAATAAAAATTTAGATATTTAAATTTTTTTAATTCTAAATTCTCTAATTCAAGTACCATCTTAATTAATTAATACTTAAAATAAAGTTTAATATTATAATTTTAGGTTTTTTTTATTCATTATTGATATATAAATTAGAAATTTAGGCTTTCTTTTTTATTTTTTCATTATTTTTCTAACTTATAATTTATTGTTTTGAATAAAGAACTTGGGTGTAGCCCGAGTTTTTTTTTTCCCTTAAACCCTTATCCAGACCTTTTATATGGAGGTCCGAGCTAAAGCCAGTAGGAATAGGCGGGCCAGCCTCAATTTTTTTACCGTCCCTACTAATTGTGCTGTTTTTTTTAATCTATTATATGCAATAGAATAAAGTTCAACACAATTGAAGCTTATTGAAATATATAATCAACACAATATATCAAAGTTCAATACAACTGAACCCTCGGTGAAGCCCTGTATAATAATAAATTTCTACAACCACCGAGGAAACTTGAAATCTCCAACATAAAGTTAAGGACAGGAGATGACACCAACCCAATCAAAGTTTTATTGGTCTAATTGTGCTATGTTTGAAATAATAAAAAAAAAAAGTGTGTTCCGTTCCTCGTGATAAACAAATGAAAATCTACCAATAAAATGTTGTTTCCATTGGCAATGGAGTCCCCTTAAGTGGCTTGATTGGGTTTGCTCCCCAGTTTCAGTTGCAGAAAAATCGCATTTGTTAGGAGAACTTGTGCCTCTCGGTTCGAGTGTGGACTTCTAATATGAATTGTGGTACGGACTTAAAGGTGTCTCTCACAGTTAGGGCCCTCTTTAAAATACCCCATAATCAAAAACTAAAAAATAAAAAATAAACAAATGAAAATCTTACACATTAAAAATAACTCTGAGAGCATTTTAAGTTATAAAACAGCCCTGTTTTCGCTTTTAACCCGTATGCTTATTATTATTTACACCCTGCATAATTACTACCATAATATGATTCTGATTCATCTTGCCGAAACCTGAGAGGATGGTAATGCATCATCTGAAATGTCGGAAAGCAAGTCATCACTCTTGCTCAAAGCATACACAATATCGACCATACTTGGCCTTTCCGAAGGATCTTTGTGCAGACACGCAATGGCAATTCCCATTGCACTCATCACACTCTCCATTGAGATTGAATCCTTCAAAAGAATCTCATCCATCCATTCCTTCACTCTCTTTACTTTCCTCTCTTCATTTCCCTCCAGTATCCCTTCAACTTTTGCCCACAAAACCTTCCCCTCTTCATCAATTGCTTCCTTGCCAGATATCAGCTCAAGCAACACTACCCCAAAAGAGAACACATCCATTTTCGTCGATACTACCCCATCTGCTAAGTACTCTGGAGCAATGTAGCCTTGAGTTCCAACAATGTGCATTGTTATGGCATTGCAGCCAGATTTTGCTAATCCAAAGTTGGCAATTTTGGCTCTCATGTTTGAGTCTAAGAGAATGTTACTGCTTTTGATGTCTTTGTGTACCACTCTAGGCCTAGTGTGCTCATGTATGTATTGCAAGCCATTTGCAACATCAATGGCAATCCTTAACCTTGTTTTCCAATTCAGATTCTCGTTCTTGTTTTCATGTAACCATGAATGGAGAGAACCATTTTCAATGTACTCGTAGATCAGATAGCAATTTGCATCTTCAGGGTCTATGCAGAAACCTTCTAGCTTCACCAGATTGCCGTGATTTACCTTCAAAGGAATGATCGTGATTTAGTACTTAGTAATAACTAGTTTGCCACAATAATATTATCAATGGTGATACAAACAAGCCTAGTTATATTGGAATTATACTATTATACAATTGTGTTAATTTGATTTGTCTTCTTTGATATCTAGCTAGGTCCAAGTCTTCTGCAACTGCAACCCAAGGCAGGAAAAGGTTTATTTATTTTATAAATAAATGAAGCAATTGTGTAAAATGGTTTCAATTTGTCACTCTTTTTATAAGATTCCTTTAATACTATACACCGCTTGATTCTGACTTACATACGACAACTGCAAACACTATTCACCTTAATTAAGCAATTTAATTAATGGTTAATCAACAGCTTTATTAGAAGGGAGAGAGGGATGAAATATTTGGCATTTGCTATAATTAGCACATTAGAAATCAATTGCGGCTCATTCACTATTTTAATAACATGGGCAACCAAACCCTTATTTAAAACCTTAAACGTAATACTTAGACAGGTCATTTCACCTAACCTCTACCTTATTAAAATTATTTTTTTGAAAAAAAATCAATATTAGCCACAAATTAAGCAATTTTAAAACTGGGGTTATTCTAGTGGTGTCCTTATCTCTGTTGGACACAGCCCTAAAATTCTCTTATTTTTTTGGCATATGCCCATGTTTTCAGGATTATATTCAATGGCTACATGACCTAATGGCATTAACTAAAATTCTTTTGGAAAGCTATGTGCTTCTCTTCTAGGAATCAAGTTCAAAGATTTATTGGACTAAAATGATGAACTTAACAGCAATAAAGGCTTATGTGTAATGACTATATTTTTACCTTTTGTAATATCTTCAACTCCTCACAGGCATTCCATTTCATCATCTTGATGGCATAGACCTCTCCATGAATGTTTCCTTTGTAAACAGACCCTTGAATCAAGCAATCCTCACTGAAGTTATCGGTGGCTTCTCTCAGTTCTTCAATCTTGAAAATTCTGTACTTGTCCAAGCAATCTGAAACATCTGCCATGAAGTTCATTTCCATGTCCTTCAAGTCCTTCCCTAATTTGTTAAATTGCAGCTTCTGTTTCTGCTCATCGATCTCTCTCTCTCTCTTTTTCTTCAACAGAGCCTCTCTGTAAATCCACATCCCGGCAACCAAAACCAACGAGGCCCCACAAATTCCCAACCCAATTGACAAACCTATAATGACTCCTTTTCTTTCAGTCTTTCGAGAAGGTGTTTCAGCAGATGGAGAGGTCGAAGGAGCAACAGCAGGCTGTTTTAGTTCTGGAAGCCGAGCGACGGGGACAAATAGGGTATCAAATGGCCGAATGTTATTGCCATTAACATCAATTATAGCCTGTGTTTCAATTCCAAACCTTGAAGCAACCGATGACAAGTTTTCAGAAGGCTGCAGCACATAAGAGACAAGATAATTCACTCTGTTTCGCAGCTGAGTCTGATTAGGACACTTGCAAAAGACCGGAAAGATAATAACATCACCGACTTCAAGTTTGGTAGGGACAAAAGTAGGGTTCACAACCTCAACAGACTGAAAGGTTGTGAGATTCTGGTACTCATTAGTGGATACAAGGTAAAAGGTGTCACCAGACTTGATCGTGTATGAGAGGTTGGCAAAAGAGATGGTGTAGGAAGCGTTTAAAGTTTTGCAAGAGCATGTTATGGGGACAAAGAGAGGCTGGTTTTGGATGAGAGGAGATGATGGGGAGGATATATTGCTGGGTTCTGATATCATGCGGCGGCTCACTGAGAAAAGATCAGCTATGGAAGCCAGGTCAAGGAAGTCAGGAGCCGAGGCTCGGTAGAAAGCATAGGTTCGACATGGATAGGTGGTCTGGTTGGCCGAGCAGGTGTAGCCTGTGGTGCTTGGTTGGGCTTGTGATTGATGATAGCTGAAGAGAAAGAAGAAGAAGAAGAACAGAGGAGAGAAGGAAAGGCACTGGGATTTGTTTCTCATGTTGGTTTTAGCCTTCTACTTTCAGGGCAGATCTATACAATATTTAAGAACGGAAAATGAAATTGAACACTGTCTCTAGTCAATGTCGTAGGCAAGACGCCTCTCTGTTTCAATCTTGACCTCTCTAATTCATTGGATTTGGGTCCCACCACGTGATTGACCTCAACTGTTTTGAGTCAACTTGATTGAAGAACGCACAAAGCCACGCGAGCTCCTGGTTTTATAATTTCTTATTGACATTTTGATATTCACCACTAGCAAGCTTCACTATTATGATTGTTGGATAATTGGATATGATCCTTTTCTAATACTGTCACCCATAAGAAACTTCAGTTTCATACGTATGCACATCGATAAGTATCAAGCAACCATATAACATAAACAGACTATAAGCCTGGTGAGATTCCTGGTGAGCTTAAAGATGATACGAGCCTGGTGAGATTCCTGCTATCTATGGAACTTATAACGACTTTTCTAACACTCATGTTGATTACAGAGGCACGCAAGAAGGGAAGGCGCTTTTGAATTGTGACTTGTCGTGTGGGAAATGACACCAAAAAGATATAGATATTTTTTTCACAACAAAGACAGTTCAAACTTCATTAACTACCCCACATCATACAGCACTCACATTAAACACCCAAGCTTGGTTAATGAACGGTTCTGTATGAACTTAAATTTTGTATTACATGGTCAAGGGTTCACAATTTATGCAAACAAGAATTAAGAATATCAAACAATGATGTCACTATGCAGTGACTTTTTTTTTTCTCTTTTTTAAAAG
>MKYO02019577.1:0-11496 GCA_002013955.2 Citrus medica | reverse complement strand
CAGACCTCTTTTTTGAAGGGACCGAAGAAGTCAAAGTTTTAAGTCTTACTGGAGTTCGTTTTTCTTCATTACCTTCATCACTTGGTCGCCTCTTTAACCTTCAAACATTGTGTTTAGATGGTTGCAGACTAAAAGATATAGCAATAGTTGGACAGCTAAAGAAATTAGAGATTCTCAGCTTTCGAGATTCCTATATTAAGGAGTTGCCACATGAAATTGGACAATTGACGCGGTTACAATTGCTAGATTTGAGCAATTGTAGGAGCCTTGTAGTGATAGCACCAAATCTCATATCAAAATTTTCTCAATTAGAAGAACTATATATGGGTGACAGCTTTTCGCAGTGGGATAAGGTTGAAGGAGGAAGTAACGCCAGTCTTGCTGAATTGAAGGGGCTGTCAAAGCTAACTACTTTGGAGATACAAGTTCGGGATGCCCAAATTCTGCCACAGGATTTGGTCTTGGTGGAATTGCAAAGATATGAGATATGTATAGGAGAAGCATGGCGCATGTGGGGCGTTACTTCTGAAATATCAAGATTGGTGGGGCTCCATGGGCTAGAAAATGTTAGCACTCTTTTGGAGAATTATGGGACGAAAATGTTGCTGAAGGAAGCTGAAGAGATCCATCTAAACGAACTGAAGGGTGTTCAGAATGTTGTTCATGAATTAGATGATGGGGAAGGTTTTCCACGATTGAAGCGTCTTCATGTACGACATTGTTCTGAGATTTTACACATTGTCGGTTCAGTTGGACGGGTTCGTCGCGAAGTCTTTCCCTTGCTGGAGTCATTGTTTCTTAGCTATTTGAACAATTTGGAGACAATATGTGACAGCCAACTCACAGAAGATCAATCTTTCAGCAACTTAAGGATTATAAACGTATCATACTGTCACGAATTGAAGCATCTCTTCTCATTCTCCATAGCCAAAAACCTACGGCGGCTTCAAAAGGTAGCAGTGTCTTCTTGCGATGATCTGGAAATGATGGTTGGTAAGTGTTGGTGGATTTATGGACTTCGCCTTAATTATTTTGAAAAAAAAAACAACAAAGATTAATTATGTATATTGTTTTTGTTTGTTTATAGGACCCGACAGGGAGAAACCAACAACTTCTTTGGGATTCAACGAAATCATTGCTGATGATGATCCTGCTCCAAAGGTGATAATTTTATGTTCAATAATTAATTGATTAATTTATTATCACGATTAATCTTCGATCATCAAAAGAATATTATACTAGACGGTTGTACTTGAAGGAACAAAAATGTACGGGTTTTCTTTGCAGGTTATTCTTCCGAGCTTAGAAAAATTGAATCTCTGGGACTTAAGAAACATAAAAAAATTATGGGCCGATCATAATCAAGGAATGTACTGTTGTCAAAACTTAACAAAGCTGATCATGAAAGGTTGTCATTGTATGAAATATCTGTTTTCGTATTCTATGCTTGATAGTCTTTTGCAACTCCAACATCTTGAGGTAAGGGATTGTAAGTCAATGAAAGGGGTAGTCGACACCACGAGGTGGTCAGAAAGAGATGAAGGAAAGTTGATTGAATTAAAGGTTTTTCCTAAACTACACTCCCTGCGGCTCGATTATCTTCCAAAACTAATAAGATTTGCCAATATGGGACATATTCATTCAGATTTAGTTGTTGAATTCCCTTCTTTGCAAATACTCAAGATTTGTAGATGCAGTAGTATGTCAAGATTCATCTCTACGAGCTCACCAGAAGACACCATTCATTCTGAAATGCAACCTCCTCCTCTCTTTGATGAAAAGGTTTTTTTTTTATAAAAAAATAAATTTTAGTCACTATACCTAATTTGTCTTTTCCTTGAGTCTTCAAATTTAGTTAATATCCGCCTCAAATTTAGTTATCAATTGATTATACCATTAATTGATTAATTAGTTATTTAATCTTTAACTTGCAGGTACGACTTCCTAGGTTGGAGGTATTACTTATTGAGTTGATGGATAATTTGAGAAAAATATGGCACCACCAGCTTGCTTCGGAGTCTTTCACCAAATTGAAGAATTTGGAGATAATTGGGTGTGATAACCTAATGAATATTTTTCCTCCATTGGTAAGGTTGCTGTATTCATTTTGAATTTTATTTCAAATCACATTCATTAGGAGACAACATTCACACTGAAATGCAACGTCAACCTCTCTTTGATGAAAAGATTTTTTTAAAATTAATTTAATTCACAATATTTAATTTCTCTTCTCCTCGAGTCTTCAAATTTAATTAATATCCATCTCTAGTTTAGTTATCAATTGATTATGCCATTAATTGATTAATTAATTGCATTGAATCTTTAATTTCCAGGTACAATTCCCTAGTTTGGAGGAATTACATATTAGCTCGATGGTTAAGTTGAGAAAAATATGGCAGCACCAGCTTGCATCGGAGTCTTTCAGCAAATTGAAGAATTTGGGGATATCTGTGTGTGATAACCTAGTGAATATTTTTCCTCCATTGGTAAGGTTGTTATATTCATTTTGAAATGAACCGTAAGTATTTTTCTGGAGGTTTTTATATATAAGGTGGGTCACATGCAATTTTTTCAATACGGACACGCTCTTAAGCCGTGGAGTTTATTTTTAATGAACCGTAAAGCTGTGTGCTTTAATAACATTAATAATTAACTCTCTTAAACTGCACGACTTAAAAGCGTCTTCACCAGACCCTTATGGATCTTAAGCCGATCAGGCCCTTTAAGTCTAATTGGGACACGCTCTTAAGCTGTGGAGTTTATTTTTAATGAACCGTAAAGTTGTGTGCTTTGATAACATTAAAAATTAACTCTCTTAAATTGCACGACTTAAAAACGTCTTCACATGAAAAAAATGAGGGCACCCAAGTACATCTTTTCCTTAATTCTCCTAATTTCGATTGGGAAAAAGAAAAGTCTTTAAATTTAATTAATAGTTTAGTCATGAATTCATTATGCCATTAATTAACCACAAATTCATACTTAACAAAGATCCACTTGGCAGCAGTCCCATGCTGACAGCGTTGGGAAGTGTTTTCCAAAATTATTTTCCATATTTAAATATATCAAAATAAAAAAAAAGGAAAAAGGGTAAAAGCAGCCTTGGGTTGAGTTTTTTTAAAAAACGTGAATAGTTGAATTTTGCAAATTTATGCTTAAAAACTAGCATCAAGATGAAAAAGGAATCTAAAATATTTACAAATTATCTTAAATTCTTTATACATTTCTAATGCTAAATAGTGTAAATGCATTTTACATTATTTTTGTTTTTCTGCAACTTTTATTTTTTTGTTTATTTATTTTGCCTTTTTTCTTTTACGAAAATATCTAGTAGACATTCATGGCTTGTTATATTCATAAAACATATAATTTTATGATTTAAACATACTTTGAATCTAGTTGAATACTACTCTTACATTTTCATTTTTTTTTTAAATTTATACACACACACTTTGGCTCATTTTTAGGTTGGAATTCCTAGTAGTCTGGTAAATCTTACCATACGACAATGTGAAAAGATAGAAGAAATCATAGGACATGTTGGAGAAGAAGTGAAGGAGAATCGTATTGCTTTCAACGAATTAAAACTTTTGAAACTTTATGATTTACCAAGGCTTAAAAGCTTTTGTTTGGAGAATTACGCTCTTGAATTCCCATCATTGGAAGAAGTTTCTATCACACATTGTCTGAACATGAAGACTTTCTCTCAGGGAATCTTATCCACACCAAAGCTGCACGAAGTGCGAGTGAGTAAAAATGGAGAGAATGAATTGTACCATTGGGAAGGCAACCTTAATTTCACCATACAGAAGTTTTACGAAGAAATGGTATGTGTTAATCGATTTCACCCAAATTGCTCATGCACCTCCCTTGCACTTGCACATTTGCCTTGTATATATAATTTTAGAAGTTGAAACAAAAAACATGTAAGTTTTAATGTATATACATCTAGTAACTTTGGATATAACTAGTGCAGTTATTTTAGTTTGTGCAGGTTGTATTCCTTGAAAAGTCTTTGAAGCTCTCACATTTTCCACGTTTGAGAGAAATATGGCACAACCAAGCACTGTCTGTCGACTGCATCAGCAATTTACAAGAACTGGTCGTGGATGACTGCATGAATATGTCGAGTGCTATTCCCTCCAATCTGCTACGGTACTTGAACAAATTGGAAGATCTAGTAGTGAGTAATTGTGATTCATTAGAAGAGGTGCTTCATTTGGAAGAGCTAAATGCCGGCGTTGCTTATTTTAAAAATTTTCTTTCAATTCGCTATCTAAAACTCATAGATCTTCCGAAACTCAAAAGAGTCTGCAATTTCACCGAGAATATAATTGAACTGCCCAAGTTGTTGACTCTGACCATTGTGAATTGTGCTACCATGGAAACATTTTTATCCAATTCTACATCTGTACTGCACATGACAGCTCATCATATACAGCCTCTCTTCGATGAAAAGGTGATTATTGTTATTATTATTATTTTCTTCACTTTCGTTCGCATAGATGTAATTTCTTTACGATCAAAATCAAATTTAATGACTCATCTTTCTGCATGATGCCTTAATTTATATCTAATTTAACACTATTACTGCAATTATTAACTAACTTTACATTGTGAATTATATCAAATTAATTAGATGACTGGTAACATGGGTGAACTATATCCATTTTACTTGTTACATCCTGTTTTTGCAGTTGTTTTTTTTTTTCTGAGAAATTTTTCGTAGCTAATTGATATTGGATTTAACATCAGATTTGATTTATGTGCGTCAAGAGTGATTTACTTAATTTTATTTTAGTTTTTGGTTCCTCATAAAAATGAAACCAATTTGGATATAAAATGTTGTAATGAAAATATGCTAGGGAAGAGTGCGAAGGTTAGTTACATATTTTCATTGACAACTTAATTTTGTTGATTTTCAGGTAGGATTCCCCCGATTGGGATGGTTAAAGCTGTCTCGATTACCCAACGTGTTGTGTCTCTGGAATGAAAATTTCAAGTCCAACAAAGTTCTCCCACAATTGAATACTCTAAAAATATCAGAATGTAGTAAGTTGCAAAAATTAGGACCGTCTTTGTGGCATTTGGAAAATCTAGGGATTCTAGAAGTATCGAAGTGTGACGGGTTGGTAAATTTGTCGACGCTGTCAACATCTAAAAGTCTAGTAAATCTTCAAAGTATGAAGATAGCTGACTGCAAAACGATAGAAGAAATCATACAATCACAGGTTGGAGAAGAAGCGAAAGATTGCATTGTTTTCGGGAAATTGGAGTACTTGGGACTTGACTGTTTGCCAAGCCTAACAAGCTTTTATTCAGGTAATTACACTCTTGAGTTCCCGTCCTTGAAACAAGTACTTGTGAGACAGTGCCCAAAGATGAAGATTTTCTCTCAAGGAATCATAGGCACGCCAACGCTAAATAAAGTGAAACTCACCGAAAAAGAAGAAGGATGCTGGGAAGGCAACCTCAATGACACCATACATAAATTGTTCAATGAAATGGTCAGTATTAATTAACTAAGTATTGGCGCTAACTACCAAATTATTTTGTAGAAATTGATATGGTATAATATGATTGGTCGACTGAAAATATATAATAATAAAAAATAAATCAAGTGGTCCATGTGATGTTTTTGTTTAAACAATCATATTATGTCAAATTAATTTATACATTATTATTTGTTTGAAAGAGTTTATAGTCATATCATAACATTTGCTTCTTTTTTCTTATTGTTATTATTATGGTAATGTATGCTTGCTTACACATGTATAATTACAAATATGCAGAATTCTAAAGACAAGATTGAGCCCACCCTTCAGGTATAAAGAAGAAGCTATCTCGACCCAGGCCGATCTCTTATATATGATTCAACTTGCACGTTTTGCTCTACTTCAAAAATTTGTTCCCAGATGCATTCATAGCATTTTGGTCATGCTACATAATTGCAAGACACTTTGGATTTGCTTGGTGCACACTGGTTAAGTGAGGGCTTGAATTGATGTTTCATATGCATGCAATATTCAACTTCTATATTATTTCTCCAATTGGTATTTTAAGCATTTGATTTCTAGCCTGATTGACTGATTCAATTGAGGATCTGTAGTTGAAGAAAACAGCACAAGACAATGTTTATTACATTTTTATAGTATTATCAATTATAGTGTATTGACATTTATTAAATGGAAGTAATCCGTCAAGCGGACCTTCTCAAACCAGCACTCTCTAAATTAAAAGAATCACGTGAAGTCAAGATCATGTTGTAGATCTTGTGGAAATAGGTAAACCCATATTCTTTACACAGCATCATAGGAAAATCAATTTTTCCATTAGTATCTATGTTAATGTTGAGCTTTAATAGTATTAGCTATTCAACAAACACAGTTATTGTGTATATTAAAAAGTTGGAAACCGGTTGAGTGACGGTTGGGAATCAATCAGTTCACTTGTTTGCTTGTGAGTACGACATTTAGAGACCGATTAAACAATTTTAAAACTATTACACTCAGATTCCAAAAATAGTAAATAAAGAATCAGAAAATTTCCTACTAGCTATACTTATGCAAAAGTCTCATTTGGAAACATCAATGACTTTCATTCAAAGAAACCAATGAAAATGGGATCAAAATACATGTGCGTATACCTAAAACAAATGATTTTTTTTTTCGGGTATTAAAAAAAGTTGAGGTGCAATGAAACCACAGTCATGATGTTTCTGGTTCCAATCAGCCGTCTGGTAATTCATCTGTAGTGTGTGCCTGCATACTAAAGAGTAAGATAAGGAAGAGACACGTGTAAGATAAAGAAGAGATGCTTTTCCTAATAAACAAGGGGTGCTTCCAACACTCTGGTGCACGATCCATGACCCCTGAAAAAAGGTCATGGATACATTTATGCCTAAATGTATGCCTTCTTTGAACAAATTGAAGTGTACCATGCAGTGAAGGTTACGACATGTTAACAAAGTCCTAATACATGCAGACCAAGATGGATATCTTAGGGACGGATGGAATAAGCTTCAGCCTACTATTGCGAAGTTCATCATCGCCATCAAAAAATCGTTGCAGAAGGGATCCCATAACTAATTCCTTTGTGACAAAATAAAATGCCATACTGTAATGTGTTGAACCGGAAGCCTGCAGATGTCTTACGTTACAACTATCCAACCTCCCAATACGACAAGTTTGAA
This sequence comes from Citrus medica, assembly GCA_002013955.2. Classification (NCBI taxonomy): domain Eukaryota; kingdom Viridiplantae; phylum Streptophyta; class Magnoliopsida; order Sapindales; family Rutaceae; genus Citrus; species Citrus medica. Next base: position 4,304 of record MKYO02019577.1, on the reverse strand, counting down.
ACTTAATACCTTTTGAAATGAAACAAACTTAACTTGAAGATCAAAAATTAATGAGAAAAGTCCTTTTTCGGAAGCAACCTACATATTTTAGAATAGGGCTTAGACTGTTACAGATTCAATGAACCCTTGGATCTCACAGGCAGCAATTTCTGCTAATCCGTCAAGGGAAAAAGGAAAAATAAAAAGAAAAGAATAGTTACTTGTGCAGCACAGCCTTGACGCCTAGCAACATGGTCCATTCTCTTTGTGCTCTTGAACCAATCAACAACAATAAGATCCATTAAATTACAAATTGCACAAGCGCAAGAAGAGCCAACCAAACTACTTCATAACATGTCAAACTAGAACATGCAGGATATATAAATACCATAACAAACAACCAAAATACGGGGGAACCTTTGTTTTGTCATAACAAAAATGCTTGCTACGAACTCTGAAGTTGTTTCCATCAGAAAGTTTCCTGCAGTCACGAGCATTATCACGGTCATCGTGTCGCAGATTGCCCGAAAAACATGATAAATCAAATTGACCAGCTTGCTCTTCCTCTAGGGCTGCAAGTAATTGAAAAAAAAAAAAAGATTTAAGTCTATAGAAATCCATTAATGAGTACATTAACTAAATATATAAAAATGAATATATAAGTTATCATCCACCTGTTCTCTTGAAATCATTCTCAATCTTTTTTTCATTTGCCTGAAATCCCAAGAAAAATTTATAAGAACAAGAGTTATGAAAGAAGTTACTTGAAAAGGATGAGGATTCAAGCGTGAATCAAACCTCTTGTTCAGACTCAGCTAATTGAAATTCTTCATCCTCCTGAGAGTATTCATCCATCATCACAGAGTGTCTGCCTGCAGCAATTAACTGATCAAGAGATGAGCTCAGATGAATAGATGAGTCTTGCAGGTTTTGGTTCTTATATGAAGAAACAGAAGCTGAGACCATATTGACCATGACAGGGATTCTCGGATGAGCACTCATTTCATCTGTTTGGCAAAACCATTCGCGGAGACCTGTCATAAGAAGTAAACAGCATAACTCAAACAAAGAGTTTGTATTGGAAAGAAACGAAAAAATAATAAATAAACCCTCAAAAAATCCTCTGAAAATTGTGTTTAACTAGACCACTTTTCTAGCAGTTTGATCTATTAAATGAGCCAGAACAGGAGCCTTTTTATTATATATTTCACTTACTATCTTATAAATCCTCTGAAAATTACACCGCTACTCCAAACCAAGTTCCATTATCATTTATTTCATTTTTTGTCTTATACTAAAGCTAAAAGAAAAGAAAAGGTACATCCACATAAATATTTCATTGGAGTTACTGCATTTCGATCTTTTAGCCTATTCCTCATTTTATTAAAATGATAGATCCCGCATTAAAAAGGCGTCTTTATATATATGTGTCTGCATGTGTATATTCCTTAGAAAAAGAGTGACAGAAAATACAGTAACACGCAAAGCATGACTTAAAATGGCCTCCCAGCAGAACCATATAATCTACAACGGCAAAAAATAAATGTGAAAAACAAGTAACTTACCAGCAACCCTATTTAACTAAGAAGACAGTGTTGCTGAAACATTGACACATGACCAACAAGTCACCCTTTAGGTCAATCCATGAAGTTTGAAGGTACAATCCATCACTGAAGCCTGAAGGCAATGATACCTAAATGCATGCCGTCTTTGTACAACCTGAAGCGTACTATGCAATGAAGGATTTGCCTGAACAGAAACGAGAAACATAAAGAAGAGACACACGAAGCATTTTACCGTTTTGAGATCATTGCAGCATGCAAAAAATGTGAATTACAACAATGCAATATCCGATATGCACATTGGATTTATATAAATATATATATAATTAAATTCTAAATTTGAACTCTTAAAATTATTATGTTATTTGGATTTATCAAGAACTTACATGTACAGTAGCTATTATGCTAGCATATGTAAGAATAATTTTAATGCATGCAGCATTTAGAAGGTACTAAAGTAGAAACAAAAATTTGCGCTTGCAACAAGAGGTGATCCGTGGATTCCCCAGTTTAGTAATTGAAAAAATCAAAAAAGAGAAGAAACAGGGGCTCTCTTTTCTCATTCCCCTGTTTAATAACAATGAAAACAGAACAGAGGATAAACGGAGGCTATCTTTTCATTCCCCTGTTTTTCTGTTTGGTGATTTTTTTTAAGAGTATGATTAGTCAGCTGCTGAGTCAGCAGCCACGCTGGCAAGCCGTTTAGCAAGTTGTTATTCAAGCATTGCTCTGTTTAGTTATTTCCCGCTAAAAGTTTGTTAAGCTGAGCTGTATTGAGTTCACGTGTTTGTTTCATATAGAAGGTTCCAGTGAGAAGTGTAAATACTGTTGTATATTGAACCAAATATAGATTAATTAGATGGTTTTAGATTCATTCTAGCTACATAATTTTCTCTGTATTTTTCCTTCACTTTCTGAGTAAACAAACAGGAAAAGCTTCTTTAACTTGGTATCAGAGCTAGATCCAATGGCTCTAACGAACTCAAATTCACAATCTAATACCAGTGCCATAGCTTCTTTCACCTTCACTACACTGCATGAAGGAAGTGAAGGGATCGATGGCGTTGATGTTCTAACACATGTAATGATCTTGAGGGACCATTTATTAAATGGATGGCACATCCTCCATCCAAACAACAAAAGCATGGACTCGCAACGCAAGTCTTGCTAATTAATGAATTAAGTAGTCATATTCACCCGAGCAACAAAATGAACATCAAATTGTTGACGAGGCACCATACGCACAAAAGGTATCGACCCAGAGGTAGAGGAAAAATTAAATGGAATGTTTTTTAATACAACAATCTTTGGGCATCGTTTGAGAGTACTAAAATATCTACTACCAACTCTATTCTAGTTGAAGAATAGACTTGTCGTTAGCTGAGGTTGTTCCCATTGAAGCTATTAAAGAAAGAAAAAGAAAAAGAGTGTCTGCATAAGGGAGGAAGGTGGGAGATTCAGATAATTTTTAAATATAACACTATAGTCGCTTTCATTTTTTACAATATAACTTGTCTCAGATTCAGATATGGATAGTCCCTTTTTTTGGTCAGGGACATTTCTGTCCATGCATTGAATTATGCAAGCAAATCGCTCCTCAAAATTAACAATCTACCCTCATCGTTACCTCTCACGTACCCATAACCACAGTTACCCATTCCTCTTTTCACTAAGGCACACAGATTACAGGTCAATGCAGCGATCCCAACCAAGAATGCTTAGGATAAAGACAGAGAGATCAAATAGAATAATGTAAAAATTTATTCAGTTAAACCTACTAGAATTGCTAGCAAAGTGGTACTTTCAGGCAAAACACCTACTTCTGGTTTAGGACAGGGTCCTCTGTTTTCATTTCCCTGTTTTCCTATTTGGTGGTTGCAAATATTTATATCTAAATAACGAATAGTTATAGAGTTAAAAATAAAATTTGTGATTGAAAAAAAAAAAAAAGCATCAGAAGTCCTGATATTATCATCCACAGAAATATGTTTATTTGAACATGGGCCGAAATGGGCTAAATAAAAAAAACGCATTTATGTCTAATTATATAGAAATTAAATGCTGAATTTGAACTTACACAATTATTCAATTATTTGGAGTTCGAATCTGTGTTTATTGAAAATCCTAGTCTGAACACCATCAGACATTCGAGTAAATACATAAAGAGATTGATCATTTAATGTCGTTCTCAATTTTGACTTCATAATGCTGCAGCAACCGTCACACATTCTATACAATTATTCAATTATAACATAAAGAGAGAGAGAGAGAGGACAAACAGGGGCTCCTCTGTTATCGTTCCCCTGTTTTTCAGTTTGGTGATTACAAGTAACAATATTTGCATGTACTCTTTATTTATTTATTTTTTCAATTTTAACTAATTAATTCTTGCTCTTCTCAAAGAAATCTCTAACATTAACGCTCGCATAATCTAGTAATGAAACTTCTTATTTTATAATAATCAAATTGAAGATTTGTTCACGCAGTTTTGTATGATGACGAGTTTTCATTTTTCTGTTAAATATAAGAACAGTTTCTAAATAATGTCCATGTGGAATTAGCAATGACGAAGCATCATTTGTGGACAGAGCAATTGAAATAACAAAATACATAACTGATTATGTGATGCAGCGGAAGTTTAATGTTCAAAATATTCTGTTGATTCTAGAGAATACCGGAATAAAATAACAACTAAATTCACGTTGATTCAAAAAAATACTGCGAACTTAGGGGTTAAGACTCGTTGATTCAGAATACCGAGAA
>MKYO02019566.1:0-11498 GCA_002013955.2 Citrus medica | reverse complement strand
CCCATTGCAACAATATCCTTCTCTTGAAATTCGAGCCTCCAATTACCTACAATTATGCATAAGATTTAAGCACACAATAACCATTGGGGCTATGTAGATTGTAATTTTACATTGTTAAGATATATTTATTTGTTGTGAACATCTTTGTTACATAAATTATTTTGAAATGTAATAATGTTCAAAGTTCCCTTGTTTCAATTTATTTTCTGAAAGGCATAATTACACACATATGAGAGTATATCATCAGATCATGACCGGCTTTCTTACATAAGTAGTCGCCTCAGTTTTTCTGGGAGCAAGTTAAGATGAGACAAATAGAATAATGAAACAATGTGGTTGTTTGAGAGCTAAATAAAAAGAGTTATTTTACAAGTTTTGTCGCCTTGATTAGAATCAAGATGAAGTCTTAAATGATATTTCTCATAGACTGACTATAATGTACCCCACCGTTATAGAGACCTAAAATAAACTAGATATGAGATCTTATTTTTAGCGCTAAATGAGAGCGTTCATTTTAAGAACTTAGGTCAGACGCTGTAGAAGAGTGATTGGACTAAGATTTGTACAGTGAATTAAATTAATGAGACATACGCCATAAATGGAAGATTCGCTGTAATTCATGTACATATCATGCGTGCTTGGTGACCAAAATGGAAAATGAAAGAATTTCTCTTCTCCCTCATTGTGTAAGTTCCATATGACTTTTTATAAGTAAACTTTGGTATCCTTATTACTATTAAGTATGTTTTTGAGATCTTATATTGGTGTCTGCTACTTTAGCATGTTTTCTATAACCTTGACAAGATTCGGTCTATGAACATGACTAGGAAAGTGATTATTCTGGATTGATGAATATGAGTGTGATAAGAATATTTAATTTTTTTCCTTTTATGTGATTCAGTGGTTGATTAATTGTATAATACATATGGTATATTACAATTGTGAATACATAAAGAGATTGCTCAATTTTGGCATACCAAAGAGATTTAGTTTGCTTGAATGTTAAAATGAATTAAATCTTAGATACAATGAACATATATTGAAATTATCTTGCATACTGGTGTGCGATTTCTATTGATATGGGTGTCAATGTGCAAGTGTACACAATAAGTAATATACTGATAAATATTCAGATCGTCTCCACGGGGATTGATGTTATTAGATTTGCTACAATAATCTTACAGTGCAGTTTCATCCTAAATTAAAATAAGACAATTTATGAAACTAATGAACTAATTAGACAAAAAACACAATAAATAAAATGCAATTAAGAAAATTCTCACGTTAAACACAAGGATATAACCAATGGGAATAGAATAGTTGAATGAATAAACTCACTAAATGACTTTGACTACTTTTCAATTACAGTATTGTTACTACAACATCTACTACATCACTGGACAGAATCCCTCATGCATCCTTAGTTGTCGCTTGTTGGATATTTTATACCTAATGCAACCTAATAGTGACCAAGTGTTACGCCAACATTAAATATCCTATGTTTCATTTACCCTACAAGGTGAATCCCTATATCTAGTTTATCGCTAATTTTAGATCAAGAATGACCCTATTCAAATAGAGATTTATTCAATTTGGAAAACTCAATCTATAACCAAGTATTTTCTTAATTTGCTCTACTAAGTCAGACCTTTATGAGAATCATTTTTAAGTAATATCCTCTAAATGGGTGGTCAGCCGAAATAAGGAATTGAAATAAAAATAATTAAGACAAAATGCTATAACAAACATAGAGCAACACACACATATAATTCAAACATCCATTAAGATTGTTTATTACTCAACCACAATCAAATTTAGTTCATAATTTGTGATAGAATAGCAAACAAAATTGTTATAGCCATCCAATACATTCCTATAAGTTAATATAAAACAAGAAAATAAGAAGAAGAACTGAAGTCTGTTTGGTCCTTGTGATTTCGCCTCTGCTTATTCCGTTAATCTACTGTTACATGCCTCAAAATTATCTCTTAATTTTTGTTTTCTTGTTATTTCTATTCGATATTCTCTTTGGGTGACGACTCTTTCTTTTTCTTTTCATGTGTGCTCATTTTTTAACTCAGAATTAAGGCAATCAAAAGTGAGTGGAGCACATCCTCCAGTTTTAGAAACTTTAGATCACAATCTTTTAGTTGTTGCACGCGAAATCCAATATGCCATTACTCTAGGATTGTTACAGCAATGGCTACAGCATCTGTTATGTTCCAGACTTGTTTAAATTCCTTTGTAACCAAGTTCTTTCATTGTCTCTACAAGTTTGGTGCAGCAGAATTCCTTCGTTATAACTCGAGCTTTCAGTCACCTATAATTATGCATATAATCTAAGCAAAAATTATTCTAAAACAACTCAATTTATTTAAAAATAAACTAAAATAGATGCTCATGCAAATTTTAACTCAAATGTAATAAAAACACATCATTCACTCTCTAAGTATTACTAATTTAATTCTAAAAGTGTCATGATCACTCTCATCTTATAGATTTATCACATACAATTGCAATTGAGACATCTCTTGCCTAGGTTAGCAATTAAGATATGTTTTTGGCTCCTCAGATGATTCTTAGGATATGTTTGTGGTCACATGGTGTATCTGCTTGTATGCTTGACGATATGTGGTTGTTCATTGCTTCTTTGTTCACTATTCTGCTGCTTCGGCGGTGTCCCATCATGTGGGAGTGGGAGATGTTGGATGGGTGGGTCACCTATGATGGGTCGACTCGACCCACCCTTACTTGGTAATTGCTTTGCAGCTACCATGTGCATATTTGAAAGTTAAGAAGGAAGTTGATATAATGTCAACCGCTCACTTTGGCAAAAACTCCTAGAGAAAAATAATAACGTAGAGAGAGCGTGTGCATGGAGAGTGAATGTTCACCTTCTTCTCTTCTTCATCAAGATCAAATAAATATTGAACAACTCATTAGAAAAGGGCCATTTATATTGTGATCAGAGAAGGATTTCTACTTGTGATTTCTTTCCGACCATCAATATGATCCAACATTTAATTATTCCACTACTTAGAAAAAGTTATGGCTTCTTGAATTCCTCTTATTTTTCCTTCACATAGTCACTTGAACATGGCTTAGTTACCTGCGCTTCTGCTCCTACTGGCATACTTAAAAGTAAAATACCTGCAAATAAATAAATAAAACTACCATAAGCTAATTTTATGAAAAAAAAATCAAGTGAGAGTAAGTGTCTGTTCGATAATAAGGTGTTCTAGTTGTTGTGGAACTGGAACCAAAGGTACAGCCTGTTTGAAAATACTATCAGCTATAGAGTCAAAGTTAATGGATTGATGTTTGGTTAAAAAAATAATCGTAAAATTGAAGAAACATATAAAATGAACTTGAGCATGATGAAGGATGCAACGTTAAGAAAAGCTTTAGAAATTATTGAGGGAAGTAGTGTGGTCAGTCTATTTATTTGTTAAATGCAATCATAAATAAAAAAGACATAAATATAAAGAGCCCTCAACATCTCAGTTGAACAAAATTAGTCTATCGACAAAGATGAGAAAGAACTTTTCATAGGACATTTAAAAGAGGTTGATGAACACTAAAATCAAGTAGAATGAAACTAACTTCTCTGACAAATGTGATGTAGTCTTCAACCAACTGTTGTTATAAGGAAAACCTTATAAATACTCATGATCTTGGGCGCAAATGTTGCAAAAATTTATCACTAGGCGTACCGTTAGAGAGCTTATTTGGTTCATCTCAAAAGCAAAATATAACAGTTCAAGTAAATTTGTATTACAAATAGTGAACTTCTAATTCAGTAAATGAAGCATTAATAAGATCGGGAGGAGTTGTTTTTTTGACAAAAGAAACATTCAAACTCAAAAAGGAGAGATCACGCCCATAAAAGGAAATTTTCAAGCCACTGAAGTTCAATTATTATGCTGTCGATTGGTGGTCACACGGTACTTGCCAGTAGTAGATTGTCTCATGATAATCTCTAGAAAGATTAAGTACCTTCAAAGTGAAATTTGGCTGTATTTCCAAGATGCATCTTATGTTCCTGCAAAAACATAATAAACGAAGATGTCAGTAAAGAATACAGAATAAATCTAGAGAGCATAATCTTATCCTTGGAGAAAACTAAGAAGCTAGGCGTAGACGACTCGGAGAATAGTCACTATAGCTACTTTTGAAGTGCCACTGCCATTCGATTTCTAACAATTTTGAATACTTACTTCTATAAAAGGCATGTTAACCACAAGCAATACTGATGAGACTGGGATACTAACATCCTAACTAGATATCTAAAATTTTGAATAAATCTACCTCATGCATGTTATCAGCCTGATATAAAGTCAAACAAAGACATGATTAACTTGCTGGGTTTTGCTTTACTCTTTTTTCTTCTGTTTGGGCATTTTTTGTAGTGCTTAGTAAAGAAGTAGGTACCCAAATTTAGATCAAAAGGTCATTTAAGTATGCAGCAACTATGCTCAGCTATACAGGACAAAAGGATAAAAGTTGGCATGAATCAGAGGAGGATGGATGTAGGCAGCTTAAGTAAAGACAAAGAGTCAAAGACAGTATAAGTAATTAAGTACTAGTTTTACTTAATTTAGTATATAAAAATAAAACTCAATCTCCAAATCTCAGCAATGACCAACATTACTAAGCTTAGCACTCTGCACAGTGATCAGCTACTCACAAAAAGAGAACATCAGGTGTATAATTTATAAGCTAAAATAAATCCAAACAACTCTAGACTCAAACGATGAATATACCCTTCATAGTGATTACTTAGTCAACCTAACAACTCACTCAAGCACCATTTATAAACAAAACTTAACTGTCAGGCATTCAATAGCAGCATTGTCATCTTCAAAATGAAAGCAAAAATCATTTTTAAAGACAATTTAAACATTAGTTCTACTTCATTAAGTTTATAAAATAAAGCTCAAACTCTCAGTTCCACCCACAGACCAACATCACTTATAAAAACATAACATTGGGTGCACCGTTTACAAGTTTAAATAAACCCATGCAATTTCCATGTTATTGCTCTAAATCTTGTTTCAAATATCCTTCTTCAACAAGGAGTTAACCAACCAAACAGCTGTTTATGTCATGAATATTCATATCTTAAAGAACAAAGCGTACAACCCATCTTAACATAGTCATGCCAATTTCTTAATTCTAGTAGTAATCAGCCTCCAAAATCATTATCCAACGAAACAATAGTCAACTAAAATAACAAATATTGTCATGCATTTTGATGATTTGAAGAAAAGACGCACATGCCTCAACTCTGCAGACTCATATAAGTAGTATTATACAACCTCAACTTCAATTTTAGCTCATCTTAACACCGTAAAATTTAAAAAAAAAAATACAACAAACAAGGGTTACCTCGCATGCGGCTTCATTGCGAGTTGGTCAATTCTTAGCCATCGCCGGTATTTGTTGATAGCCATTGAATTATTTCGAATTCTTACATCAGTTTCTGTAGTAGTCGATAGAATTGGCAAAAAAAGCCCGGCTCAACCTAGGCCTAGGCGTCTGAAGCCCGGCCCACATGGGTTGGGCATAAATATGGGACAAAAAATATAAAGGAAAATTATTATTTGTATACCTTTAGTTTACTCCATTATTAAAAATATTACAACACTTTGAGGGTATATCAATCGTCCACCATAAGTTGACAAAATGTATNGCAAATATAGGGTATATAAATGATAATTTTCCAAATATAAATCAGGCACAGATTGAGCTTGGGTAAGGGTCTAGGAAAAAAGTTCATGCTTAGCATGGGCTTTTTATTTTATAAATAAAAAATAAATTTAATTTAATAAAAAAAGAAAAACTCAAAATTTTAAATTAATATATTTTTATATGAGTATTTTTTATTTATTATATTGTGTTACTAATATTTTGTTTATCAAACTATTATTCTATTATGTATTGGATGCATATTGTTTATTTAAATATTTTTTTTATCAATAACTTATTTTATATCTAATGCAAAAGCCTAGGCCCGACTTAACACTAGTTGGATGAGCTTTTGAAGGGCTTAGGCTTGTTATAAATAAGCCTGTATTTTGCCAACCTTAATGGTCAATTCTGATTGCTTCCCTGACATCTTATTGGTCACATTAATGAATTAGGAATTTGTCCCCACCATACCTAAAAAAATATGGTATTTATCTACCTACACTTCAAAATTCCTCATATATGTCTTTTTCCATGTGATATTATCGAATTACCCTAATTGAAAACCTAATTCTTCAAATTCGTTCACAAGCAGGTTGCGTGAACAACACTCAATTTATCATTCACAACCAGCATACACAATACCCAGTTTCCTCTAATTCAAACCTGCTTCAAGATTGAATTCGGTTGAAATAAGAGAAAAAAGAGTGAAGTGTCATTCATTAGGGTCTCTAGTGTAGTCACTCTAATGGATGTTGTGCAAATTTTGTTATACTCGCAAGCGCACGAATCTATTGTAAAATAATTTTTTAATGACAAATGTCGATTTCATGAGTAGGTAGATTTAATTATGCGAATGGTTAATTTTTTGGTGTAAATGTAAGTTGGTTGGAAGTGAGTTTTTTTTTTAATTTTTTAATCTTAAGATTGAAATTAAAATGGCGGGAATGAATTAAATATGAAACCAATGCAAATAAAAAGCTTGAGTCTCTATATTCACACTCAACATTCACCATGGACTTAATATTTCCATTTTAGTTCCGATTAATTCATGAGGGGGGCATTTCCACTCCTCATAATCCTCACTCTAATAAATATGGTATCAAGCACTCAGAGTGCCAGAGGTAATGATCTTCCACTAAGTGTGGTGTCAAGAACACGTTGTCCCATACGATAGTAATCCTCGACAACGTGGCAAGATAATCCATTAAATAACTTAGATACATTCTTTGTCGACACTAAATTAAGACAACCCACAAAATACTAAAGAAAAAATTTCTCTCTAATTAATATGGTGCTAAATGCTCATTGTTCCAAACAGTGACGATTTTTCATTAAGAAACGTATATTGTGCAAAATCTAGATAGAATACACTATATGTTGATAATGGATCAAAACAACCACATAAATTAGATAAGAAAAGAAAATAAACTTACCTAATTAAACCCATGGATCATGTTGAGACTTCATCTTCAACCCAAACTCGAAACTAAACTAATCACTCATAATTGAACTATGGGTAAAATAGTAATTTTATTAAAATACGTAGAAATTAATAGATCGAGAGAGAATTACAGAAAATTGAGCTAAAAATAGATTCAGGGGTATCAAATTAGGAGGGGAGNAAAATCTAGATAGAATACACTATATGTTGATAATGGATCAAAACAACCACATAAATTAGATAAGAAAAGAAAATAAACTTACCTAATTAAACTCATGGATCATGTTGAGACTTCATCTTCAACCCAAGCTCGAAACTAAACTAATCACTCATAATTGAACTATGGGTAAAATAGTAATTTTATTAAAATACGTAGAAATTACTAGATGGAGAGAGAATTACAGAAAATGAAGCTAAAAATAGATTCAGGGGTATCAAATTAGGAGGAGAGGAGCCCTCTATTTATAGATATGATGAATAAACCATGGTCATTGGATAAAAACAATTCGAACACTCATGATTGCGTCACGTGGCAAGCTTTGATTGGTTGGAACACATCACCAGTCAACATGACAGCAACATTTCGGTCTAATAAGATGCTGCCATATTATCGATCAATGCCACATCAATATTTTGGTCTAATAGCATTTTGTTACATCATCGGTCAACGCCACATAATCAGCCAATGCCATATCAATTGGCTAATAGGATACTGTCACATCATCAGTCAATGCCACATCATCGTATAGTATATGTGAAAAGTATCATATTTATGAATAATGCTGTATATATGAATAGTATTGTATACGTGAATAATACTTAATACCCTTTTATGCTATTCCTGAGGTTTTCGACCGTTCTAAGTTTAAGAATGCCATATGTTTCGCTGTCTAACTTCTCCTTAGTTGTGAAATAGCCAAAATATCTCTGAAATACATAAAATACTTAAATTCTAATAAAACACACATAATAAAAGCTTGGAGTATTTTAACACGTGAAAGTGAAAATATTAGTGAGACTTGGAGTATAAAATGATAATTTTTCCTGTATAAATATGCATTCTCCAGTATTCAACAATGGGTTATTAGATGAGGCCAACACTCACAATGCTTCTGTTGTTGTTACTTCACGCTTTTGTTGCTGCTTGTTCTAGCACCACAAATCTACTGTCTTGAATGGAAATTGGCCAAATTAAAGGTCATTTATCACATCTAAACTTAACAGTTATACATTGTTGAGTTTGATTCTATTCTAAAATATATGCTTAATAATTGGAAGACTACCTGAATAGATCTTACTAAGATTCTAGCAACCTTTTTGCCTGAATTTTTTTACAATTTGGATGTAGGTTGCTAGATAGAGGAGTGAGACAAATGTGTTTCTAGTCTTTGAATACCTAAACTTTTATTTGCATTCATTCATCGCCGAGCACAATATCACTTTGAATACACTCATTATAAAAGGTAAGCAAATTGTCATAACAGTTGGAACATTTTGCACACTTGTACGGTCGTAACCATGTAAATTCATACATACACGATTGTTGTTGTGTAAATCATGTGCAGAACAAATATTTGAGAACAAAATAAGATTTCAACAAATATAGTTAGAAAATCCATTACAAGACATCGATATGATGCAAATGTAATGAAAATGTGAGTTGTTTTATTGTTTATCACAAATCAAACAAAACCCTAAAAATAATATAATGTTAAGAAAATGAATAAATAACACAAAATAAATATAAAGTTTAATTACCTTATTCATTGAATGAATAATGCACCTAATTACAAACCAAAATATCAATACATTGGTTGTTCAGGAGTGATTTTGAGAGTGTGGAGTGACTTTTTATTGTGTGGAGTAAAATTGAATGAAGAGTGAAATAGTGTGGAAGTAAAAGGGTGTGTGTTGGAGGTGATTTGTGTGTGTACTTTATATTTTTCTTTAAAGACATTTTAGACAACACATCACACAAAATGATATATCCACATAATTATCAAGCATATGGTATGTTTTATTAAATATCCTATTTTTTAGGTATATTTAATTTCTACAACGAATTTCCTCAATGCATTTCTTAAGAATTGTAATGGTGATTTGAATATGTGTTTTTTATTTATGAAGATTGTTAACATATATGTTTCCATAATGTTGATTTTGATGATATCAAACAAGATTAAGAATGATTAATCTTTTAAGCTCAAATTATTTTCTTTTTAAATAAATCATTATTTTCACATTATAAAAGTTTCATATTTAATGGAAAAATGATGTTATGGAATTAAAGTGTTTTGGACTTAAATGAAAGTATTTTAAAACCTTTGATATTGTTTTAAAATTTCATATTTGGATCTATTTGAAGCTATTTAAATATTTTAGGTCATTCTATAATTTCACTTAATTTGGGTGAAATCATAATTTCAAAAAATTTTGGGATTGACAAAGTATTACTTAAAAATTCTAAAATTGGACCTATTTGAAAGCTTTGATAATATTTTGGGCCATAATATAATTTTATAAAGTTTTAAGGCTAAACTATAATTTTAAAAAATAATTCACTGTAGCAGTTACTGTAGCAAGCGGTTAACCAGATGTGAAAAACCGGTAAGCTAGATGTTGGGCAGAATCTATCCGAATTGAAAGCGGCTAATCAGATCCTGACAAACGGCAATCCAGTTGTTGGGCAGTAAGCTTCTGAAGGATAAACGGCTGTCCAAATTTTATAAGCGGCATATTGGATGTTCAAAAATTTAAATTTTGGCTGTAACGGTAACATACAAGTGGCTAACCGAATTCCATAAACGGTAAGCCGGTTATGACCAAAAAGTGCATAACGGCTAATTTTTGAGCTCAAACTATATAAACTCAAAACCAATTCATTTTTGGTAATCTCCAATAAGCAAAAACAAAAAGCATATATCTTGAGCTCTCAATTCGCAAATCACAAAAACATTGAATCATCTCTTGTTCTTCATTTTTGAATATCTACTCTTTGAGTGAGTTTTATTGTAACTTTCGTTTCTTCATCTTAATTATAAAAGTTTGAGTGTGTGAGACACTTGAGTGAAGAGATTGAGAGATAATCTCTTTATTGTAAAGGTTCATTAACACTTTGAAGTCAATTGTAAACGGTTGAAGCCTTGGAAAGGCACGAATAGTGAAATCCTCAAGCTTGGATCGCTTGGAGGCATGGACGTAGGCGGTGATTGCTAAACCACGTAAAAAATTCGTGTGTTTGTTTCTCTTCTCCTTTACTCATTTTTTATTGTGATTTTATTGAACTTATCGCTTTCAATTTTTATTAAGACATTAGATAGCTTGTTGTGTGAATTTTCTAGGATAATTTTAAAATTCTAATTCACCCCCCCTCTTGGGTTGCACACTTATATTTCAGATGAAAGTTACCCATATCATTGTTTTTATTTTTGTGTAAAGACCGTTGGACATCATCATGCTTCTGTTGTTACCTAGCGGGCATTATGATGCTTTAGACAGTTTCCAAAATGCAAAAATTTAAAATAGTTTTAGTATTTAAGCAATTTAGCATGCAATTATTCATATGCCCTCACATACTAAATATATAATAAACTATATACTAAGGATAGGGGTGTAAAATGGAGGTACCTTATACATTCTATCTAAGTGAGGGGACCCTAAACCTCAGGGGATAAAATTGAAAATTACCCTTTTGGATGAATAGAATGGACTGAGGCTATCATGACACCTCGTCCCTCCTTTGTGTTTTTGTGCGTAAAAGACTATACTAATTCTTCAAGTGCAATATTAGCATCATGACTTTAAGAAGTAATACTCAAGCGGAAATTGATTTTAGTAATTTATCAATTGACACAAAAATGATAGTGTGGTCATAGCCATCAAAACGTAAGATTTCATCAATAAGTTTTTCATCACTGGCGTTTGACTCAACATCGCCCTAAAATAAGCTTGTGCTAAGTAATTTCTCAACCAATTTCCATTATCTTGTTGCTGCAAAGATTTCTTTTCTAACGCACACCTACTGATGGGTCTGATATGTGAGTGCAAAATGTTCTATTGTAATGTAAATTAAATAATTGTGTTACTTGTGTCAAATTTGTTATTGATCTATGTTTTGTTTCTTCGATGCTATGCCAAAAATGAATATCGTTTTTGATAAGTAAATATAATTTGAAAATAAATATAACTAATTGTATAGTAGGGATTAATGAGATAAAGTGAGGGGGTTAAATATGGTGCTACTTTTAACTTTAGAGCGTCTCACAAAAAGAGTGAGAATGATGTTATATAGATAACCATTTACATTCCTTAAAATGCATTCTCTAAGTACAATAAAAAAGAGTGATAATGTTCATTCGCACCAGAA
>MKYO02019565.1:371487-400688 GCA_002013955.2 Citrus medica | reverse complement strand
CACCATATTGATTAGAGCGTGGTTCATGAGGTGTGGATTCCCCCCTCATGATTTAATTGGTATTAATACGGATTATTTAGCCCATGATGCATGTTGATACGGATCCAGATACCCAAGTACGTCAAATTAATAGATTTATACTTTAATTTCTTCTCGCCATTTCAATTCCAATTTTTAGGATAATTTGAATCACTTCCACTACAAATCCAACCACCCATTTACAAAATTAATTCTATCCACAATTAAAATCCACCTCCTCGTGGGATCGACACTCGTCACTATTGATCTATACTACAATAGATTCGTGCGCTTGCGAGTTCATTAAAATTTGCACAACATCTTCCTCTTTTAAGGCTTTATTAATTACATCAGTCATAATATTATTCTTACAAAACCACTTAAGAATTCTTGGAACCTTTAAATCACCCTTTTCGATTGCAAATTTTTGGCCGAATTGAGAAATGACCTCGTATGTCCACACTTGCAATATTACAGCACTACATCAATATCATATAAAATTCATGTATTTATTATAAAAAAAACATTCTCACTTGAAACGCAAATGGAAAACCATAAAGATTGTATTTATCTTATGTGTTTGGATCCAATGAACCAATTCTTTTGCTTCTTCTTGTAATTGTGTTCTTTAAGCTTAACATTGTTGCCTTGAATGACAAGCGAACCCATGAATAATCATTAAATTCTTTAAAGTTGTCTAATAGACGAATATAAAGGATATCAATCTTATTCTTGGGCTCATTTTCTAACAACACGAACTCTAAGAAATATAGCATGACAAACTTTACCATTAAGGTATCATCATTGGACTGGGCTATTGAAAAAGCTTTTTGTAATTGCTTTTGAGTAAATTCATGATTGCCCCCCCCATAAACACATCACATATATTATCATAATTGTCTTTCTCATGTACTAGAAGATCATGTTCTTTATGACATTTCAATATCGTAATTAAGGCAAACTCAAGCATAGAAAATCTGCACTATTTTTGTCCTATTTTGAAGTACATTGTCTTATCAATTGATCTCACATACCGTAATAATAATGCATGAACAATTTGGCCAGCTAATTGTAGATCTTGAAGGTACACAAAATGACCAAAGCATGTTTCCTTAAACATTTTATATTGTTGCTCTGTGAGACGTTGCTTTATAAGTTGAAGTACCTTTAATGATGACATATTAGACACTTTTACTAAAAGCGCATTCTTATCGTCGTTATCTAAATTATCATCGGATGGCATGATCGTTTTGGTATATAGTCTAGAACCTATAGGATCAAGCAAAAGGTTTTACTTAGAGGTTAAATGGGTCATAAACTAATCATATAAAGTCTGATACTAAACAATTCAAATGTTATTAGGCTAATAACACGCCAACAACTATTTTCCAGTTCATAATTGAACTCTAAGCCTGATTTTCGGTATCCGATTCTAATTTTTACTATAGTATGAAAAATAACTAGCCTACATTTGGGTCAGTACCAAAACACCTACAACCTAGTTTTAATCATATCAAGTGGCACCATAATAAAAGCTAATATGATTATGAACATGCAGGTTATTACTTTATGTTTTTATTGTTATGCCTTTGTATGACATGAGAAATATGTCGCACTAGATAAGATGAAAACAATATGGTTATTCTATGAATCTGTGATATGATCTTCGACAATCACCTTATGTTACAATATAGTATACAATTCGTTGGTCTAAAAACACAGAATCGTTGTTGTATTTACTCCCTAAAATTAATAACTCCACAAATATGGTACTTATCTCCTGTGATGATTAGAATTTAGAACACAACACATATAGATTCTTACACCACAACCTTGATTTCACAAATTTCTAAAACAATATGTTTATAACAAAATTCAAAACAATAATTAATAAAAGGCAGATCCAATGAACACAATCAAATAACCTTTAAAATTGGATCATAATGTTTCAAAACTAAACACATCATTTCTCTATCCACAAAGCAAAAATTGGGAAAACTAGCCCACATGATTCTTTAATCAACTTCTCTTTGCCAAATCTTAATTGTTGCACTCAAACAAAAATAAGAATACAAAATCCATTGAGGAAACAAAATAAATCTAAAGTTCATCAAATAAAAATATGATGTCTAACATTTGTTTTTGTATGTCTCTTCATGATATATTGTATTACATTGTTCATGTTATACTTCTAATTCTTTCCATTTTCAGTTATCCTATAAAGAATACCCAATTCACTAAATCACTTACTATTTTTAGCAAAAACCCTAAAATTTTTCTTTGAATATTTGTAGGAGAAAGAAGAAAATGAAAATTACTTACCTAGTAACCAATGACAGAGGCAAGACAAGGTGGTGGTGACACGGCTGAGGCGGTGGTGATACCTAAAGTGCAGAATGGGTAGGGGCGGCTTGTTCTTCAATGAGTTTTCCCTTTTCTTTTTGTTTACTTGACTTTGTGATTTTGGAGGGAATCAGTTCAATTTTGTTGGCATTTTATTGAGGCTATTTTTGTATTTTTTTCTATTTTTTTAAGTATGTATTGTAAAGTTACAAATTTTAATAGATTGAGATATATTTTGAATATTTTGAGAGAAACGGTGTATATCCCACGCAATTCGCTCCTTTGGTTTTGGGCTTGGAATCGAATTGGGTGCTGTTGGGTTTGGGTTTGGCTTTGTGGGTCACGGGTTTGGGTTTGGGTTTTGTGGCGGGTATGGGTTTGGGGTTTTTGGTTTTGTATTTGCGCTGGGTTATTCGGGTCGCAGGTTTGGGTTTGATTTGTTGAAACCCGGTTGGACTTGGGGTTTTGTGATGTTTGCAAAATAGAGGGCGGCGGCTGCTTCTCCCCTTCTGCAGCAGCATCGTGCCGATGGCCGCAGCGATGAGGGCGGCTGTCAAGTTGGTACAGTTCACTGTTGGCTTTGAATTTTCTGCAGGTGCTGCCGTCGCGGTTTCCGGTTGCTGGAGATGGTTTGGCTGCTCCCGATCGTCACACACGAGATCCCGAGGCCAAGACTGACCGGGATTAGCTGCTGGAAGCGTGTCAGTGGCAGCTCGAAGGTATGTTGTCCGTGAGCTGGTATGGCTCGATCCGGTGGCAAACGACGGCGGCAATGGCAGATCGAGGTTGGATTGGTCTTCAGATGAGATTAATTACCGTTTAGAACCGTCCACGGTGTTCGAAATAGAAGCTGCAGCAACCGGTTTGGTAGGGAGTAAATGCCGTGAACTGGATTTTTTTTTATGGATTTTTTGATGTTTTTAGCTGCCGATTTGTGTCAAGATGGGGGAGGTATGGTCGTAGAGACCTGGAAATGGTGTCAGATGTGTTCAAATTGGTTGAAATTTCTGGTGGTTGAGCAGAGGAAGGAGGCCGTGAGTTTGTTTTGGTTTTTTGGGTTGGGAGTGGTATTTTTGAGGTCTGCCGGTTTGTTTGATGGCCGCCGGCAGGAGGAGGAGGTTCTAGCATTGGTTGATCATCATCACCAGCCGCCGCTGTGGCCATAGCGGCTGGTCAAGGTTCGGTCAAACCTTGGTCGACGCCGGTCAAAAGTTTTGTGAACAGTAAACAATTAATTCCAAGTGTCTATTGATTGAACGTATTTCTGAAATTAAATAAAAGCTTAGTTTTTTTCCAAGCATATTGTTAAAACTTCACTTCCTTTTCTTTGGTTAGAGGAAGTAACTGATCTTCAAGAGATGTCCAGAGATGAAAGGCTGTTTCCATGCCTATATTGGAGCTCAACAATTCATCTGTCATAAGTCCTAACAACCAAGACGTAAGCAAACTGTCGTTGCTTTCCCATGAGATCAATTCGGGATTTTCAGCAATTTCTCCATCTTTCTATAAAATTTTCTCTTGCGGCTTTTCAGACATAAGAATATGGTGGGATAATCCGAGGCTTCGAATGAGGGGTAGGATTTGAGATCGGCACAGAAGAAAATTTGTAGAGTTGAGTCTCAGGGAGACAAGGCTGGAACATTGGTGGAAAGGATTGGATGTTTCGGGTTGGCTCTATAGGAAGAGATGACGAAGAAGAAGAGGAGGTTGCACCAGGAGCCATAACGTGCTCTGATACCATGAAAAGGAATATTATGCTGACAATTTTTTCTTGATGTGTATAAAAACGAGAGAGCTACAAACTTATATACAAGCATCAAAGTCAGCCAAATCTTTTAGTGTAATCAGCTGTCCTATTTATGTCTAGATATCATTTGAACATAAAGAATATGGCTCGCCAGTTATATTTATGTTATATTTATTTAATGTAACTTACGGCTGGCTGTAAAATTTCATCTAGTCCCTTATATTTGATGTTATTTATATTATTTTTATGAATATTATAAAATTTTTTAATTTGAAAAATTTCGTTTAATCTCTTATATTCAATTTTATTTTATTGAAACTCTAGAGTACGAATTCGTCCCTTATAATTTTAAATTCTCAAAATAACATTATTTAATTAAAATTTTTAATTATCATTAATTGAATTATATTTATAATTATTATTTTATTATAATCATAAATATATTTATATTTTAAAATAGATTATTGTTATTATTAATAACAAGAATAAAAAGTATTACAATTAATTAATCTAATAATAATTATTATTAATAATTTTTATTAAATTGTTAATAATAATAATAATTAACGATAATTATTAATAATAATTAATTTTTGAAGAATAATAACAATAATAATGAAAATAAAAATTAATAATTATGATAAAAATTAATTAAGGATTTTATAACAATTGGTTATAATTTAACTCATTCTGATTTTAATTCTAAGACAAAATAAGCACATAAATGATAATACAACTCATTCTAATTACGATTTCTTCAGTTCAAGTAAATAAATTAAAATAATTATAATTATAATTCATTTAATAATATATTTTCTCAAATATTTATTTTTAATTTACTTTTTTTTAACAACCAATATATTTTCATCGAGTTAAAATTGATCTACATCTTATGCTATTGTAAGATTTTACAAAACGTGATTATTTTCAAAAGTTAAAAAAATCTACACACACACACACACACTCTCTCTCTCTCTCTCTCTAAAAAACATTTAAGAGAAAAATAAATAAATAAATAAACAAAATAACATTATAATTTATTTACTTGAACTGAAGAAATCGTAATCAGAATAAGCCGTATTATCATTTATGTGTTTATTTTATGTTAGAAACAAAATCAGAATGAGTTAAATTGTAAACCAATTGCTATAAAATCCTTACTTAATTTTTATTATAATTATTAATTTTTATTTTCATTATTATTGTTATTATTATTCAAAAATTAATTATTAATAATAACTATCGTTAATTATTAGTATTATTATTATTAACAATTTAATAAAAATTATTATTAATTATTGTTAATAGATTAATTAATTGTGATACTTTTTATTCTTGTTATTAATAATAACAATCATGTATTTAAAAATATAAATATATTTATGATTATAATAAAATAATAATTATAATTATAATTCAATTAATAATAATTAAAAAATTTAATTAAATGATATTATTTTGAGAATTTAAAATTATAGGGGACGAATTCATACACTAAGGTTTTAAGAAAATAAAATTGAGTGTAACAGTTTAAACAAAATTTTTCAAATAAAAAAGTTTTATAATATACATGAATATAATATATATAACATCGAATATGGGGGGCTGGATGAAATTTCACATCCTAAGTTACATTAAATGTAACTTAGGCGGACCCAAAGAATATTAATATTATCTCTAGTATATAGGGGGCGTTGATGCCAAATCTTGGAGATGCTCATCTTTATTGTGATTTTGTTGAGATATTTGCCGCTAGCTAATAATATTCGGTGAGCTGTAGCTACTAATTGTATGGTTTATCACATATAAATACAATAAATTCCTGTGGTTTGTTTCAATCGGAATATAGAAAGATAAACAGGCCCACTTCACTTTATGTTTGAGTCATCAACAGGTCCACTTCAGTTTATGTTTGAGTCATCAACATTCGATCGAGCGAGGAATCAAAGGTAGGAAGCATACAAGCAAGAAAAGAACTAATCAAAATAAAGTGAGATTCTATGAGTGGTGCTAAAAATAAAAGCGGCACCACAGAAAAGTTATATAAATAGCTTCACACAATTCGTAATTCATCATCCATCCTACCAACAAAATTTCATCACTTGAATAGTCTTATAACTACTTTTGTAGGCTGTGTGTGCGTGTATTTGTTTGTGCTAAGTGTTGTTGAGTGTTTGTTTGTGTTTACCGTTGTTGATATGTCTAGCAGGGACAGAGATCCTCTTATTCTTGGCCGCGTTGTTGGTGATGTTCTTGACAATTTTACAAGAACAATCCCTATGAGGATTACCTATTCAAACAAGGATGTTAATAATGGCCGTGAGCTCAAACCTTCTAAAGTTCTGAACCAGCCTAGGGTTGAAATTGGTGGTGATGATCTTAGGACATTTTATACTTTGGTAATAATTAATAAGCCTTTGCTTTTTCCTTTTGCTTCTGCTGCTTCTGCTTCTGCTTTTGCTTCTACTTCTGCTTTTGCTTCTACTTGTGCTACTGCTTTCTAGGTCTTTTATACGGTGAGCATTTGCTGCCACTGTTTCAGGTAATGGTTGATCCTGATGCACCAAGCCCAAGTGACCCCAGCCTTAGGGAGTATTTGCATTGGTAAGTGCTCTTTTCTAGATCTCAAAAACACACACATGCATTAAAACATACATATACTATTATTATTATTATTATTAACAAGGAAGAAAATTTTCTAATTCTCATGAGAGTATTAACTTAGTGTGCCATTGATCTTGAATGATTGTTTTATTTTAATTTGTTCCTTTCTTTCTTTCTTTCTTTTTGTCTCTTAATTCACTGTGCCATTGATCATCTTGGAATGACATAATATTTTTAAGAGACTTAGCATGCAGTTGAGGCAACACTAAAAATCACTTTCGATTTTCTTTCACTATGAGTAATCGGAAGCCATAGCTATATATCCCTTTTTGCTTCATATGTGAGCAGATCATGAAAGCGACATATTTGTTGGCTGTTTTTTTGTGATTCATTCATTTATATAATTTCATCTTTTCATTGACTCTTCGATTGCATGTAACTTTCATCAAGAAACAACAAGTCAAGAAGGACCAAATTAAACAACCTAATTATCTTTATATGTCATACGATTCTGGGATAACATTTTGGGATCCTACACACATGTATCTAATCAATTATATTGGTATATAATTTCTCATCCTTTCTTCGCTCCCCCCCTCCCCCAACAACGAAATTTTATTAAATAAAAAATACGACATTTAGAAGGAACCTAATTAAGCTTTACCTCAAAAAAAAAGGAAAAAAAGGCTAAAAAACATCACGAACTTATCATCTTTTTTCTATTGTTTTTTAATAATAATTTTATTTTATATCTACTTGGCGGTGAATCCATCATCAATTTTGTTCTCTTATTTCCCGTAAATTCTACCTCCCTCATTTATGCTTACCTCTGGTTTTCTTGATTGTGATGATTACAACTTGCAAGTACATGTGTTCGCGGTGAGTGATCACCCTTTTTCTTTGGATTAATTAGAAATTTGCTGCTTTTTGAAAATGAAATTTCAGGTTGGTGACTGATATTCCAGCAACCACAGGGGCCAGCTTTGGTGAGTGCCAGACTTTATATTAAACCAAACAATATTGCAAGGTCCTTTCTACTTGTGAATGAGTTGTTTCATGTTTCAGCTTTTACACTGTAGCTATAGCTTTTGGTCTTTTTTCTAGCCCTTGTGGACAAAGGCAAGAGATCTTGTCGTTAATTTTCAAGTTTTTTATTTAAAACAATTATCCTCCATTTCCTTTCCTTATTTCCCTTCTTTGCTTACAGAGTAAGAGCGCCATCTCTTTCATCCACTGCCATACTCGATCTGTCAATTGGCTGTGGCCAGTGATTTTTTCTTTTTCCCTCTTTTTCCCTCCTTAATTAAACAACATTTCATTAGAACCACAACCAAAATAAATACATTTTA
Organism: Citrus medica; assembly: GCA_002013955.2. Classification (NCBI taxonomy): domain Eukaryota; kingdom Viridiplantae; phylum Streptophyta; class Magnoliopsida; order Sapindales; family Rutaceae; genus Citrus; species Citrus medica. Next base: position 392,627 of record MKYO02019565.1, on the reverse strand, counting down.
TTAAATCTTTTAGGATTTTTATACGACTGAGCCATTCTTAGTTAGGTTTCACACAGAATATTATTCGTTAAGCAAGAAGCAAAATATTTCATTATCACTTCACCAACTAGTCAATTATACACGTTCGCTAATTTGTTTCATTTGCATATATTATTACATATGCATGCAGGCCAAGATATTGTGAACTATGAAAGCCCTAGGCCAACGATGGGGATTCACAGGTTTGTCTTTGTGTTGTTCCGGCAACTTGGAAGGCAGACTGTTTATGCACCGGGGTGGCGTCAGAACTTCAGCACGAGGGATTTTGCTGAGCTTTACAATCTGGGAGCTCCGGTGGCCGCTGTCTACTTCAACTGCCAGAGGGAGAACGGATCCGGCGGAAGGACTATGAGACGATGATCCGTACATGCTTAATTTGATATCAAATTACACACGCGGGCGCATACACACACTATATATATATATATATATCCAAAATTAAGAGCTAGCTAGCTAGTGTTAACATAATTATGTCATGGTTAATCTTCCTCTCCGGCTTTCTCACATTTTATTGTAACGTACTCTGAAGATGAAGTTACATGCTTCAAACAGTGAGAAAGGAAGATTGTTGTACTTTGTTTACAATTAATTGGATTGTAATAAAAAGAGATGGAATTTTTTTTTTGTAAAAAAATAATTGTATGCATGTTATTTGGTGATGCTGTCCATGTTGAATCGAAGACACGAATGAACGTTTTGGTATTTGTGTTATTTAATTAATTATATGTTTTTTAAAAAAATTTTGTATCCAATAATATTATTCCATTTAAACTGTGCAAGGAAATAGCAATAATAATTAATTTGTATGTAAAATAATTTAACCTATTTTATTCATTATGTTCTTTTTTAGGGAGATCACTAATTTTCTCTTTCTAAAACAATATATACCACTTACTCTCTTACTATTTTTCAAAATAACTAATAACCCAGTGGCAACATACTTTTACAGTATTATCTTTATTTTTAAATACACTTTTATTCATATTTATTGTTAAAAAATTTAAGTACTAAAAATATTTCTTATAATAAATTTATATTTTATATTCTCAAGATAAATTATCAAGAAAATGACCTATTTATCTTTTTTTTTTATAAATTTTTGGTGCTTGTTAAGAAAGCACACTGAGCATGTGTAACTAAGAGGAGCATGTGTGAGCTAAGGTCCAGTCAGCTTTGTTAGTTAAGAAATATATGCCAGCTCAGCTAATTAGTTAAGCATGCTTTTGATTCTATTACAGTTGTTAACCTTGCTTTAATTATGTTTTCATATTGTAAGCAACGTGTATAAATGCTACAATGATCACCATTTGTGATGGAAGTGAATAAAATGAAATTCCAAATTATTCTAGTTTCATTTTCTCATGAATTTTCTGAGCTTCCAAACAAAATTATCAGCTCAATTTTAAGCTTTTCAACATAGTATCAGAGACATACAGAGCAAGCTCTAGCAATCAACAAACAATATCTAGAAATTCAACAACTACAAAAGCAAATCAACATACTCAACTCACTTTTTCTGTTAACAATCCAGTCAAGTTAGATCGTTCTAATTACTTTTATGGCGTTCAAAACTTTTAGCTTCAATTAGAGGCAATAGATTGGAAGGTTTTATCAATGGAGCAAAACAAGCACCTGAAGAATGAACTGGAGCTGATGGATTTATTCAACGAATTGATAATCCTAAGTATCAAAACTAGAGGTCACAAGATCAAACACTACTTGGATGGTTGTTGTCATCTATCAGTGAAGATACACTCAGTCTTGTTATAAATTGTGCAAGCTCATTTGTAATCAAACACTCTTTTAGCTTCTCATACCAAGTTCTAGGAGCTTGTTTCAGACCATATAATGCATTCTTCAGTTTACACACGAAATTTGGTCTTTGTAGATCAACAAACCCCTCAGGTTGGCACATGTAGACATCTTCAGTTAACTCTCCATTTAGGAAAGTATTGTTTACATCTACTTGCCTTATCATCCATTTATTCATTATAGCTAGACTTAGTACAATTCTCACAGTGCATGACTTTATAACAGGACTGAAGGTCTCAAAATAATCAACACCTTCTGTCTGTTGAAAGCCCTTTGCAATAAGCTTGGCTTGTACTTAGCTATGCTTCCATCAGTGTTTTGTTTAATCCTAAATACTCATTTATTCCTAACAACTTTATATTCAGCTGAAGGTGGTACTAGTGACCAAGTCTCATTTCTAATTAAGGCTTCATACTCATCTCTCATTGTTTGGTACCAATTCTAATCATTTAGATCTTCTTGAACCGTGTTAGGTTCTGAATTGGATATAATGGCAATGTACAATTTTGGTTTAAGGATACCAGATTTTGATATGGTGATCATTTAATGATAGTTGTGAAGTGAGTTTTCTGTTTTGATTTTGTTATGTGGTTTGTTTGAATGGCTGGTTGTATATGTTGATGATATTCTAATCATTGGTTCAATACTGAAGAGTTGGAAAGATTTGTTTCTGAATTCAGCAAAGTTTTTCCCTTAAAGGACTTTGGGAAGATTATCATACTTTCTTATAATAGAAGGCTCTTATGCCAAGGATAGTATTTATCTGTCTCAAAAGAAATATATTAAAGATCTGCTGAATAAAGCTAATATGTTGGAATGCAAAGGCTGTGATGCTCCAATGGTGACAGGGTCTAAACTTCATAGAGAAGCTAAAGGTTATCTAGGGTAATATATTAAAGATGTAACAAGTTACAGAAGTATTGTCAGGGGCTTACAATATTTGGTTTTGACCATACAAAAAATTGCATTTGCAGTGCATAAACTGAGCCAGTATGTGTCAGCTCCAACACTTCAACATGGTTTAGCTTGCAAAAGAGTTCTTAGATACCTAAAAGAAACTGAAGATTTTGGTCTCAGATTTTCAGCTAGAGGAGAAATGAAGATCACAGGGTACACTGATGCAGACTGGGCTTGTGATGTTGATGATCGAAAGTCAATAGGTGCATACTGCATATATCTATGAGACAACCTAATATCTTGGTCATCAAAAAAGTAATTAGTTGTTACAAGATCGAGTGCAGAAAGTGAATATAGAGCATTTGCCTCTGCAAGTGTAGAAATCACATAGATTCAGTCCTTATTCAGTGAGCTCAAAATCATATGCACATTAGTACCTACAATTTGGTGTGATAATGTCAATGCAACAAAATTGGCAAAGAATCATGTCTAGCACTCAAGAACCAAGCATATTGAGTTAAACATGCATTTTATAAGAGATAAGGTACTTGCAAAAGAGCTTGAGATCAGCTACATTCCAAGTAATGAACAAGTTGCAGATATTCTAACAAATCCTCTTACTTTCATTCACATCAACTACTTTAGAAGCAAACTCAATGTGCATCAATACCCCTTGAGTTTGAGGGGGGCTGTTGAGGAAGTACACTAAGCACGTGTGAACTAAGAGGAGCTGCACAATAAGCATGTGTGAACTAAGGTCCAGTTAGCATTGTTAGTTAAGAAATAGATGCCAGCTCAGCTAACTAGTTAAGCATGCTTTTGATTCTGTTATAGTTGTTAACCTTGCTTTAATTATGTTTTTATATTGTAAGCAACATGTATAAATACTACAATGATCATCATTTGTGATGTAAGTGAATAAAAAGAAATTTCAGAATATTCTAGTTTCATTTTCCCATGAATTTTCTAAGCTTCCAAATAAAATTATCAGCTCAATTTTAAGCTTTTCAACATTGCTAGAGAATCTTTGGGTATTATGATAATAGTAGGAGAATAAATTATACAAATTAATTTCAGTAGAAAATAAATTAGCAATCTCTCTAAACAAAAGGTATAATTATATTCTCTAGCTAATATATGGATCTGTGTGATTAGGTTGTTATGGACATTTATGTGTCTGTATGTGGATTTGTTAAAAGATTTCTGTTTGGCTGATTAACTAGATTGTACGTGGCATGCATGCCCACGATTAAATACTATTTCTGTAGTATTTTTTGTTATTTAATTCTTTGTAATTCTTTTAAAGTCTGGATTATTAGGTGGAAAAAAAAGTTCTCTTTCAAGTAAATCTTGTATAAGAAATCAATCCCTTATCACAAAGGATTTCCTATTGCTATATTTACTCCACGATTCTCTCTACAGTGTTCTTCAAGGATGTTATTTTGTTCAGCATAAGTTTAGGAGCCAACAAATTCTTTCCTTCTTTGTTCTCTTTAACTAAAAACAAACTGAAACATGTTGGACAAACATTAGAACTGAAAACAAATTACTGTTAAAGGATTTGTATCAACTACGAATGGAATATTCATAATGCCTCTGATTCTCGTAATTATTTTTCAAAGATGACAGGAGATATATAGAAAATAAAAAGGGCGGGACATATTTAAGAGGTGAGCTGAAGTTTGACAGACTTTTAAAGGAACTATTGTTAAATATAAGGGTAATATTATCGGGGTCCCTGATCTTTTATAGTTTCTCAAGTAAGGACATAATATTTCACTGGGCCTAATTGTCAGCAGTAACCCACGCCTGAAATTCTGAAAATACTTGAAGGCATGAGTTTGACACCTTGTAGGGGATGATTCTACCTTCTATTCTATAAGTATGGATTAGGAGTATCTTTCTCCTGGCTTATTTGTGGGATAAATTTTCAAATAAGTTTTGACCGATTTTGAATTAAACTATAAGTGAATGACAGAATTCATATTGTGATATATTTATAAATTGTAACAAGCTCCAAAAAAAAAAAAAAGGAAAGGGCATAATTTATTCATTTATACTAATAGGTGCATAATTTTATTTTATTTATTTTTAAATTTTGGTTTTATATTATTAACTTAATTGAGTTTGTTGGCATTGGTTAAAAGTTGCCAACAATTAACTTTTTCTTATAAATGAATAAATTACGTTAGAAAAATAACCGTTCAATATTAAGTTTCGGACGGTTGTTTCGTTTAAAGTCCAATATTAACTATTTCTTTTTGCTTCAAAAAGAAGTCCAATTGTAACTTATTATTTGTCAATCAAACATTTTAGGGTGTTCATTGTTTTTTTATTCCGAATACCTTTTCATCTTAACGGACAGAGTTAGAAAAACAATTTTTTAACACACACACACATATATATATGAATAAAAACCGGTAACTTTAAGGCTTCATTTAGAATTGTTGTTGAAACACCAAGAGTAGCAGAGTTCAAAATTTTTATTAAAAAGTTTTTTGATAATTTTTTTGAATCTTCAAATATTATAAATTTCTTCATTTTAACATCAGTCTTAAAAGGATGTTGGGAGTTATTTTTTTGAAGTAGATTATAAAAGAATCCCACATAATAACACTTTAGATTACTTCTACGATTACCTAATTAATTATTTTTTTTTATAGGAAGCTTACTAATTAGTTCATTTAACAGAAAAACCATGGAGATAGTTTTACCAAGATTTAAGTTTTTGGTTTGAATCTTATGTAGCGTGCATGTATGTTTAATTAATAAATTAAAAAAAAAACAATCATCATATCTTAATTTCCCATGGCTACTATGAAATGATAGTTTCATTAAATTATATTTTCACAATTACTATCTTTCACATATTTACTACAATTAATTTTTTTTATTTGGTTGCTCATTTATTTTCATATAGTATTTTTATCTTCAAATAGTTTATTATTGAGTTTAAAGAAGAAGCACTACAACTGACATTTCATTACTTTATTGCAATTATATAATGGATAAATGTTTGTTTATTCCTTATATTTTAATCTAAGAGTCAATTAGTTTCTATATTTTGAAAAATACCTCAAAACACCCATATTGCTAAATATATTTGTTCCTACTCATAATTCTTCTTCTTCTTCTTCTTCTTTTTACAATGATACCCTTACGACAATATTCTTGAGGATATTAATAAAAAAATGTTAATTCATCTAACTGGCTGTAAAACCAAAAAAAAAAAACTAATGTAAATTGTTATGTTATGTATTTACTTTTAGGATTAATTTGGTAAATTAAATTTGCATGAATAATTATTAGTGAGATTTTTGCAAGGATATTAACGTTACTTTAAGTTGGCTGATATAATTTATTTATAAATAATTATTAGCAAGGTTGTTACAAAGTTATAAAAAAAACTTGTTCTTTTATGCTGATATTTATTGATTAATTTGCAAATGAATATTATTTAATTTTCTAATTAACTTTTTTAATCGATCGATTAATTAATTTGAAGACTATTGTTGCTAGGGCATTGTTGTAAAAGCAAACAAAAAAGTGAGGGAAAGAATGTAACATATTCAATAACAACGTTATATTGAGGCAAGTAAGAATACAAGGGCCAAACAAGGATTTATCCTTGCATATTATTATAGTTCAGGGTAGGGTTTTTCAATGGTTTAAATCCATTAGATTTTGTCAAATCTAAGTTCAATCCACTATATTTTGAATTTTATATTTTGGATCTAATACGAACCAATCACTAATTGAAATCAAATATAATCCAAACCAATAAAAAGTCAAATCCATTTAATCCTATCCAATCAAATTAAAATTTACGGAAAAAAATTGCCAATTGCTCTCTTGAGTTCTAATTATTAAAAATTAAAAAAAATCTTTTAATATTTCATGATTCATGTATTTTATTATCATAATGTTGAAAAAAATTTGAAAAGTGAATATTGAAAGCAAACATTGGTCGCAACTTGTAATTTGTATTCCATTATTATTATATATCAAAAGTTATATAAAATTAGGTTTTATTTTTTGGAAAGTTAAATACAAAAGTGACATGTAGTTTTAAAAAAATAAATAATAAAAATAAAATGAATTAATTACATTGGTTTATATTGGATTTGAACACATTGATCCACAAACCAATTCAAAAACATTAGATTTTTTATTTTGCAATCCAATTCAATCTAGTCAAAAGTTCAATATGTTAGAAATTAAATTAGTTTGGATTGGATTGATTGGTTTGATTGGATTGGACTAGATTTTGAATATTCCTGATTCATTCAAAGATATATGTGTTAATTTTCCATCACTGGAATCAATTAATTTTCCACCACTAGAATCAATTAAGTTAACATATTATATTAGTTATCACAATAACAAGGCTAAGACCCAATTTGGAATTATTGTTGGGAGGGTCAAAAATTATTTTTCAAAAGTAAAATTTGTTAATTTTGGTAAAATTAATTAATTGAAATGACTTATATACTCTTAATTCAAATAATAAAGTTGTTGATTAAAGTGGCCCTAATTACTTGTACGGTAAATATGAAAACTACTCCTAATGATTGTAAAGTATTCATTAAAATTATAATGTCACATTTGACCATATGTGACTATTGGAGTGCACTCTAAAATAATATCATTATTTAAAAGGGGAGCTACATACATGCTCATATTAAAATAGGAATTTGTCAAAATTTTTTCTGAACAAATATAAACAAAGCAATATAAATTTCTTTTTATTTCATGATAATTATATTTCGTGCAAATCTCTTTTATTGCTACGTATAATTGATTCGTTCATTAAAGGTATATAGTTCATTTTAACTTATTTATATTCCTAAAATATTTAAACGCTATGGCTGACATCAAGATGAGTAAAATAATAAAATGATTAATAAAGTTAGCAACATTATAATTACATGGAGATTTGGACTTTTGTTAAAATATCAGGGGAGTTTACATAGTTTCATTAAATAACGTGACAGGTGTGCTCGTTTTCCCCCAAAATATTGATAAACTACTCAGACTTGTAAAATTTTTATTTCAAATAGACAAATACATATATGTAGAAGTTAATGTTAAAAGGACGTATATGTTAAAATACTTACTTTTGAAACTATAAAACCAAGCCACATAACACACTCTATTATAAGGCGTATAAAAAAATAAACATAAATTCACAAACAAGTCAATTAGAAACTGTAGATCCGCAAAGTAAATGTAGGCATAAATGAAATATATGTATCTCACAGGAATGGATATAAGATTTCTGTTTAAGAAACTTCCCTTTTCATACCATCACCAAGGCCACCACGGCACCACCCACAATCCCTCGCAAAGAAAAGAAGTTTTACGGCATGAATTAAAAAGAACTTTTACATTTTACAACCTTAAAAAAAAAGAAGAAGCATACAATCAATTATAAAAGTATTGTGTTGTGACATACACATATAGTAAGAATCAAGACCATATTTTCATACATATATTGAAAAAATCAAAGGCCATTATGTGCATGTGGATTTAGAGATAATTCCTCATGTGTAGTGCTTGATTATTTTCCATTTATGTTATTGAATAATGAATATATTGCAAAAATATTTATTTGAGCAACTGACAAATTTATATGAATGAAGTTTTATTTATTTCTTGAAATCGCTCAATATATCCCCATAAAACAAAACAACAGAATAATGAAAATTTACCTACAATGTACATATCTCTCGCAATCTTCTAGAGTGATCTAGATGGATTAAGCCTTCATTGGTGGGTGGGGCCCCAAGTGTTTGATCAAATCCTGTAATGTACTGTCAAGAAATACGTGAGGCATGATACAAAGTTTAGCAAACGTATATGTAGCTTGAAAATCTGGATCAATTAAATGCCAGACATTTCCCATTCCCCTAAGTTAATATTTGGACCTACCGACCTACTGCCCCTCTATTTTTATAAATAGATTTATGATATATACCCCTATGAATGGTGTCGAGCGAGCGCCTTGAACAATTTGAGGGCACCACCCCTCTAACAAGCCTTGGTGACAACTAGTTGATATTTGTTGAACCTTATGAAAAATTTGAAATAGAATAAAGTTGTATTGAGCAATTCAGGCAAAACTATCATGTGATTCCTTTCAATTTAAGTTGGACGACTGACTATAAATGGTATACGATCAATTATCCATTAATATATCAAAGGCCGCTGTATTTACTTTTTCTTTTTCTTAGTGATCTCTCAACTTCTAATTTGCGTATCAACAATAAGATAAAATTTCCAACGACAATGTGAAGTGGGTGATGGCTAATGTTTGCTCATATTTGGTGATTTCATTCAAACAGGTAATAGAAAAGGAACTTGAGTATATGGTTATATTATTAAGTAAATACATGGTCAATTTGATAACTGAATATCCGACACCAAAATAAAATTAACGTTGTTCCCCACCGTGATATTAATGTTAAATAAAATTTTACCTAAAGCTTAACTTTTGAGACACGAGAGTAATTAATAAGGTATTTTCCGTTTCAAAGCCTTTACTTCACCTTTATTCTTATTTTTTAGATTGAGATTTTTGGCATCCCTCTAAATATCTCTTATCACCCCTTTTCCTAATTAACCCCATTAAAATATTTTAAAAAAATTATAAAATTTTTTAACACCTTCATCAATGACAAAAATACTCTTCATTAAAATCTATTAGTGTAAACCCAATTCTCTAATTTTTATTTATTTTAATTATTGTTGGGTGATTTCTATTGCAATAGATGTCAATGTGCAAGTGTATACAACAAATAATATACTGATAAGTATTCAGATCGTCTATAGAAGGATTGATGTTATCAAATTTGCTACAACAATCTTAACAGTGTAATTTCAGTCTAAATTAAAATGAAAATAATTAGTGAGACTAATGAACTAACTAAAGTAAAGTAAATGCAATAAATAAAATACAATAAGAAAATTTCTCTAACCAAACACAATGATGAATTCAATGGAAAACGAGTAATTAAGTGATTAAACTCACTTAATGGTATTAACTTTTTTTTTTTAATTTCAGTACCGTTGCTACAACATCTACTACAACACTGGGCAGAATCTCTCATGCATCCTCAGCTATCGTCTGTTGGTTATCTTATATATAATGCAACCTAACAGTGACCAATTGTTACGCTAACATTGGATAGAACATTAAACGTTATAGGTTCCATTTATCATGCAAGGTGAATCTCTATGTCTAGTTCTTCACTAATTTTAAATCAAGAATGACCATATTCTAATCGAGATTAACTCAATTTGGGAAACTCAATCCAAAAATAAGTATTGTCTTAATTTATTCCACTAAGTCACATATTTTTTAGGCTCTTTTTTAGCTAGTATCCACTAAATGGGTGGTCATCCGAAATGCGAATTGCAATAAGTGAAATTAAGACAAAATGTCACAGTAAGTTCATAGCAATATGCATATAACAGTCAGTTAACCATTAAACTTGTTCATCACTCAACCACAATAAAACAGTAACAAAAATTGTTTTAGCCATCCAATACATTCGCATAAATAAATAAAAACAAGAAACTAAGATAAAGAGTTGAAGTCCACTTGATCTTGCAATCTCTCATTCTTATTCTCTGTGAATTATCTATTGCAGCCCTCAATTCTCTCTTAATCATTGTTTTCTTGTTGTTTTTCTCTATTATTTTCCTTGAGTGACACCTCTCCCTCTTTTTCTTTCCATACGTGCTCCTTTTATAACTTGAAATTAGATCAACCAAAAGTGTGTGGCCGCGTATTTCCCATTTTTGGAAACTTCATATCACAATCTTTTAGTTAATGCATCCAAAATTCAATTTGTCATTGCTACAGAATTGCTATAGCAACAGCTACAACATCTTCATTGTTTCATACTTGTTTTAACTCATCTACAACCAAGTTCTTTTGTTATCTTTGCAAGTCTGTTGCAGTAGTATTTGTTAACATGAATATGTTAATAAAATTGATTTTGATGATAACAAATAAATGGTTTTTGATTAAAATATTGGAGCTATTCCTTAATAAACGAGAGCCTTATAAATATTCTAATTATAGTCATAAAAGATGGATCACTGTTAAATTTCAAATTGGAAAATGATTCTCTGCAAAATCTGGCTTAAACTGAGATTTTGGAAATAAACGGTGAACCGTTTATTGAAACGGTTAATTGATTAAAACCAGAGAGCAACATATTGCCTAAGCTCTAATCGATTAAGAAATCGGAAATCACAAAAAGCTGGGAAGACTACTGGAATTTAACGGTGGACCATTTATTTAAACAGTTAACCGATAAAATCCAGAATTGAATATTGTACTCATCTGGCACCATTTAAAAAAACGGGATAATGCTAATTTATTTTGCAGGTTACAGGAAATAAACAGTGAACCGTTTGTTACAAACGATTAACCGATAACTTCCAGAGAGGTCATTTCATGCAAATCCTTAACCGTTTAATGTAAACAGATAACTGATGTTCATCTTGCAGGTATCTAGAATTTAACGGCGAAAAGGTAACCTTAAACGGCAAACCATTTATTTAAAAATTGGTCCAACGGTAATATTGACCAGCATAAACGGTGAACCGTTAATGGCTAACGACGAACCGTTTTCGAGCAGACAGCCTATAACGGCTAGTTTTTTAGTTCCAGCTATAAATAAGCTCATCCAAATTCAAACAAAATTGATCACAACATGACCATTGAGCTTATATTCGATAATACAATCTTCATAGAGCTTTAAAACACATTCATGCTTCATCTATTCACACATTGGGCATTGATTTGTAATCTTAAATATTGTGTGAGAGAAAAATAATTTTTAATATTTTACTTTGAGTGATTGTAAGTGTTGGGATACACTTGGGTTAAGAGATTGGGGATAATCTCTTGTTGTAAAGGTTCATTGACACCTTGAAAGTCAAATGTAAGCATTTAAAGCCTTGGAGGCTTGCTTAGTAAAATCCTCAAGCCTGGAAAGCTTGGAGACGTGGATGTATGGGAGGTTAGCCGAACCACGTAAAAATCTTCGTGTTTAAATCTCTTTTCCCTTATCTTTTTATATTGTAATTGATTTAATTGTTATTCCATTAAATTCATCTTAGATTAGCTTGATAATTTATTTTAGAACCTAATAATTTTTAAAATCCCAATTCACCCCCCCTCTTGGGTTGCACACTTGTATTCCATTTGGTATCAGAGTTTGGTTCTCTTGTTAAGACTTAACCGTCTAGAGTAAAAGATCCATGGTAACCCAAAATGATTCAACCTTTAGGGAAGGACAGTCCACAACTAGACCACCGTTCTTTGACGGAAATGACTACCCATATTGGAAAACGAGGATGAGAATTTATTTACAAGCACTAGATTATGAAATTTGAGAAGTTGTATGTGATGGTCCGTTTTTGCCCCTAACTAAAAATGAAGTCAGGGAAAATATTCCAAAACCTTCAAGGGAATGGGATGAACTGGAAAAGAGAAAAGATTCTCTAAATTCCAAAGCTGTGAATACTTTATTTTATGCACTTGATAAGAAAGAATTTCATCAAGTATCTAATTGTGAAAGTGCCAATGAAATTTGGCACAAACTTGAAGTAGTCTATGAAAGCACAAATCAAGTGAAAGAGTAAAAAATTAGTAGGTACACTAGACAATATGAGTTGTTCCAAATGAAACAAAATGAGAATGTGTACTCTATGTATACGAGATTTACTGACATAGTAAACACCCTAGGAGCCCTAGGAAAGACCTTCTCAAATAGCGAGAAAATTAAGAAAATCATTAGGTCACTTCCAAAAGAATGGAGACCTAAAAGAACCGTTATTAAAGAGACCAAAGCTTTAAATACTTTACCTCTTGATGATTTAATTGGTTCTCTCATTTCATATAAAGAAGATTTGGCCGCAGAAAAAAGACATGAGGATAAGAAGAAAAGTATTACTCTCAAAGCTTCAAAATATGAGAGTGATAGAAAGAGTGAACTGGATGATGAAGAGCTGGCCATGCTAGCAAGGAGGTTCAAAAAATTCTTCAAGAAAACCGGAGAGTAAAGAAATTTCATAAACTTCAAGAACCAAAGGGAGAAGAATGAGGTAATCACATCCTATGAATGCAAGAAGCCTAGCCATATAAGATCAGAGTACCCACTTATCAATAAACTCAAGAAGAAAGCCATGGCTGCAACTTGGGATAATAGCAAGAAAGATTCAAGTGATGAAGAAGGGTCGCAAGAAGTATCAAACCTAGCGCTTATGGCAATAGGAGGGGATGATGATCTCGATGAGGTAAGTGATCCCACCTATGATGAATTGTATAATGCGTTTAAAGAATTGCATTATGAGTTGATAAAGATTGGTAAAAAGAATGTATGTCTTAAAAAGGAAATGGCAAAGCTTAAAAATAAAAATGAATCTCTAAATGCAAGAATTGCATGCCTAGAAGTAGAGAACAAAACATTACATGATGAAATTGCATTATCAAATGAGAAACCTAGCATCTCACATAAGCAATTAGAATTACACATAAATGATTTGAAAAATGAAAACCAAATGCTTAAGAAAAAGAGCAATGTGTTGAATGAGATTATTTTGAAATTTACAAATGGGAAAAAGATGTTGGATAATATGCTTAACTCACAAAAATGTGTTTTTGATAAAGGAAGACTTGGGTATAAGACTAACTTGAAGCAAAAGTATTATAAGAATTATTTTGTTAAAGCTACCTCCACAAGTGATCATAAGATTGTATGTTATTTTTGTAATCAAGATGGTCATATGAAAAATAGATGTCCAATAAAAAGAAATGCATATTATGGTATGAAATGCATTTGGGTTCCAAAAGGAATCACTACTAACTCTCAAGGACCCAAAAAGATTTGGGTACTTAAAACTTGAGATTTTCTTTGTAGGGCTTGAAGAAGAAGAAAAATAAATGGTACTTGGACAGTGGTTGTTCAAGGCACATGACCGGAAACTATGCATGGTTCTCAAGCTTCACCAAAATTGAACATGGTGGAGACATATCTTTTGGAGACAACTCAAAAGGAAAAATTCTTGGAATTGGAAATATTGGTAAAGTTTCCTTAACTCTAATTGAGAATGTATGTTTGGTTGAGAACTTGAAACACAACTTAATTAGTATTAGTCAATTATGTGACAAAGGTTATAAAGTTATCTTTGATAAATTTAGTTGTGTTATTGAGAATTCATATGATGACAAGATCTTATTTATTGGGAATAGGTGTGGTCATGTTTATATCATTAACATAGAATGTGCATCTACTCTTGATAAATATTTTTCGGCATTGCATGATGATAGTTGGTTATGGCATAGAAGGTTAGGACATGCAAGTATGGATTTGATTTCTAAAATTTTGAAAAATGATTTAGTTAAAAGTCTTCCAAAAATTAGTTTTAAAAAATATAAGATTTGCGAAGCTTGTCAATTTGGAAAACAAATCAAAACATCTTTCAAAAATAAAAATCATATTTCTACTTCAAAACCACTTCAACTTCTTCACATAAATTTATTTGGGCCTTCTAGATATGCTAGTTTAAATGACAAATACTATGCATTTATGATAGTGGATGATTATTCTAGATATACATGGGTATTATTCTTAGCTAATAAGGATGATGCTATTGATGCCTTTAAATTGCTTTGTAAGAAAATTCAAAATGAAAAAGGGTATGGTATTGCATGCATTAACAGTGATCATGGATGAGAGTTTGAAAATCATGCATTTGAGACTTTTTGTAATGATTTTGGTATTGAGCATCAATTTTCATCACCTAGAACTCCACAACAAAATGGAATTGTTGAGAGAAAGAATAGTTCCATTCAAGAAATGGCTAGGATTATGTTGAATGAAAATTCATTACCTAAGTATTTTTGGGCCGAGGCCGTCAACACCACTTGTTATGTTTTAAATCGTTTGTTGATTAGACCTAACCTTAACAAAACTCCATATGAGCTTTGGAAACATAGAAAACCCAATATTGGTTATTTCAAAATTTTTGGATGCAAATGTTTTATTTTGAACACAAAAGACAATCTTGGCAAATTTGATCCAAAATCTAATGTTGGTATTTTTCTTGGATATTCAAACTCAAGCAAAGGTTATAGAGTTTATAACAAAAATACACTAGTTGTAGAAGAATCTATGCATGTTAGATTTGATGAGTCTAACCCCTTCTCTGCGGAGAAATGAATAAATTATGATGATGCAGATGGAGAGTTAAAAGAAGAACCATCAAATGATAAACAAGAGAATGCACCACAAAGAAATCAAGAAGATGAACAAGAAGAGCAAACAAATATAGAGCAATATGAAGGTACTTCTCAGGCACTCCCCAAGGAGTGGAGGTATGTTTCTTCTCACCCTAAAGATGTAATTTTAGGAGATCCCTCATGAGATGTTACAACTAGATCATCACTTACAAATACTTGTGAGCATAATGCATTTATTTCTCAAATTGAACCCAAATCCTTTGCAGATGCAGAAAATGATGAATCTTGGATTATGCCAATGCAAGAGGAGTTAAATCAATTTGAAAGAAACAATGTGGGAATTAGTTCCTAAACCGGAACATCAATCCGTCATAGGTACTAAATGGATATTTAGAAATAAAATGGATGAATCCGGTGTGGTTGTAAGAAATAAAGCTAGATTAATGGCTCAATGTTACAACCAAGAAGAATAAATTGATTTTGATGAAACATTTGCACCCGTAGCTAGATTAGAATCAATTAGAATGTTGTTGGCATTTGCAAGTCATAAAGACTTCATTTTATTTAAAATGGATGTGAAAAGTATCTTTTTGAATGGTTTTATAATGGAAGAAGTGTATGTAAAACAACCCCTTGGTTTTGAAAATGAAAAATTTACAAATCATGTTTATGTTAACATATATGTTTCCATAATATTGATTTTGATGATAACAAATAAGATTAAGAATGATTAATCTTTTAAGCTCAAATTATTTAATATTCTTTTTAAATAAATCACTATTTTCACATTATAAATATTTCATATTTAAAGGAAAAATGATTTTAAGAAATTGATTGTTTTTCAAAGTTTATGGTTTAATTGAAAGAATTTTGAAAATTTTGAAATAAACAAGTATTGCTTGAAATTTTGGTGAAGGACTTATTTGAAAAGTGTCATAGCATTTTTGGCTATATCATAATTTCATAAAGTTTTGGGATTAACAAAGCATTACTTAGAAATTCTGAAATTGGACTTATTTGTAAAGTTTTATAACGTTTTGGGCTGTAATATAGTTTTATAAAGTTTTGGGGTCAAATTATAATTTTAGAAAATAGTACACTGTACAGGTTATTGTAGCAAACGGCTTACCGGATGTGAAAAACCGGCAAGCCGGATGTGAAATACTAACTAGGCAACCCAAGAGGGGGTGAATTGGGATTTTAAAAATTATCCTAGGCAAACCACACAACAATTTAATCTAATGCCTTAATAAATTCGAAAACAATAAATACAATAAAAGCACAATAATAAATGAGTAAGGAAAGAGAAAGCACACTCAAGGAATTTTACGTGGTTCGGCAATCCCCGCCTACGTCCACGTCTCCAAGCACACCGGGCTTGAGGATTTCACTAAGCTAGCCTCCTAAGGCTTCAAACAATTGACTTTCAAGGTGTCAATGGACCTTTACAACAAGAGATTATCACAATCTCTTAACCCAAGTGTATCCCAACACTTACAATCTTTTAACTTGATTTTACAAAAAAGACTACAAATGAATCTCTCTCACACAATGTGTTTGATCACAAGTGAAAGCTCAATGTGTGAATGAATAAGATGAATACAAAGATTTAAAGCTCAATGAAAGTTGTATTCTCAATATTTTGCTCAATGATGATCGTTGGAATTCTTGTTGTTTGAATTGGATTGAGCTTATTTATAGTTGGAGCTGAAAACTAGCCGTTATTGACTTTCTGCACACTGTCGGATCGCCGTTAGCTAGATGTCGGATCGCCGTTTGACTGGTCAATATGACCGTTGGGCTGATTTTTCAAATTGTCGGATCGCCGTTAACTATATGTCGGATCGCCGTTTAGGTCCAGAGGCTACTGGTTGATATCGGCGAGCCGTTTATCACACATGTCGGTTCGCCGTTTATGTCCAGAGACTAATCTTCAATTCTGTTAGATGTCGGCGAGCCGTTATCAAGATGTCGGATCGCCGTTTTCTACAGTAACTGCTACAGTGAAATATTTTCCAAATTCACAGTTTGACCCCAAAACTTTATAAAACTGTGTTACGGCCCAAAACGTTATAAAACTTTACAAATAGGTCCAATTTCAGAATTTCTAAGTAATGCTTTGTTAATCCCAAAACTTTCTGAAATTATGGTATAGCCCAAAATGCTATGACACTTTTCAAATAAGTCATTCTCCAAAATTTCAAGCAATACTTGTTTATTTCAAAGTTTTCAAAATTCTTTCAATTAAACCATAAACTTTGAAAAACAACCAATTTCATAAAATCATTTTTCCATTAAATATAAAACATTTATAATGTGAAAATAATGATTTATTTAAAAAGAATATTAAATAATTTGAGCTTAAAAGATTAATCATTCTTAATCTTGTTTGTTATCATCAAAATCAATATTATGGAAACATATATGTTAACAATCTCCCCCTTTTTGATGATGACAAACATTTCATGTATTTAAAGAATGATTCCACAAATTGCTCCCCCTAAATATAATATTCTCTTACAATTTGCCAATTAGCTAAATTAATGATTTAAATACATAGATTTTTCTCCCCCTCATCATCAAAAAGAAAAACTTAATTGGCAAAGAAAAAAATAGTAATTTTTTTTATATAAATTTGAAAACATGTATTCTTCTCCCCCTTTATCATAAAAAAGAAAACGTAAAGGAAAAGAATAAGAGTAGGAAATTTGTTACCCATGTTGTCCGAATAGAAATTTCGACAAAATCTCCCCCTAACAACAAGCATCACCTCAAATACAAGATCAGTAATATCACATCCAAATTATTATAGATCATGATAAAAGCCAACTCCATACATAAAATGATCATGAACTATTATTCCATAAATCAACAACTCAAAACATAAAATCATCATATAAAACACCCATGTAATCAAATCATCATCATATCTCAAAATCATCAAGTCCTCACCATAATCACATATCAGTTATCAAAACAATTACTCAAAATGCATATTATTCTCCTCCTTTTGACAACATCGAAATGATATACTCCTTTGTCTCCCCCTTTGGACAACCAAAAAGTTCAAAATGCATATTATCCAAAATCATATTATATGCTCCTCCTAAATATATGGCCAATTTAAAATTTTAACAAAAATGATTTTATCAAAAAACATATCATATTTGTCTCCCCCTATCAATTATCAAAACCTCAAATCAAGCACATTCTTTATCATCAAAACTTAGGTAAAGCACAAGTACATAATAGCAATATATAGATCATCAAAATCAACATATGCCATTATATGCTTAAAATTCTTGAAGTATATGTATTTCTCCCATTTCGATATTATTTAAAGCAAGTAAAGCATATTCGACAATACATCAATAAAGAACAAAAAATGCATCCATTCACCAATCATAGATCCCATAAGATCAAACTTCCTCAAATACATGTAATCATCAAAGCATATTCTTTATCTCAAATCTTAAGCAAAACATAAGTGTATAATTGCAATATAAGATCATCAAAATCAACATAGCTATTAAGAAAAACCATCATAATGAGCTAAAGAATAAGTGATCAAATCCATTGTTACAAATGTTTATATATATTTCTAAAAAATGATCTAGTAGTTACACCTTGTGATGGATCTTCCAAAATTAAGTTCTTAAGGTGAGAAGAAACATACCTCCACTCTTTAGGGAGTGTTTGAGAAGTACCTTCATTTTACTCCGCATTTGTTTCTTCATGTTGCTCCTCTTGATTTTCAAGTGGTGCATTCTTTTGGCTATCATTTGATAATCTTCTTGTAGCTTTTCATCTATATTATCATCAACAACAACTTTCTCCGTAGAGGAAGAATTAGACTCATCAAATATAACATGTATAAATTCTTCCACAATCAAAATTCTTTTGTTATACACTCCATAAGTTTTGCTTGTATTTGAATAGCCAAGAAAAATGCCAACATCAAATTTTGGATCAAATTTGCCAAGGTTATCTCTTGTGCTCAAAATAAAACATTTGCATCCAAAAACTTTGCAATAACTAATGTTGGGTTTTCTATAATTCCAAAGCTCATAGAGAGTATTATTGAGATGATGTCTAATCAATGTAGTCCTAGCCATTTTTTTTAATAGACCTATTATTTCTCTCTACAACTCCATTTTGTTGTGGAGTCCTAAGTGATGAAAATTTATGCTCAATGGAAAATCATTACAAAAAAATCTCAAATGTATGATTTTCAAATTCTCCACCATGATCATTTATAATACAAGAAATAACATATAACTCATCTATCATGCATATACATCATACAATCATGAAATATGTAAGTATTCAAAGATTGAGAATTAAAGTATATCACTTATTTGTTATGCTTAGGCATTAAATAATCATTAAAATCAAAACAAAGGCATCATGATAAATCATTCAATGTTTACAAGCATACTTTCGCAAATTCATTTATCATGATTCATTCAACAAAATTAATATGGCAAGAATTGTCACCAAAATAATTAAATCATCTTGCCTCATCTTTTTCTCCTAGATCATACTCAAGTGATTATCCTCACAACCTTTCATCAAGGAACTCTCCACCATTCCTTGATTGTAGTACCTACAAAGAAAACATTCACGTTGTGCCCTTTGGTACCCAAATACTCTTGGGTCCTTGAGTGTTAGCAATTGTTCCTTTTGGAACCCAAATACATTTTACTCCATAATCACATATAATCATTAATCATCAAAATCAATATGAATTCCCCCAACACTTGTAACAATTAAATCCGAGGATTCCATAATCATATATCAACCATTAAAAGAATGCTCAAAATGCATGTTATTTCCCCCAATTTACATCATTAAAATGATTTATTACTTTGTCTCTCCATTTGGACAATAAAAATGTTCAAAAAGTATATTATCCAAAATAGAACAAGTAATAAGCTGAGCAAAGGAATGCAAAAGTCATAAGAGCATAATGCCAAGAATTCAAGCTCTATAATTACTAATCACATTTTAGAAATCAAGACAACTAAACTCATCAAAGATCTAATGTGACATTTTAATATAACTTACACTCTCATATGCGCCAAGATCTCAATGATCATGTATTTCTCCCCTTTTTGAAATCATTTAAAGCAAGTAATGCATATTCGACAAAACATCAATAAAGAACAAAAAGTGCATCCATTCACCAATCATAGATCCCATAAGATCAAACTTCCTCAAATACATGTAATCATCAAAGCATATTCTTTATCTCAAATCTTAAGCAAAACATAAGTGTATAATTGCAATATAAGATCATCAAAATCAACATAGCTATTAAGAAAAACCATCATAATGAGCTAAAGAATAAGTGATCAAATCCATTGTTACAAATGTTTATATATATTTCTAAATAATGATCTAGTAGTTACACCTTGTGATGGATCTTCCAAAATTAAGTTCTTAAGGTGAGAAGAAACATACCTCCACTCTTTAGGGAGTGTTTGAGAAGTACCTTCATTTTACTCCGCATTTGTTTCTTCATGTTGCTCCTCTTGATTTTCAAGTGGCGCATTCTTTTGGCTATCATTTGATAATTTTCTTGTAGTTTTTCATCTATATTATCATCAACAACAACTTTCTCCGTAGAGGAAGAATTAAACTCATCAAATATAATATGTATAAATTCTTCCACAATCAAAATTCTTTTGTTATACACTCCATAAGTTTTGCTTGTATTTGAATAGCCAAGAAAAATGCCAACATCAAATTTTGGATCAAATTTGCCAAGGTTATCTCTTGTGCTCAAAATAAAACATTTGCATCCAAAAACTTTGCAATAACTAATGTTGGGTTTTCTATAATTCCAAAGCTCATAGAGAGTATTATTGAGATGATGTCTAATCAATGTAGTCCTAGCCATTTTTTTTAATAGACCTATTATTTCTCTCTACAACTCCATTTTGTTGTGGAGTCCTAAGTGATGAAAATTTATGCTCAATGGAAAATCATTACAAAAAAATCTCAAATGTATGATTTTCAAATTCTCCACCATGATCATTTATAATACAAGAAATAACATATAACTCATCTATCATGCATATACATCATACAATCATGAAATATGTAAGTATTCAAAGATTGAGAATTAAAG
>MKYO02019565.1:305169-369324 GCA_002013955.2 Citrus medica | reverse complement strand
CTCCAAAATTTCAAGCAATACTTGTTGATTTCAAAGTTTTCAAAAATCTTTCAATTAAATCATAACTTGAAAAACAACCAATTTCATAAAATCATTTTCCATTAAATATAACCTTTACAATGTAAAAGTAATGATTTATTTACAATGTATATAAAAAATAATTTGAGCTTAAAAGATTAATCATTCTTAATCTTGTTTGTTATCATCAAAATCAATATTATGGAAACATATATGTTAACAGGATGTTGGGCAGAATGTATCCGAATTGAAAGCGGCTTACCAGATATAGTTAAATGGCAAACCGGATTTTATGTAGTAAGCCTCTGGAGCATAAACGGCTTACCGGATTTTGCAAACGGCAAGCCGGATATTTTGAAATTCAAAACTTTGCCTTAACGGTAACATTAAGCGGCTAACCGGATGTCCATAAACGAGCAAGCCGGTTATGACCAAAATGTGCATAACGTCTAGTTTTTGATCTCAAACTATATAAACTCAAAATTAATTCATTTTTGGTAATCTAAGCAAGCATAAACAAGTGCACAAAACATATATTGAGCTTCAATTTCGTAACTCATCATTTATTAAATCATCTTTGTTCTTCAATTTGTATATCCACTCTTAAAGAGAGATTCATTGTTGTATTTTTCATTTCCCATCAAATTGTGAGTGTACAAGTGTGAGATACACTTGGGGTGAAGAGATTGTAGAGATAATCTCTTGTTGTAAAGGTTCATTGACACCTTGAAGTCAATTGTAAACGTTTGAAGCCTTGGAAAGGCTCGGATAGTGAAATCTTCAAGCCCGGTGTGCTTGGAGGCGTGGACGTAAGTGGGGATTGCCAAACCATGTAAAAATCCTTGAGTTTGCTTTCTCTTCCCTTGCTCATTTATTATTGTGCTTTCATTAAATTTATTGTTTTCAAATTTATTAAGGCATTAGATTGATTTGTTGTATGGATCGCTTAATTTAATTTTTAAAATTTCAATTCACCCCCCCCCTCTTGGGTTGCCTAGTTAGTATTTCATTTGGTATCAGAGCGAGGTGCTCTTGTGTAGACTTAACCATCTAGAGTTAAAGATCAATAGCAACCCAAATTAGTTCAACTTTCATGGAAAGTCAATCCACCACTAGACCTCCATTCTTTGATGGTATTGACTATCCTTATTGAAAAACTAGGATGAGAGTGTTTTTACAAGCCTTAGATTATGAAATATGGGAAATAGTTTGTGATGGTTCATTCATTCCTAGGAAGAATGTTTTAAGTGAGTTTGATAAGAAAATTATGTCTTTAAATTCCAAGGCTATGAATGCTTTATTTTGTGCCTTAGATAAAAATGAATTTCATAGAGTTTCAAATTGTTCTAATGCTTATGAAATTTGGAGAAAACTTGAAATTGTGTATGAGGAGACTACAAACGAGGAGGAATTTCATGAAGTGTCGAATTTGGCACTTATGGCAATTGGAGATGAATCGGATGATGAACTTGATGAGGTAAATGATCTTCCTACTTATGATGAATTACATGATGCTTTTAAAGAATTGCATGATGAGTGGATGAAACTTGGTAAAAAGAATGCATGCCTTAAGAAGAAAATGCTAGAACTTACAAATGAAAAGGATACCATGCAAAAATGCATTGATTCATTGAATGAGAAGATAAAGGAATTAGAATTAGAGAATAAAACATTGCATGATGAAGTTGCATTATCAAATGAGAAATTTAGCACTTCACACAAGCATCTAGAATCATATGTAGATGACTTGAAAAATGAAAAGGATGCTTTACAAAAATGCAATGATTCATTAAATGAAAAGATTAAAGGACTAGAGTTAGATAATAAAATGTTGCATGATAGAATTGCATCATTTAAATGCAAACAAAGTACTTCATATGAGCATGAAAAATCACATGTTGATGAATTGATGAAAGAAAATGAAGTGCTTAAGAAAAAGAGTAATGAGCTCAATGAAATTGTGTTAAAATTCACAAGTGGTCAAAAGAAGTTAGAAAAATTACTAAGCACTCAAAAATATGTGTTTGAGAAAGGAGGACTTGGGTATAAGCTTAACTTGAAACAAAAATATTATAAGAATTATTTGTTAAGGCTACCCCCATAAGTGATCGTAAGATTGTTTGTCATTATTGTAATGGAAATGGTCATATGAGTTTTAGATGTTCAATTAAGAGAAATGTATATTATAGAGTCAAATGTATTTGGGTTCCAAAAGGAACTAAATCTAACGTTCAAGGACCCAAGAGTATTTGGGTACCAAAGGGCACAACGTGAATGTTTTCTTTGTAAGTACCACAATCAAGGAATGGTGGAGAAGTTCCTTGATGAAAGCTTGTGAGGATAATCACTTGAATATGATCTAGGAGAAAACGATGAGGCAAGATGATTTAATTGTTTTGGTAACAATTTTTGCCATATTAGTTTTGTTGAGTGGATCATGATAAATGGATAGTAGCTTGAATTTGTGAAAGTATACTTATATGTTTACATGATTGAATTATCATTGTATTTAACATTGAGTGCTTTATCATAATGCATGATTATATATTTATGATGATAGCTTGTCAACTCATCATGATAGATTTGTTTAATTTTGATGATTATGTAACGCCTAAGCTTGAAAAACGAGTGATATGCTTGAATTATTAATCTTTGAATGCTTATATATGTTTCATGATTGTGTAAAATATATACATGATGAATGAATTATATATGTGAATTCTTGTATCCTTAATTGTGTTATATCATCATTCATTTATAAAATCGCCATCATTGTTTGATATGATTTCATATGTTTGGTCTTGTATACATATATGTTTCATGCACTAATTGGCGTTTTTGAAAAGTTAAATGATTTTTAAAAATTGATCCATTTTTAAGCCAAAAATAAAATGGTGTGTATAATATAAGTCTAAGAGCTTACAAAATTTCAAAAATATTTTCCAAAGCTTAACCGGTATACCACTTCTAATCAACCGGAAAGCCATTTTTCATTTTGGAGCTCTCTGGACCAAATCCGGATAACCGGACATTTAAAACCGGTAAGCCGAATTCATTTTGGTGCTCATTGGAGCACAACCGGTCAACCGGATATTAGCAACCGGTAAACCGAATTGGCTTTGGTTGCTCTCGAGACAACAATCGGATAACCGGATTTTCAATCCGGAAAACTGGATTTGCTAAGCTTCATCTCTGCCTCATAACCGGTCTACCGGTTCTTCAATCCGGAAAACCGAATTTGGAAGGGAACTCACTGCCTCACAACCGATCTACCGGTTATCAAAACCGGCAAGCCGAAATCTTTCTTTTTGCTCTCGGGTTCATATCCGGCCAACCGGAGCTCAAATCCGGTAGGCCGTTTTCGGTTTTCAAGTCACTGCCCTATAACCGGCTAGCCAGTAATGAAATCCGGCAAGCTGGATTCGAAGCTTTTAACACTATTCCTCTTCCTCTCTCTTTTTNAGCCGGATTCGGGCATTGATATTTTGTTCATTATCTTCTCCTTTATTCAGTCAATCGGTTACTCTCTCTCTAAAAACTGTTTGCTTCACTCTCTCACGCAATATCTCTCTAAAATCCATCAATCTCATCCTTTTTCACTTCAAATCCTTTATGCTTGTATTTGAACACACCAACATTTACTAGTCTTTTTTTTGGATTATATGGATGTTTGCTATGATTTTAGATTATATGTCTATTTTGAATTATATGGATTTGATATAGTTATATGTTATGTTCTTTACTTATGTTTTGGATAATTTTGAATTAATGTGCTTGATTTGAGGTTTTGATGATTGATAGGGGAGACAAATATGATATGTTTTTGGATAAAATCATTTTGGTTAAATTTTTAAATTTGCCATATATTTAGGGCGAGCATATAATATGATTTTGGATAATATGCACTTTGAGTATTCTTTTGATGATTGATATTTGATTATGGTGATGATTTTGATTATATTTGATTATGATGATGATTTTGATGATTTTGAGATACGATGATTTGATTAAATGGGTATTTTATATGATAAATTTATGTTATGAGATTTGGTAATTAATGGAATAATAGTTCATGATCATTTTATGGTTGATGGAT
Organism: Citrus medica; assembly: GCA_002013955.2. Lineage (NCBI taxonomy): Eukaryota > Viridiplantae > Streptophyta > Magnoliopsida > Sapindales > Rutaceae > Citrus > Citrus medica. The sequence continues at coordinate 365,210 of MKYO02019565.1, read as the reverse complement.
TATATAATGATGATAACTTGTGAGTAATATTACTAAATTTGTATTTAAGGTGATGCTTATTGTTAGGGGGAGATTCTTTCAAAATTTCTACTCAAACAACATGGGTAACAAATTTGCTACTTTTATTCTTTTCCTTTACGTTTTTTTTATGATGAAGGGGGAGAAGAATACATGTTTTCAAATTTATAAAAATTTGCTACTTTTGTTTTTGCCAATTAATTTTTTCTTTTTGATGATGAGGGGGAGAAAAATCCATGTATTTAAATATGGTAATTTAGCTAATTGGCAAATTGTAAAAGAAGATTATATTTAGAGGGAGCAATTTGTGGAATCATTCTTTAAATACATGAAATGTTTGTCATCATCAAAAAGGGGGAGATTGTTAACATATATGTTTCCATAATATTGATTTTGATGATAACAAATAAGATTAAGAATTATTAATCTTTTAAGCTCAAGTTATTTTTTATATTTTAAATAAATCATTATTTTCACATTATAAATGTTTTATATTTAATGGAAAAATGATTTTATGAAATTGGTTGTTTTTCAAAGTTTATGGTTTAATTGAAAGAATTTTGAAAACTTTGAAATAAACAAGTATTGCTTGAAATTTTGGAGAAGGACTTATTTGAAAAGTGTCATAGCATTTTTGGCTATATCATAATTTCATAAAGTTTTGGGATTAACAAAGCATTATTTAGAAATTCTGAAATTGGACTTATTTACAAAGTTTCATAACGTTTTGGGCCGTAATACAGTTTTATAAAGCTTTGGGGTCAAACTATAATTTTAGAAAATAGTGCACTGTACAGGTTACTGTAGCAAGCGGCTTACCGGATGTGAAAAACCGGCAAGCCGGATGTTGGGCAGAATGTATCCGAATTGAAAGCGGCTTACCGGATATGGTTAAACGACAAACCGGATTTTGGGCAATAAGCCTCTGGAGTAAAAACGGCTTACCGGATTTCGCAAGCGGCAAGCCGGATATTTTGAAATTCAAAATTTTTCCTTAACGGTAACATTAAGCGGCTAACCGGATGTCCATAAACGGCAAGCCGGTTATGACCAAAATGTGCATAACGGCTAATTTTTGCACTCAAACTATATAAACTCAAAACCAATTCATTTTTTGTAATCTAAGCAAGCATAAACAAGTGCACAAAACATATATTGAGCTTCAGTTTCATAACTCATCATTTATTAAATCATTTTTGTTCTTCAATTTGCATATCCACTCTTAAAGAGAGATTCATTGTTGTATTTTTCATTTCTCATCAAATTGTGAGTGTACAAGTGTGAGAAACACTTGGGGTGAAGAGATTGGAGAGATAATCTCTTATTGTAAAGGCTCATTGACACCTTGAAGTCAATTGTAAACGTTTGAAGCCTTGGAAAGGCTTGGATAGTGAAATCTTCAAGCCCGGTGTGCTTGGAGGCATGGACGTAGGTGGGGATTACCGAACCACGTAAAAATCCTTGAATTTGCTTTCTCTTCCCTTGCTCATTTATTATTGTGCTTTCATTGAATTTATTGTTTTCGAATTTATTAAGGCATTAGATTGATTTGTTGTGTGGATCGCTTAGTTTAATTTTTAAAATTCTAATTTACCCTCCCCCCTCTTGGGTTGCCTAGTTAGTATTTCAGTTTATAAGTTATTTTAAGCTTTGTATGGCTTAAAACAAGCACCTAGAGCATGATATGATAGGCTTAAGAATTTCTTGTTAGAAAATAATTTTTCAATGGGTAAAGCGGATACTATTCTCTTTGTCAAACATAAGGACAAAGACATACTTGTTCAAATTTATATTGATGATATTATTTTTTGTTCTGCTAATGAATTGTTATGTAAAGAATTTTCATCTTGCATGAGTAATGAATTTAAAATGAGTATGATGGGAGAGTTGACGTACTTCCTTGGGCTTCAAATAAAACAAAATGAGGAAGGAATTTTCATAAATCAAGCCAAGTATGTAAAAGATCTACTCAAAAGATTCGGCATTGATGACTCAAAGACCAAAAACACTCCAATGAGTACAACAACCAAACTTGACAAAGATGAATAAGGCAAAGAAATGGATATCAAAATGTATCAAGGTATGATTGGATCTTTACTTTATTTAATTGCAAGTAGACTCGATATCATGTTTAGTGTATGTTTGTGCGCAAGATTTCAATCATATCCCAAGGAATCTCATTTGCTTGCTGTTAAAAGAATTTTCTGTTATTTAAGTGGAACCATAGATATTGGCCTTTGGTATCCTAGGGGAACTCATATAGATTTAACATGTTATTCGGATGCGGATTTTGCTGGTTATAAAGTTGATAGGAAAAGCACTAGTGGAACATGCTATATCCTAGGTCACTCACTTGTTTCATGATTTAGCAAGAAACAAAATTTTGTTGCACTCTCAACCACCGAGGCTGAATATATAGTTGCAGGAAGTTATTGTGCACAAGTTCTTTGGATGAAATAAACACTTAGAGATTATGGTATTAACCTAGAACATATTCCTATTAAGTGTGATAATACTAGTGATATAAATCTTTCAAAGAATCACATTCAACACACTCGAACCAAGCATATAGAAATAAGACATCATTTCTTAAGAGATCATATTCAAAAGGGGGATATTGCAATAGAATTTATCTCTATAGAAAAACAACTCGCCGATATTTTTACCAAACCTCTTGGCGAAGAACAATTTTCAAAGATTCAGCATGAACTTTGGATGATGAAATTTTCGCATTAACGTCTCTATTCATGCTATTGAGTGTATTGAATTGATTGACTTATTGGTGATTTGATGATTAATATTTATGAAATGCTTAACATGATATTCAAATGATGTGCTTGCTTTGTTAATTCTTGATTGATTATATGAATTAATTGCTTAAATACATGTTCATGAATCATGCATTAAAATGGCTCATAAAACATTTTTAGATCAATTAAATGATCTTAGAATGTATTATTTGCTGGCCAAAAATTAAATCAAATGTGCAAAATTATAGACAAAATAAACGACTAACTGTTTCTAATAAACGGTGTACCGTTTTATTCCAAAAACTAGATTATGATGTTTTCCTTTTAACCTTTTTACCGTTTGATGCAATCGGTAAACCGTTTAAAAACAGAAAGCTCTCTAGAAGTTACTCCTTAGTCGTTAAAAGATTAAACTTTCACAGTTTCTCATTCCTTAGCCTTTAGAAGTTACCCCTTAACCGTTTAAATAAACGGTTAACCATTTTCGTGAATATAAAATTGTTCAAAGGTTTTTCTTCTCTTTCTCCAGTTGCCATTTCACCGTTTCGGCCATTGTTGCACAGCCGAAGCTTCCTCTGCCCTCAAACCTTCATTTTTCTTATTTTTCTTGCCAAATCAAACCTATAACATCATTTCTTATCACATTTAGAACACTTTCACCGATTCAAATCTTCAAATCAAGCCTAAAATAAAAAAATCTCAAATCCAAACCCTCAGTGCAATCGTTCGAGTTTCTTATTTTTATACCTGATTCTTACCATTCTTCAACCAAATTGAGCCTTAAAATCACATCATTTACTCATTCCTAAACAAATAATCGGTTCATCTTCTTCTCCTCACATCTCTCTCAAAATTTTCAAACTTCCTTTCTCTTCACCATGGCTGAGCCCCCTCGGAGAAATCTCAAGAGAAAATATGTGCCTCCAAGGAATCCTATATCACCACGGGAAGTCTTTGAATTCACAAGAATTCATTTCCCCATGCCTTCCTTGGCCAAGCAATTCGAGGATCGCTTCAATGGTCGAAAGGTACTTGACTCTTCCCATGTTGAAATAGATGATTTCAGTACCTTAGTTGTATGTGGTAGAAGCATTAGGGATATGCTTCAGCCTTGGGAGTCTACCATTAACTTTGATGATCGAGTTTATCCGAATTTAGTGCAAGTCTTCTATTCAAACATGAAAATCTCTGCAACTCGCTTAGATAGGATAGTTTCTCAAGTCGGCGGTGTGCCTATAGAGTTTGATGATGAGGACCTAAATGGCTTTCTAGGTATCTCTAGTGAGGGTCATGAAATTTATACCTTTAGGAAAGCCCTTTCTTTTGACAATTTTAGTCATGATGATAGAGTCCGTAATATTTGTCGCCGTCGAGACTTGTCTAATGAGATCTGTAATCTACCTTTTTGGTCTCAACCTTTACCTCTCCAAGTTCACATTCTTCACACTATTTTACAACACATAGTGACACCTAGGAAGGGTCACTCGAATGAGGTTACGAGGTTGGACGTTGGCCTATTAGATAGCCTCATTTTATGTCGTCCCATTAACTTCGGCTATGTTATTGCGCGGCACATGTTGAGTACTCCCGCAGTTAACCACCGCTTACTTCCATATGGCAGTATCATTACTAAGATACTGCGACACTTTGAGGTGCCTCTTCTCAATACCGGTTATATAGAGACTATACGGATTGGTCCCGAGGCCATGACTAGTATCGGTTTTTCTAGGAAAAATGGAGAGTGGATAAAGACCAAAAACTCCAAAAATCGAGATACATTGATTGCTCCAGAGGACGATCGGATGCTAACGATGTCCATCCTCCCAATAAGCTTCCAAATTTTAGGTTAGGAGCTCATCCTCATCCTCCGCGTCGTCGTTTTGTCCCCCAGCCTCCAGCTAACTCTGACTCTGAGGAACGTGCGATGGATGCTGACATTCCCTCTTCTTCTGAGCCGCCTCTGGCTCCCAAGTAGCCTCCTGCTCCTGAGCCATTTGTTGTTCCCGAGCAGCCCTCTACTTCTGAGCCACCTCCAGCTTTAGTTCAGCCCCCTGCTTCGGACATTATGCAGCAATTGGTAGCTGATGTTCGCAGGATTTCAAAGCGGCAGCAACTGATTATCGATCGTTTGGAAACTTTCTCCCATGACCACCAGCAGCTACGTTCTGACTTTCAGACCTTCCAGCAGCAGAACATTGATCAGCAGCTTGAGCTTATCGCTAGACAGCGCACTCTTCTCCGTTATTTCGGTTATGATCTGGGGAGCACATCTTCTCCACCTCCATAGTTTCTGAGTTCGATTTTCGCACATACATTTCATATTTTGTTTGTTTGTGTGTTGTTATTTATATTTTTATATACATTGCGTTATTTATATTTTTATATACATTGCTACTTCTATATGATCTTGATGGATTTTGATGACATGCTTTTGTGATATTCTTGATGTTGGATGACTTGATATTGATTGATGAAATTGTTGGTTTATTGGTTGATGGAGTTGTTGGTTTGTTGGATGATGGAGTTGTTGTTAATATATTTTGGAAGTGTTTTTAATCTCATTTTGTATTAGTGGTTTTGCTCCATTTTAAGGGGAAACTCTGCCAAATTTTTCGCTCGCCAAAACTGGGTAACTTCTTTCTTCTACGGATTTACGGATTTCTTTTCTCTCTTTTCTTTTTGATGATGAAGGGGGAGATAATTATGGGGAGATTTTAAATGAATTTTGTTTTTAAAATGTTTCCTTGAGCACAAATCATTTTATTGGACATTTTTTTAATTTGGTCATATATTAAGGGGGAGCAAAATTTTAATTGAAGTTTTGTCATCATAAAAAATGGGGAGATTGTTAACATGAATATGTTAATAATATTGATTTTGATTATAACAAACTTTAAATAGTTTTTATTAAAATGTTGGAGCTATTCCTTAATAAACGAGAGCATTATAAACATTCCAATTATATTTATAAAAGATGGATCACTGTTAAATTTCAAATTGGAAAATGATTCTCTGCAAAATCTGGCTTAAACTGAGATTCTGTAAATAAACAGTGAACATCGTTTATTTAAACGGTTAACCGATTAAAACCAGAGAGCAACATATTGCCTAAGCTCTAACCAATTAAGAAAAACGGAAATTACAAAAAGTTGGGAAGGCTACTGGAATTTAACGGTGGACCGTTTATTTAAACGGTTAACCGATCAAATCTAGGATTGAAGATTGTACTCATCTGGCACCATTTAACAAAACCAGATAAGGCTAATTTGTTTTGCATGGTTACTGGAAACAAACGGCGAACCGTTTGTTACAAACGGCTAACTGATAACTTCCAGATAGGTCATTTCATGCAAATCCTTAACCGTTTAATGTAAACGAAAACTGATGTTCATCTTGCAGGTCTCTGGAATTTAACAGCGAAAGGGTAACCCTAAATGGCAAACCGTTTATTTGAAAATTGGCCCAACGGTAATATTGACCAGCCTAAATGGTGAACCATTAATGGCTAACGGCGAACCATTTTCGAACAGACAGCCTATAACGGTTAGTTTTTTAGTTCCAGCTATAAATAAGCTCATCCAAATTCAAACAAGATTGATAATAACACAACCATTGAGCTTATATTCGAGAATACAATCTTCATAGAGCTTTAAAACACATTCGCGCTTCATCTCACTACAAGAAAAATGATATTTTATTACAAAAAATTTAGTCACTAAAGATAATCGATTAGTCACCTTATATTTTTTATGACAAAAAATAAATTGTCACACGTTAGTCATAGAAAGAACGTCTTAAAAGGTTCTAACGACCAAAATTATTTTGGTTGTTAAAAATATGCTTTTTACGACAAAAATAATTATTTTAAAATTAAGCTAAAATTGTCATACATTATATTCAAAATGGTCAAAGTAGATATTAAAAAATGTAATCAATGACACTTTATAGCTGTCACAATAGGTGATTTATAGCAACTATAATATTTGTCTCACAAATATGTAAAAGTTTACATATCGCAACATTACATAATCGTCTCAAGTAGTTATAATTTGTGATAATTTCTGCAAATACAATTGATAATTAATTTAGCCTCAAATTTGTTTTAAGAACAATTTATATTCTCACATAAATTTTAATAACAATATGTAGTCATAGAATTCAAAATTTAATGACAAAAAAAATTTAAATAAAAAATATTATAACATAAATATAATTAATCACAAAGAGATCTAAAACCTAAAAAGTAAAAAGATCAATAGGCTAAAAATAAGATTACATTGTAGAAGAAAAATTAAAGTAACATTACACAAAAGGAGAATTAAGTAAACAAAGATTATTGTTTCGTGAATGCTTCAACTTCCTTAAATTTGCTATCTTGTTACTTGATATTAATTTTTATCCTTGATTGCTGAGACAATGTTGTAGTTGATGATGACTTTGATCATCTATTACTGGTACATCATCTTGCTCCATCTATCATTTCATTTGGCCCTACATGATTAAAAAAATAAATATTAATAATAATAAAAACTTGAGAAAGCACTTAATTGATGCTAGAAGAATAATCTTATAAGAGAAAATCTTATTGCCAATGCATAAAAGAATTGTAAATAGCTATAAATAAAAAAATTTAGGTTAGAATGCAACATTGATTAAATTTCCCAATGAAACATATCCACAATCAATTCTTTCATTCAAAAAAATATATTTGAAAAAAAAATTCTAGATGAAAGACTAGGAGATTACAAGCACATACTTGCTTTCATTATTCATAATAACAATATTATCAAAAGATTACAAGTACGCACATAATCAACCTCGATTCACTTGCACAAATTTTGCATCCAAAACTCTTAAGTTAATCTATTAAATAGTTGGTGTCAAAAAACTAAATTAAATTAATAAGCAATCAATGGATCAACATTTACAGAATTACAGTAAATATAAAGTTGAAAGAAATAAGAGATTAAGGTTAAAATAAAATAAAATAACTCACACATTTAGATTATGTATAGAGACTGCTTCAATCTTTTTCATTCACTGCAATACATCTTCTGAAACAAAGTAATCCAAGAGACTCTCCATGCTTCTTTTTTTTATCCTAGAACAAAAGAATATCAATACATTAATTTTTATTAAACATACAGATAAATACATTAATTTTGAATAAACATGCCACAACCACATTGAAAATTAATATAAAAAAAAGGCTTGTTGACCTTTATTTAGTCACTTCATGTACACTTCCTAGCAAATCCAACAACATGTTGAACAAACTGCAGCAACCCAAGCTTCAACACCATCCTTTGAACCGACATATTATCGTTATCTAATATTTATAGTTAAAATTTTGTAGCTTAAATATTCTATAGCTCTAACTTATAATTATATCTGTTGGACTTGAATAACTCTTTTTATTATATTGATACTAGCTACAATTTTCTTTAAAAAATAAAGAAAGATGATTAGATACATATTAAGTTGAAGTGAACAATAGTAGAAAGATTGTAATTTTCTAAATTCTTATGAAGGAGTCTAGTTAATAAAACAAAAACAAAAAAAACTAACGTCATCCCACCTAAACCCACTACCCAAATTGAAAAGCAAATTCATTTTAATTTTGCAAAAGTTTCTCAAGACCTACTAAACTTTGCTTCCAATTTCCTTCATTTATTTGCATATATTTTTTGTTTTTCTTTTATTAAATTCTCTTAGAAATTTTATCAAACACTTGATAAGCATAAAAATATACAAACAATAGAACAATAGATAGTGTCACCTGAGAGCCCATTAGCCTCTTTGATTGCATCAATTGATCCCCACACTTTATAGAGAATCCCCAAAACGTATTTCCGCTCAATATCTCAACTATTCTACACGATGCTGGATGCTGGCCCCGGCTCACTTTTCTCCATAAATATGTTAGGCTTCTATTATTACCCAAAGAAAGAAAAGATTCCACAAATTATCAAGAATTTCTTTCAAAGAAAAAACTAAATGAATTAGTGTAAAAATATACCGCGAAGATGGGCTGTTGAGGAGGAGGTGGGGTGGGCTGAGTCGACTCGGCGATTGCCTGTGGCTGAGGCTAAGTTGCTTCATTTATGCTTTTGTTGGATCAGTTTAAAGCCTTAAGGATGTTCATTGTAGCTCCAGAGAACACCATAAATCCCGCGGCTTTTGCAACAACAACTTCTCTCCTGTCACCGTTTTCGTCATTTTCGGCAGGGTCGGCATGGAATCTTTTGGTGATTGCATCGCCGGGGATGAAGATTAATCGATTTGGGATTTTAGGGTTCAATGTTTCGGTATTAGGACAACAGACAATGGCTGGTACTGCTGCACTAATCGATGGGAGGGGATTAATTTGTGTTTCACGATTTCGTTCAGAGACTGCTTGCTATGTTTAATGATTTAAGTGAGATGATTTAGGTTTTATTGAATTTTTTTTAAATATTTATTCAATACAATATTTTTTTTATAAATCCAACGTAATTATTATTTGTTGGTCACAAAATATAATATAATTATAAAGAATATGTCTCTTAAAAGAAAATAAAAAAGTCATGAAATACAATATTATTCAAGACAAAATTTTAAACTACTAGTTTTGTTATAGTAGTAACTATTTATGACAAAAAAAAGGGTCTTAAAATTATTCAAAACACTATTATCTTTAGAGACTAATATTTTTTCTCACAAATGATTTGATTAATTTTACATCATTCTTTTAGTTACGAAATAATTATGTCACCTATAGTTATATTTCGCTACCATATTTTTTATCACGAAAGATGATATTTTGTCAAAAAATGATCAATTTTGGAGGGAATATTTTGCACTAAAAAAAGCACGTCCTTTTGCGACTAATTTGTTATTTGTCACATAACATTTGATTAGATAACCAATTAATAGGTCCTAAAACAAATATTATTGGTTACAAAAAATAACATGAGCCAGGACGAAATTTTTTGTTACAATTTTAAAAAATTGTCACAATTAGTGCTATTTTACGACAAAGTCTACAAACGTCGTAAAAAAAATCGTCTTAAAAAGTCAAATTTCTTGTAGTGTCTATTCACACATTAGGCATTGATTTGTAATCTTAAATATTGTGTGAGAGAAAATTAATTTTTAATCTTTTACTTTGAGTGATTGTAAGTGATGGGATACACTTGGGTTAAGAAATTGGGGATAATCTCTTGTTGTAAAGGTTCATTAACACCTTGAAAGTCAAGTATAAGCATTTGAAGCCTTGGAAGCTTGCTTAGTGAAATCTTCAAACCCGGAAAGCTTGGAGGCGTGGACGTAGGCGAGGTTGGCCGAACCACGTAAAAATCTTCGTGTTTGAATCTTTCTTCCCTTATATTTTTATATTGTAATTCATTTAATTGTTATTCCATTAAATTCATCTTAGATTAGCTTGATAATTTGTTTTAGAACCCAATAATTTTTAAAATCTCAATTCACCCCCCTCTTGCGTTGCACACTTGTATTTCAGTATTCCATCCATAAAACTTGAGTTTTTTAGTCTCCTACAATCATGCACATAATCTAAGCACCAAATGATCTAAAACAAGATTAATTTATCAAAATTAAACTTAAATAAATATTTATGCAAAATATAATTAAAATGCAACAAAAACACATCATTTACTCTCTAAAAAAATATTGACTTAATCTAAGCCCCAAATGATCTAAAACAGGATTAATTTATCAAAATTAAACTTAAATAAATATTTATGCAAAATATAACTAAAATGCAACAAAAACAAATCATTTACTCTCTAAATAATATTGATTTAAGCTTAAACGTACTCTGATAACTCTCATTTTATAGAGTTATCAATTATTAAACCCTATTTCAATAATAATTTCTTCCATTCAAAAGAAAAAAAAATAAGTTTTTATTCTCCCCATTATAGCCATCGGCGGTAAATTCTTCACCCAAAATTAGAAGAAAAAAGCAAACTTCTTAATTTATAAAATGTTAGATTTTTTTAAGGGAAAAAATTATTTGACTTTTGCGTGGGGGCTGAATTAGAAATTGTCCTATTAAGTAATTTTAAATAAAAATTAAAATTGTACAATAATTAAATGTGTTTTAAGAGATATTTCAAGGGGTGTCAAAAGTCCTACTCTTTTTTTTTGTCTCATGTGATTCACGAATCCATACCCTATTTTGAGACTGAATAATTGAAGTATTTAATTTAGAACCGTATACTCCTTTTTTTAAAATATTACAATTTTTTAAACCCACTATCAAATTTCATTTAACATTTTATACTCTTTTTGTTACAATTTTTTTTAATAAATATTATAGTACTTCTTACTTACATGCATAACAAATCATGTAATCCCAATAACTTTATTACAAAAAGTATAATAATTTTTTGTATTCTCATTTTTATCATTTTACTTAATTTAAGTGTTCTTATTCATTATTATGTGTTGTATTAGGTTGTATTGCATTTTTTTTTAAATCGCAATAGACTATATTAAACTATAATTTAGTAAAACCATTTATCCTTCATATACAATAATAAAAAATTTTAATAATACAAGTCAATCGATACTACATAAAATTAAGTCAGCGGAGATGATAAATTATTATTTATAACAACAAATTAAGGGAGAAAAAACAGGTGTTGCGACATTGAAAACAATGGGAATCTCTTCCAATATATATCACATTCCAATTTCAGCCAATTAAAACTAAATCCATTTGCCTATTAATTTTCCCCCTCTTGAATAAACCACTATAACTATGCAATCACATGCCTATGCTTTACATATAGACAATCAAATTAATACTAAAAATTTATTGAAAATTAATGGTAATTCCAACCCTTGTGAATCTACAATTCTTAATTTCTCTTCTATTCTTGTATAATACTAGTGAATAAGTAGAAATAGATCATTGATTAGAAGAAAGAAAAAACACAAACTAATTCATATTTATATTTTCTAGCTGCCCAGATAGTTAGATTCACATAAGATTGTAATTAATAGTAATAATAATAACACCAACATCAAGATTTAGTTGTTAATCAAATAAAATTATCAGTATTACTATTTTCTAATAATAATTATTATATCTACTAATTGCTGAAATTTCTTTTATTAATAGATATAAATAATATTAGCAAATATATACTGTGAGGGTTAAAATATATAGCCACTTACAACGCGCCTTGTGTCTATACATATTGAAAAATAAATCCAAGAATAAATAAAATTACTCTAGATCAAGACTAGGGTAAAACAAATATGTGGTACATGAAAAACTACATGATAAACCATACAAAATGTAGAAAAAATTATTGGCCTAATATGAAAATATAGCAATGAACGACACATGATTACTAACAAAATCACTAGCCTAAAGGTCGAGTAGAGCAAAAAATAGATATAAATCTAACTATGCATGCAATTTAAAGGAAAAGACAGACGGTGGAAATTTATATCTAAAATTAAAATCTCCCACCAAACGCGCCTTTCTTGGTCTATAAGCACAGCCAAAATGTTTGACAAAAGGACATTTGGCCATTCTCTTATTGTCTCGAGAAAACCAGAATCCTGATTTATTAAATTCAAGGAACACAAATCTAACAAGAGCGTTGGAGTGCCTTCTTCACTACACATTGGAGTCAAGTTTATGGAGAACCATCAAAACAAGAAATAACTTTACCTACAAAGAACGATTAGGTATAATTTGAACAGTTAGTTTATTTAAATTATAAACTAGACTATTGATCAATTTTTTATCGGACTATTGAAGGATGTTTTATTTTGCATTTCGCCAAGCAAATGCCGGAAACTTTCAGCTGAATTCAGTAATGCTACCCAAGAGAACATCTATTTCTCCAACTGGGCCCAGTGCATGAGATTTAAATTTCGGACATTAAGTAATCCTCCGAGGCCTCCCGGTTCACAAGGTCCTCCTTCACAGATCAATCCGCCATCCAAAGGTCTTTCTTCTAGAGATTTGAATTTCGGAATACTAAGTAAATCTCCGAGATTACTCGGTTCACAAAGGCCCCGTCCACAGATCAATCTGCCGCCGCCAGAAGACCTTTCTTCATTTTCTAGAGATTGGAATTTCGAGACACTAAGTAATCCTCCAAGACCTGTCGGTTAACAAAGGATCCAGTCCACAGATCAATCTGCCACCGCCTAAAGAACGCTCTTCGTTTTCTAGATAATAGGATTCAAGTAATATTAAGGGCGTGCCTATTCTTCCATCCGCCCCATAAACACCCACTATTTAGCATGAAATTAAAACGGCTATGTTTCACTCACTACCATCATGCGGCATTTAGAAAACGGTAGTGCGAAATAGTAATCTTGAATAATAAATGGGCCATTGAGGGTGTTAAGGCACAGTTTACAAGTCTATTTTGGTCATAGATACGATGCCCTGTGTTTTTCAAGTTTTTGATTTTAAAGTGATCAGTAAAAAGAACTTCGGATGAAATTAAAGCCATGCATGCACCTACCCTCTAAACATCACAACTTTCACTGAATCAAAGAAAAATAGAACTAGAGAACGCATCTGTTGTATTGCTGCCATAAACAGCCAATGTCATCTCACATTCAAGACCATATTTTGTTCCCATTCAGTCAACATCTGTTCAAAAGCTCCCAGAAAAATTTATTTCTCACACGACTTTTAATTTATTTCTCAAAGAACTGAATTTCATTAACCAATGAGTGGCAACAATTTAACATCAGCTGGAAACTCTGTAGCCATGTTGAGCAAACTAAATTTACAACAATTTACGAATCAGATGCATTGATAAGACGGACAAGAGTACAAGACCTACACATTTAGATGTAAGTGTTCAACAAATAACCGAATTAATCAACCAAGCTCCAGTAGAAGTACAAAATGAAGCTTCAATAACAGTATAGCTTATTCATGTTTAAATCGAGCTTCATTAACAGTAAAATTAACCCTTTGCGTCTTTAAGTAAAATTAAGTCAAAAATCAAAACATCTAGCCTGCAGACATCACACAGCAACCCATCTAGATTTTTCTCAACACACTCAGTTACATCTTAATCAAAAAAATTCTAGCAATCTATGACAGCATTCTTCGTCATCAATCAGAACTGAAATATCCCGATCATAAGTTTAACCCGTTTTTTCCTGTAATTAACTGCTAAGGATATTCCTAAATAAAGTATTGAGTGATGATACACTCACAAACTCTTGTACAAACTGATGTGTCATTAATTCATTAGTTGAATAAAAATATAAAATAATAGAAATAAATCATATGGGTCAAGAGATATTTAATTCAACTAATTTTATTATACCACATCAGTTTGTACAAGAGTTTGTGGCTGTATCCTTACTCTAAAGTATTAATCCCTCTAATCAAGCCTCGTAATCATCCATCTTTCATGTTTCATAATTTACTATACAATTAGTTGTCTTGCGATTGTTTATGTGACTCCTAGTACTAAATTACGCCAATTGTTTCACTTTTTATATTTAAATACTTTCCCAATTAGCCCAAGAGTCTAGTTGAGTGATTTTTAAATAGTTTTATTTGACTTGCTGCCTGAATTCAAATTATTGAAAAGTAGGGGATTAATTCATTATGTATCCCTCAAATGATCGTTACAGGATGTATCGCAAAGTTGATACACCATGAATCCCATATATTCTGCTTAGAGGGTATGTGTCCCTTACGAGTTACGAGAGACAACAGCTTACATGTCCAAATTTTAACAAATAACTTCAAAAGAGTTAATGGAAGTTACTTTTTCAAATTCAAACACGTAAGTGCCATGTAATTGCCCATATGAAGGCTCGACTCCATCTCAAAAATGGTTGTTCCAAGACTATCTACAATACTAAAGTTTCACTTACAATGTGTACAGTTAGATGGTTTTGACAACTTGTATTTTATTGTATTATATTGCAATAAAATATTATTCTTATACTAACCTATATTTGACTGTAATTTTTAATTACATTGCACTACATTAAAAAGGGGACTAATACAATAAAAGATGTATAATCTAATTAAACTCATGGAGTTGGTAGGGTTTAGATTGTATTGCACTTAAATATTATTTATATTTCAAATATAATCATTTAACTTTTATTATTTAATAAAAATAATAATTTTAAATTTAGTACATACTAATTTATATTTATATTTAAATACAAATTTAATTTAAATAATAATATAAAATAGTAATAAACCTAAATATTTAATAAATATGTGATAATACATTATTTTACTTTCATTACATAAAATTATTTTAATATTTTTAATTAAAATATACATTAAAAATATTTTAATTTTATTTAATAATTTATTATTTACTAAAATATTAAATTTAAAAATAAATTTATAATTTAACATTATATTGTCTTAAAATATAATTTAATTAATCTTTTATAATATGATTATATAGTATTATATTTTAAGACAATATAATATTAAATTATACTATGTTATAATATGATTATAATGTATTATAATAACTAATTTATATAAATAAATTATATTATAATGTAATATTCTTAATAATATAACATAATATTGTAATATTTTATTATGTAATAGTAGTATGTTATTAAATCATTTTTATATTGTGAAAATTAAGTATTAATTAATAATAGAGTCGGACTATTAGCACTCCTCCAAAATCCTATTGAAACTCCTTTTTAAATTATATTTCATTTAATACCAAAAGTGCCCTTTTATCTAAATGAATGTTCTTTTCGTTTATGAATTTTTCAGTTTCTAATAATTTTCTCATTGTTTCTAAATGAATGTTCTTTTCATTTATGAATTTTTCAGTTTCTAATAATTTTCTCATTGGTTTAGTCTTAATATTTGTATTCCTCTCTTCAAACTTTCTTTATTATTTAATTTCCAAAGAAAAAAATCTAAAAGAAAAAGTAAGAAAAACATTATAGTTAGAAAATAATGACATTTAATGAGTTTAATATAATTTTATCCTACCTATAAATTTTGGGTTCAGCAATTAGTTTGAGAATTCTTTAAAAAATTATTTGTAGCAAGATAAAATTTTGTTTTATTTATTTTCCACTATGTTGTATCTTAATTAAGTTGTTATGTTTATTGCAAAAATTTTGTTTTGACTTAGAGGATTACTTCATAAATTCATATTAATTTGATGATAAAAAAATTTATATTTTGCAAGCAAAATAAAATTGAAGAGAGAGAGAAGATATAAATGGCTTAATTCTATTTATATTTATCTTTAAATGTAATTGTAATATAACAGGGGTTTTATGAGATTAATGAAGGGGTGCCAATAGTTCAACTCTTAATAATAAAATCTTAAAATAATAATAAATTTAAATAGTACTAATTTAATTGTAATATTAATATAAAATCATACTATTTTCTATAATACAGTCCATATTACACTAAACATAATATTGTATTACAACTTAATGTAATGCATCTCAATGCAATATATTATAATGCAATACAATGTGTTAGGTTCTTCAGTATCCGTGTGCAAACCACTGGCCCAATGGTGGTGCACCGAAGACGATCATAAAATTTAATACTTCTAACCTTATAATATTAGAGTCATAAACTTTATATAAAATGATCTAACATTACTGTAATGATTAGATAAAGTACCTCATAATTCATATGATTTATCTTAACCAATGCAATTATGTCATTCATTTGAAATAAATAAGTTTACATAAAATTGTGATCAATCATTCCTCTTTCTAACTACACCATGTGCCTGACTACCTTCCGACCCCTTTGGCCCAAACCACAAAATTTAAGTAATCATAAATAAAGTCGGTAATCGGTATTCAACATTTTATCAATTTCATTTTAAGATTTACAGATTTTATATGATCTCAATCTTCACATAACACAATGATATTGATTCCAACTATTTATGCTCAGTACGAAATTTTGATTTTTCACAATTTAGCTGCAATATTTCGAAACAAAGTTTGATAATTTCCTTAATTAATTACAATGAATAGCAAAAATTCTATATTAAGCACAAAAATTCAAGTTAAAAAATATGAACAGCATCGGGAGAGGCTTAACTATATGATTATAAATCTTCGAACTTTCCCTCCCCATCGATTACTTGTATTAATTTCTTTTGAAAAATAAAATAAAAATTATAGCAGACAATAAATCCTAAAAGATAAGTAAAGATGGCCAACAAGTTGGGCAACATGAGGCATGGTATAGGAACGGCACGTGACTTTAGAGTCTGGCATAATTTGAGAAGAGTCAAAGTACGACTTAGGGGTTGTTATTTTTCTTTTTTTTTTACTTAATGATTTAATTGACTTAATTTTAATAAGTTATGTCATTATGTCCGTTTGTTTTTTTAACTTAATTAAATTTTCAGTAATTAAATCATTAAGTTATAAGCCCTTTTTTAACTTTTTCCTTAATATAAAAATTATGAATGACATCATTAAAAGATATTCTCTAAAAAATCTTTATGCAATTAATTAATTTTCATCTTTTCCTAAATAAAATTTTAATAATTAGCATTATTTCTCATCTTTATAACTTGTGATGATATAGTGGTAGACTATTATTATTATCTTTTTATTTTCTTTAAATTAGCATTATTTGTCTTCATAATTTTTATGAATTTTTTCATATAAAACATCATAAACTACAATAAAATTGATTAATATATACCAATTTAGAATATTAAAGGATTGTATTCAATTGAATATAATTTATGTTATGATCATATATTATTTTATTGATATTCTTTGAGATATTTATTATTTGTTTAATATTTATAATTTTCAAGGCACAAATGTAGAAATACAAGTTTTCAAATTTTTTAAGTTAAAACAACTTAATATTTATTTTAACTTTTCAGATGAAAAAAAAAACATATCATCTAGATTCAGATAATCAACTCTATTAAAAATTCAAGCTAATTCAAGTTTATTCAAATTTTAGACCAAAAAAACCACCTTAATTTTAATTGAATTACACTAATATATTCTTTAAATAAATGCGATTGAATTGAAAAAATTAAATCTAATTATATTATATTCCATTCCAATTGAGTCGAGTTTTAATTATTCATTAACTTTATGCTATTTTAAATTACAAATTAATTAGTTATTAACTACATTTGAATTGAATTTGTTTTATAAGAAAGTGTAATGTTGCTTGTTAAGTTTTCGTACTATTATTGTTGTTATGTTATGCAAATGTGAAAATTTATCTTTAATATACTTGAATTTAATGAATTAATCCCCTTCTAATAAAAGTTAATGGAAAATATATTAATTTGACTCATTTTTAATTTCTGTACTCTATTTAAATATTTGCTTAAATTACAAAATCATAAATTGGCTTTGGCTTAGTGATTAAAGTATTAAAGTGTTAAAGAACTTGGGTTCAATACCCAGGTTGTGAAATTTGTAATTTTTTTTATATAATAAAAGTAGAAACCAACTCAATTTTGGAAAAATAAGAAAACAAAATGGGCTCTTTCTACGCACAATTGGATCGGTCTCCTAAAAATTAGGCATGTTACTGCCCAACAACTCGGCAAGTTGTTCCTAACGCCCTACATCTCCTTTATGGTCGATCGTGTCGGCCTAGCACATTGGCCATCTCTAAAGATAATGTATGCTACTATGAAAATTGATTTATTACTCTAAATTTGTTTATATATATATAATAAAAGTAGCAACCCTACTCAATTTGGAAAAGCAAAAAACAAGAAATGGGCCTCTTCCTAAGCACAAGTGGGCTGACCTACCAACTCAGTAGGCTGTATTTATGGGCCTGCATCTGATGGGACACATTAGCCATTTCTAAAGATAAATATGCTATTATAAAAATTGATTTGTTACTCATTTAGCTTAACATTTTTTACAAAAAAATATAACTATTTTCCTCTATATAATGAATTGTTGGAAAGTTGTGATTAGTAGTTATTAGATAAAAATATATAAGTAATCAAATCTTAATCGTAGTTTAGTATTAAGGTAAGTGCTTGATCATGCAATTTCATTGAGGACATAACTAAGAAAGAAAAAAAAAATGGAATGCTTGCTATTTCAGTATTTCTAGGTTCAAAGAATATGGATCAAAATCTTCACCGAGTAAATGACATTGATTCAGAATATATAATTAAGTATTGATAGAATGTAATTCAATTTTGTTACTCATTTTACAATAATTTAGTCAATTGTCAGATTGCTTACCTATTCCGAGTGTCCAAATTGTACTATAAAAAAAGGGAATCGCCAAGGCTACAAAAGATATATATATAACAAAATCTCATAAAAGAAGAAGAGGATGGAGATAACGGGAAAGAAGCTTGTGTTTATTGCTTTTATGATGGCATTAGCTTTTGGCTTTACCTTCTCCCGAGCTGATGCCAGAGTGCTGCTGCAACCTAAGGGTGCAACTATTCCTCGTTTGCCTTCCGGCTATTACTCGTTTTCTAGAGATCTGAATTTCGGGAAACTGCCGAAGGGCGTGCCGATTCCTCCGTCAGGACCATCTACCCGTTGGCCACCGGAAGGTCCGATACTACCGAAAAATTAAGTTTTTAAGTGGTGATAAATGCCTTCCGTTTGTCATATTTATAGTCTCCGGTTGTCAATATGCAGCAGCACATACAAATAAATTGTAATGATTTAGTATGGAATAATGAATCCTGTTTGGGCTATCGAGGGTTTGATAAGGCATAGTTTTAATAGGTCTATTTTATTTGTCACTGCAGATAAATTACTTGAAAAACAATGCATACACCAACATAGAACACGATTCAGACATAAATTAACATCTTTAAGCTGATTTGAACTGACTAGCTCAAATCTGTGTCTCTTTTATACATTTACAACATTGTATTGTTAAAAATCTTCCCGTATTCTATAAAAAGTACAGGATTTTTCTTAGCAGAAAATATATTCAATAAAAAAAAAAATCATCGCCGGATTAGTGTTTGTAATTCGATTAAAAAAATGACTCGGATCTTCGACTCCTTGGTGACCAGAATTTGACAGCTAGAGACAGAATTATTAACATCATTGAAACTGATTCCTAAATAATATTTGGAAGTTGGTTTCTAATTTCATTTTTCCAAAACTATAAAAAAAAAAATGGCAGCTGCATTATAAATTAATCAAACAAGAATAAACAATTTAAATGCTGGTTCAGTAAAATAGATTTTCATTTACAGAATTAGAAGCATCGTATTCGTCATCTGTCTCTTCGTAGGATGGCTTTGTGATTTTTCATTTTAATGCAAATATATTGACTCATTTTATTTACCTCCAAACGAAATGATCATTCCATCACTTCATTTGTGTATATATATGTAACTAAGCTTCCTACAACAAAAACAACTTTTATGTTTACGTTGCCACTACATCTGCTACTAGCTCATCTATCAGTAGTATTTCGATTTCCTTACCTATTACATCAATGTCGTCTGCTGTATCCAGCCACTGCAACTCTCTTGCCAGCACGTTCTCGCCTGCATCTTTATCAACTTTCTTATGTTTGCTGATCAGAAATGTGCGCAGGTTGTCTAGGAGCCCATTCTCGTTCCATTTAGGCTTCACCCTAATCGTAGTCCTCACCCACGGGAGTGGATCTATAAATCGCTGGTGAATTTCCAGGAGCTGAGCATTTATACAATCAAACAGTAGTTTCCTTTCTGATCTTGGCAAAGAATTCAGATTAGAATACTTCTTTTCAAGTTCTTCAAACACCGAGGGGCTCACAGGGCATTCTGGAGAATAGCATGTCGTCACAAACATCTCCGGGTCAACATCTTTGATACCAGAGTGGATTAAGATATCAGCTACATAAGAATGTTCCCAGTTCTCTTCACCTTTTAATATGCTCTTCTCATCTATAACTCCAACAGATCTTTCCTCTTCATCTTCATCGCTTGAAATATGCATAGTTCCCTCTGTAAATGCCTCCGACTCCAATTTGTCCAACTTCAGTAGTTGAAGTTGCATTCGAAGACCTGGGACCACAAAATGGAAAAAGAAAAATTAAGAGCAAGGAAACAGGGCCACCAAAAAACTACATGCATTCCCTCATAATTTATTCAAATATCATCCAAAAAGTAATTAAACCCAATCCAAAACTGCAGCATTACAACGGCAGCAGTACACCATACATACATGTTCAAGTAAGAAACAACATGACTATAGGATTTGATAAATCTTTACTAAACATTAAACCTATGCTGTCTCTAGCTAGCAGTTTCTTTAACAAAGCCTGATTGAATATCAACGGGAAGAGGTTTTGGACATGAGAAACCAATCCTGCCATTTTAATAAATCTCATATCTTTTTATTTTCTTGTATGGTCATTGGTTATAATTATTACTTGATCCATAATGGCGACAAAAAAGGGTAGAGAACTGTAAAAATGCTCTAGATACTTTGAATAACGCTGATTCGAAATGGATAATATAGATGTAGTTTACTGTGATTTTACTTTGACATGCTTCTTGTAATTCCAATTGTTACTTCTCTAAAAAAAGGAAATAAGTATGGATTCTAAGCTGCCCTCAGGAGATCAGACCACAGCCCATGGTTTTCCTTTTCTCAGGAATTTTAAAGGTTCTTGGGAAATTGCTGTAATCAGCTACCATAGGTAAATTAACAAGGAAAAAAAATATATAAAAAGAAAAAGCTATTGGTTCTGTCAGCATTTTTATGTATTTTGCGGATGTCTTAAGACCCTTAATAGTCATTACTTTTGTCATTTCTTCCATGTGTCTTGATTTGAAGTTTTTATTAGTCATAAGTCATTGCCTATGATATTAATATTTAATCTGTTTATTCTTTATGATATTTCACGAACAGCTTTGTACCCAATGCATCATCTGATCCTAACTATCTAAAATAACTCAAAAATAAAAAAGAAGTAAGATTCCAAATAATGGAAAAGGGGAAATAGAAGTGGTGTTAAATTGTCAGATCAGAATGTCTAATAGTTAGCAGCTTAATAATCATTTTAGAAAAAGGAGTACCTAAATGAAAGTTTATATCTATTAAGCCTATGGAAATTGAAATGTAATCATTGCAATGTCGAGATGGGTGTAGACACTACTTCGGATAAATAAGTGAAGTAACAGATTTTTTAAGCTTACCATGGAGATCAGCACTGATGCTCTCAAAGTATTCAGAACCACACGACAAATCGTCTACAAAAGGAGCTTCTAATATTGAAACTGGACTTGGCTGATCGGCTTCCTTAGATCTTGCTGGAGATTCTATTTCAGATATGGTTTGATGCAAAGGCACTTCCTTTGATGATCCAGCTGATGGTTCCTGGAATATTGAGAAAGACTTAAATTATGAGAAATTCATTCAACAAAGATTTAAATAGTTTAACTACTAAAATATTTCAACTTCCATCATTGAAGAAATGAAATAGATAATTACGTAAAGTCTGAATGATGTATCTTAAAAGTATCTAAACAAATATGCTAAGTGTTTATGATCGGCGAGGGAGAGAAAGAGGATAATTTCTTAATATTATTGGCATCAGAAATCTGAAAGCAAAGGAAAGAAATCTGTGGTAATCATTATTCTATGAATCCAGATTTCTAAAATCTAATATTAATGCTTATGCATAGTCCAGGAGCAGACAAAAGCAAGCACACAGCTAATGGTCTGTCCATGATTGCTGATGAAGGACCGAAATGTAGTGAACTGTTACCATTTTAATGTACGAATAGAAAAGATCACATTCAAGGTTGTCATTAGTTTATCACAATTCATGGGATTTGAAAGAATAAACTACCAAAACTTTATTACTGCAATAATTATTTACTTGAAATATTAAAATCATTCGGAAGTTTTCAAATCCCCACCTTTGAACTTGAAATATCCAAGTCACCAGTTGACGAATCAGCATTTAGCAACAAAGGAGAAGAGAATTCTGGATTTGGCAATCGAGAAGATTTGATTGTATTGTCATGTTCCACATGCAAAACATTCTCGAGAACTGAATTTGTTTCCATAACTATACTCGGGGAGGACTCCAAAACCATAAAACTTTCTTCAGATGGGTCATACTCTTTAATGTTGCTCTCAACTTGATTAAGGGTGAAATGAGTATCTGGTGATGTGATATTACTCTCTCTGCTTGTACACTGGGAAGACAGATATTTCCTACGACTGGCTTTTGAGCTTCTACTAGACCAACCCTCTCTCTGCTTGAAATTTCCCTTCACTGCCTTGCCTCTTTCACGCTTTATGGTTTCCTTTGGTATTATGTAGCGGTCATCACGAAGAGATTCATAGCGCATGCTTGTTTTAGGACTTGCAAGGGTAGAAGAAGCAGGAAGAGATCTTGATCTTGTTAGAGTACTAATACGACCATCCTTCCAGCCATCCCTACTGCTAATACCTAAAGGTTCAACCCACCTGGTCGGTCCATTATTGCCATCACGTCTGTCACAGAATCCTTCCTGACCAATCAGAGTATCCACATTTGCAGGCCTCACTTCCCTGTCAGACATGTCAAGCATTTCACCCAAGGTGTTACCCCTATTAATCACACCCAGTTCCTGCGACTTATGAGACATTTTCCACCTCTCTGATAGTCTCTTCTTGGCCTCTCTACTCACAGATGATTCTGAAGAACGGGATGAAGAAGATCTGGATCTGCGGTGCCTGATAAAGCCATCTTTGGAAGTCATTGTTTTCATTTCCAATTCATTTGCAGACTCATTCCCAGAAAAATTACTTGAACTCTCATCCCCTGCATATCCTTTAAATCCAGTACTCGAAAACTTCATGGAAACACTGCTTAAATTATCTCTCATCTGCCTAGTGATTTCCTTGGCTAGTTCTCTTGATTCTCTGGACTTATGTCTCGAAAAACCTACATCATCA
Organism: Citrus medica; assembly: GCA_002013955.2. Lineage (NCBI taxonomy): Eukaryota > Viridiplantae > Streptophyta > Magnoliopsida > Sapindales > Rutaceae > Citrus > Citrus medica. Next base: position 341,547 of record MKYO02019565.1, on the reverse strand, counting down.
GGAAACTTCTTCTTCTCCCACGTTTCTGGCTCTCTATTTTCCATGCCTGGACCTGGAAGTTCTGTGTGCTTCCTAGAATCCGATGGATAACCATGAGAAGAATGTGGTGATGAAACAGTTCTAGCAGCAGCCTGCACCCTTCCAACGTTTGGTTTCAAAACAACAATTCTTGTAGGGAGAACAGAATGGTCTTCTTTCCCTTCTAATTGAACTATTGCTGGTTTATTCAAACTCTGAGCAGCATGTCCACTTGAAGAGTGACTGGAAAGACCATCAGGATGTTCCTGAGAAGATTTGCGTTGATTCTTACATTGAGTTCCTCTCTCTGCTTTCCAACCCACATCACTGCTCTCGCACTGTCGAGCATGTGATGGCGTCATTGCTGATATATGACCACAATGGGACTGGGAAGAGGCACCTAGATCATGCAGATGCTTTGTGAACAATGAATCCGGTTGTTGAAGAAATTTCAACAGAAGATCCTTATTGGAGTCTAGCACCTCAAGTGCATCTTGGAATTCCTTTGAATCCTGAAACCTTTCGTCAGTCGAAAGACGCTTTGCCTCCATGAATTTCTGCCTAATAAAAACCATCTCAGCCTCAGAAAGCTTTGTTTGAAATTTCCCTTCACTGCCTTGCCTCTTTCACGCTTTATGGTTTCCTTTGGTATTATGTAGCGGTCATCACGAAGAGATTCATAGCGCATGCTTGTTTTAGGACTTGCAAGGGTAGAAGAAGCAGGAAGAGATCTTGATCTTGTTAGAGTACTAATACGACCATCCTTCCAGCCATCCCTACTGCTAATACCTAAAGGTTCAACCCACCTGGTCGGTCCATTATTGCCATCACGTCTGTCACAGAATCCTTCCTGACCAATCAGAGTATCCACATTTGCAGGCCTCACTTCCCTGTCAGACATGTCAAGCATTTCACCCAAGGTGTTACCCCTATTAATCACACCCAGTTCCTGCGACTTATGAGACATTTTCCACCTCTCTGATAGTCTCTTCTTGGCCTCTCTACTCACAGATGATTCTGAAGAACGGGATGAAGAAGATCTGGATCTGCGGTGCCTGATAAAGCCATCTTTGGAAGTCATTGTTTTCATTTCCAATTCATTTGCAGGCTCATTCCCAGAAAAATTACTTGAACTCTCATCCCCTGCATATCCTTTAAATCCAGTACTCGAAAACTTCATGGAAACACTGCTTAAATTATCTCTCATCTGCCTAGTGATTTCCTTGGCTAGTTCTCTTGATTCTCTGGACTTATGTCTCGAAAAACCTACATCATCAGGAAACTTCTTCTTCTCCCACGTTTCTGGCTCTCTATTTTCCATGCCTGGACCTGGAAGTTCTGTGTGCTTCCTAGAATCCGATGGATAACCATGAGAAGAATGTGGTGATGAAACAGTTCTAGCAGCAGCCTGCACCCTTCCAACGTTTGGTTTCAAAACAACAATTCTTGTAGGGAGAACAGAATGGTCTTCTTTCCCTTCTAATTGAACTATTGCTGGTTTATTCAAACTCTGAGCAGCATGTCCACTTGAAGAGTGACTGGAAAGACCATCAGGATGTTCCTGAGAAGATTTGCGTTGATTCTTACATTGAGTTCCTCTCTCTGCTTTCCAACCCACATCACTGCTCTCGCACTGTCGAGCATGTGATGGCGTCATTGCTGATATATGACCACAATGGGACTGGGAAGAGGCACCTAGATCATGCAGATGCTTTGTGAACAATGAATCCGGTTGTTGAAGAAATTTCAACAGAAGATCCTTATTGGAGTCTAGCACCTCAAGTGCATCTTGGAATTCCTTTGAATCCTGAAACCTTTCATCAGTCGAAAGACGCTTTGCCTCCATGAATTTCTGCCTAATAAAAACCATCTCAGCCTCAGAAAGCTTTGAGTTTGTGCTCTCCTGTTTGCTACAAGTCTCCATCTTTGATGCATCTAAAACTTCAAACACATCTTTAAATTCTTGCTCCTCCTTTGAGCTTTTCCTGAAAGATCGGCAGCCAGAAGATGTGGTACTCCTTTGAGCTTTCTCTGCCGAAGCTGTCCAAGGTTGATTATTCTCCGCAGATCTTTTATGTTGTTTATGAGCAGCTTGCGTAGCTGGAAGTCCATCGAAACCCATCAACCGCGCAATAACGCTAGGTGATCTTCTCTTGGGTTCAGTTTCCCTTGACATCTCTTTGGCCAACAACTTCTTCATTGGTGTTCTCACTGCTTGTTTCGAAGATCTCCTCCCGAAGTCAAACATCAACTACAGGGATCAAATACATACGTTTACAGTTGTCCATCTATTACTTAAAACAATATGACAGGTTCTTATATAATAGAGGCTGAAGAAGTGACAAAACAGGATTGTGTATCACTTGATTTTTGAAAAGGAACATAGGAGTAAATCAGAAGCAAATGATTAATGAACAGAAACAGGAACATCAGCGCACCGAATCGTCATCTGTAGCATCACTACTGCAGGAACTAGAATCAGAGGCCAATTTCGGAAAATTTCTCTTGTTTAGTACCTGCCTGTTTCCTGGAGACGAACCCCTATCACAACATTAGGATTGCTATCCCAGAACTAAAAAAATGGAAAGGCGTGAATTATATATAGTAAAATTTAATACTAACCTTGAATGAAAAAATTGTCCATTAACAATAGATATATATAAGCAAATAAAACAATAATTCGGAGAGAAGTAATTGCATAAATGAAAGAGAAACACTTTTAAGAGAAAACAGTGGGCAAATCATTGCAATTATATCACATCATAACCATAGAATTTATTAAAGAAACAAACCAAATCATGCCGATGCCACTACACGAAAGTCAAGAAGCAGTAAAAAAAGAAAAGAAAGGAAAACATTACTTTATCAAAAGTAGAAGCAAAGCCAAAATTTAAACTTAAGCTGTCAACCTCTACGTAGCACACAACTGCAAGATGATAAAGCCAGAAAAGGAGGAAGGGAAAAGTCTGTTTGGTTGCCAAGAAAATTCAAAAAGAAATATAACTAGATAAATAATTTGAAATATTAATTTGTAAACTTTGATATCTTAAACCAAATTTCACAAAATCTTCCACCGAATTCAGCTCAATAATTGAAAAGAGGGACTTGCTGTGTTTTGCTGAAAGCAAATGCAATTTAAAAAAATATATATTAAACAAATAATAAAAAGGACAAGACATTTTGCAAATGTTAAACTTTTTTTTTTACTCGATTTTCTCGGGAACCAAACAAGATAACTTGAAACAAGAGAGAAAAAGCACTGACCTTCTTGGAATGCAGGTTGAAACAAATCACCAGTGAGGCTCGTAATCTTTGACCTCCGTCGCTGAAACGTCTCCATTTGCACTCATTAAAGAACTAATAATAATATCTAGAAATATAATATTTTTTATTTTTTTTCAGAAAACGAACACGTAATGCGGAAGAAATCTAGATCGAAAGTCTCGGAACAAAAGGAAGGATCCGAGAAGATCATGCATTGTAAGTATTAGTTTTCAGCTAATTTTCCAAAAATATTTAAAATCTTCGTTGCCAGATCTTGAACAAAAGAAAAGAAAGAGATTACACGGAGCTAGTGCGTGAGTGTTGTAGCTAAGCTCTAAACGGGACGGTGTAATGTCAAGAGAGAAAGAGAGAGAGCTCCGTTAGGACAGTGAGGATATGAAAAATGGAAAATGAAAAATGTGTTTGGCGTGAGAGAAAGTGAGGGAGAAAGAGAGAGAAAATATTTTCGAGTGTGTGTGTGTGTGTAAATTGTGTGGGGCTTGACTTGACGGCTTGTTGTTTTTGAACATTCAAATACCGATAGCATCTGACACAGGACCAAGGCCCTGCGCGGGCAAGTGGAGTGTTTGAGTCAATTTCCATGCGGCCGTGCCGTATACTACACGTGTCGCTTTCTTAGTCATGTCACGTCAACTCCGCTTCCGGCTTGGGGTCGAATCCAAGTTTTAAATTTTCACGCTCCACCACCTCCGGTAAGAATTAAGAAACGGGAAATATAAAAATTAGTTTATAGCATTTAGATCCCTACGCTTTATTATTTCTCAAGCAACGACATTGTTTGTCCATAAGTTCCAAACAGGTCCATAGCTTATTTTTTTCTGCATACAGAATTAAAAAGCCAATTTTGTCGAAACAATGGCAATAAGATTTTAAGTTCGTACAATGTGTCGAATAATAATAAAATATGTTGAACAACAACTTTTCACTAATCTATGAATCGAAGAATATTTTCTTTTTATTACGTTATTTTTTGTTAATACCTGTAAGAAAACCATTTCAAATTTTAATGGAGATAAGTCAAATCACAAATTTCTAAGAAATCAAAACATAGTGTTTTTTTTTTCTTAGCTTGAATAACATCACCAGAATGAAAATTAAGTCATCCACAACAATTAACATTATCATACCATAATAACGAATTCAAATATTCTTAACCCTGCTTAAAATTTGACTTGGGAAATCCATTATATTTATGAACAAAAAATTATTCCTATAACACTTTAAACGGCCTACTATCGCCAATACAAAAAGCTCAATTTCATCTATTCCAAGAATCACTTTAAACATTTTCATAAAACCCCACAAATCAACCTCAAAATTGTGTATTAGATCAACAAAAGTAGTATGTTGCCATAATTGTTGTGCAGAAGCACAACTCAATAATGCTTATAACACATCACGCGTAATGGCTACATATATTTTGATTCAATTAACTACGGATTTATTTGACAAATTATGAAAATTTAGAGACTGGAATATAATTTCTCATAAAATAATGTATTCTCAAAAATAAAATTTAATTTCATTTTAATATTTTCTTTTAATAATGATTCAAGATTCAAGTTTGTTTCTTTCATAACTTTGGTTTCTTTCATAAATTTGGTTTCTTCAATCTATTAAGTGAATATTATGAAATTCTATCAACTTCATATAATATGTTCTTTAAATACAATAAAATTAATTAAACAAATTTTCAAGATAAATGATGCATGTAAATTGAAGGGTACTTCAATTCATCCCTAAAATAAAATGACAATATTCAATTTATCCTCTAAAAGTGTAAAAACTTTAATTTATCTCCATTTTATTCAGATGATGATGGTAAATGGGATACGCATTAATGAAAATTTTTGGGTAATATTCAAACTCATCATTAATTTTGTTCATAAAATACATGTACCAACAAGCTTTATACTTAGCGAAATCATAAACCCAAAACAAAATATCAATAAATAATAGTAGGTATGTCATCTTGAAGAGGTAAGATTTCGAAAATGAAGATGAAGATAAGAAGTTGGAGATTAATTGGAAGTTGATCAAGTTCATGAAAAAGCATGCAAAGATTGTGGTTAACGTACATTTATATACATCTTAGAGTCTGTTGCAAATCCTACAAAGCTAAACTACAAATGCAACGATAAATGCTGCAATTTCTTCAAAAGATGGGATCAAGTATGTATAAGTATAAAGTAATTATAAAAGGATTTGGAAAGTTGAGTGAGGGTTTGGAAAGTGATGATGATCCAAAACTAAAGATAAGAAGATGCTGAAGATGGTTAATAAGCTTATTGCAAACTCATATTCAATCATTAGGATGTTGTATATCAATTTGTTCATACCGACACTTTGTATGATGTATATGTTTCATGTCACTTACAGTTGAAGTATAAGGTCAAAAAGTAATAGAAATGAAATGGTTGAATGAAATACTTCTATGTAACTAAAAAGCTCACATGTAACATCCAATTAAATATATTTTGAGTTTAAAATATTACATTTATGTTGTTGTAGTCAATATTCACTAGCAGCATATTACATTTTGTCTTTTAACTTTTATAATAAGTGATGTATAGATCAAATATTAACTGCAAGAACCTCCAAAAAATACTCACTTAGCCTACTAATTAATTATCCAAAAAGACAAAAGCACGTGTACTACATACCAATATTATAAAGTTTACCAATATATATATATAGTATTCAGATTTCAAAATATCAAAATCAGTAGCATCATTTTCATATTCAAGGCTCAATAAAATTTTGATACTGCTACCATCATGCCATTGAATGTAATTGCAGTTCTTTATAACATAAAGTCAAAGCATTGATCTAGTTAGCATATCAGAAAAATTAATATTCTACATGTAAGTAGAAAACTCTAAGTTTTAAAGAAAAAAATTAAAGCTACTTTGAACTATTATTTTGCCCTTCAAATCTCTCATTATTTGAACATGGATGGGTTATAGAGTGTCCTTTGTAGATTTGCCTCTCCCTAATTACAATACCTATTGAAGATGGCATTAGAAACGTATCAAAAGCTTCTTTTCCTGTTGCTAGTGCATTTCTTATTATTGATGCATTCATTGTTGCTTGCGCTCTACTTGTTGCTGATGTTTTCTTTGTTGCTGATGTTTTCTTTGTTGTTGGTGCTCTACTTGTTGTTGAACCCCTCGTTGATTAGTTTAGCCTTGGTGTTGAAGTATTAGCTTATGGTTTTGCTACTATTCATAGTGCATCCATTAGTCACAAGTTTAACTAATGTAAATAAATATGCATTTCAGTTAAAAAAATATTAACTTTATTATAGTTTATGAAACATTACAAAATGCAAATCCACTAGGCATTGAGTTTCCAACAGCGTTAACCCTTGCAAATGATGCTCATGAGCTTAAAGCTACTGCCAATTTCTTCATATGTTTCTGTTCAACACAATGCAGTAAATTTTGTTAATATTACACAATTCCCTTATATGCGTTAATGTGATCTAGAGTACTCAGAGCATTAACGATCCGTTGCTTGTTCCAAAAGGGCCACTTGCTCGAGCACGAGTTAAGAAGATCAAAGAAGCAATACAAGGATTTGTTCAAGCTACTTTGCAAGAGACCAATATTCAAAATGGGTTTGAAAGATGAGGAACCAACCTTGGTATACTTAATTCAACCAAACGAGGGGGTGAGCATCGGAGATGATGATTTTTGAAGTAGAGAAAGAGCTAGAAAATCAATTCTAAAGTTGTAATTGCATTCCTTACGTCAAGAGCTTTGAAATGATAAATTGTGGACCCAAATCCGACATCATATGCCTAAGTTACGGTCCATTTAATATCAATGGCTCTGCAAGCCAATGCCCATGCGGCTCTGAGTTTTAATTTTGGGGTTTTTTCGTGTTTTAAAGTTAAATTATGGTTAACCACCGTATATAAACACTTTTTTATGTTCTTTGAATGCACCTTTGACAATCTTGAGTTTGATATCATAGAGAGGATTTTCTCAACTTGTTCTTGAAAGAACTTTAGACTTATCTAAGGAGTTGCTAACATTTGTGGCATCTTATTTAGCAATCCGGGTTCTTCAGACTTAGCTTCTCAAGGGTTTAGATCTTTCATCTGAATTCTAATCATATTGGCTTTCTTGGGTTCTTATCAATCTAGTTGTAGGTTTTTCTAGCTAGATCTAAAAGGGTTTTCATTATACGTACTTAACAATAACTACAATTCAAGAATCTTAAAACTGACCAATCATTTTTAGTCTTCTTATGCACATTGGTGGGATCAATAAGGCAGTTATTTATATTATGACTAATACCTTCACAATATGCACAACATTTTGTTAACCTTCCTATGTATGCTAGTGGTTCATCAGCCTCCCTTCTTCTGCACGTCTTAGGTTTACTAGGTAGTCTTTGAATATTTGGGAGTTATATTTCACCAGCTTTAATATGTGGTCATTTAGATTTTTTAGGTAATATATGAATAATGCCATAGTAGAATCTCTAAAATGCATCCTTTAAAAATCAAAGAGCAACATCTTTCTCATAAGCAACCCTTATGTGACTTGTACAAGACATTACATTCTTCCAAAGTAAGCCATTGATTTGTCACAGCCTACAGTTACATGTATACTAATCGATGTTGATAATATAGGACTTAGTTATGTTGGGTTTAGTTGTAGTTTGTGTTTTAGGTTGAAGTTCTAGTATAGTGTTAAGTTTAGTTGTGGTTTGTACTTTAGGTTTAGGTTTCATTTTAGCATTAGGTTCAATAGTGGTCTATGGTTTTGAAATGGAAAGTTGGGAAAATCTATAGTTTGTGAATTTTGTTAATCTTTTTTTTTTTGCAATAGCAGTTCCACTTTGTTGTTGTTCTGCTTAAACATTATCAATTGGTTGCCTTTAAAACACAAATAAAATACTATGAGGTTCAACATAAGGGCCAACAACAACATCTTATACATCATCTTAAAACAACATTCTCTTAATAACATTTATCACATTAAGTGCTATGAGAATATCAAACACAATCTTTGTATACCTCTTCTCATTGTACAAGTATCATATCTGATATAGATCGTGATCATTATCTATTTTAACATTCTTTCAATTTCATAGCAATGTAAGTTCAATGATGAATCTCTGATCTTCATAACTATTTCTCTCAACCATTCTTTTCATTGCAACATTGATGAGAATAACTCTACTTAGAAAGTTAAAGTCAATAAGGGAACCTTAAAAAATTCAACAAGTTTACAAAGCATTTCACCCTTTAAGTTTAGCTGAAATACAAAAAAAAAATATTCATAACAAAAATTAGTAACAATACCAACATAGCCATGATATCACAAAATGAAAAAACAAAACTAAAATATCAATAACCTAAACATGCAAGGTAGTCCATAGTTATGTTTGTTAAAATAACCACTCAAAACAATATATACCGATAAATTATACAAGTATATAAATGCTTGGTTGTCTTTAACAACTTATCTTTTCAAATAAATACCATAAATAAGTCTTTAACAACTTATTTTTAATCTGGTTTTTTTAAATAATAACAATAACAGCAGAAATTGATCATATCAACATATCCTTGTTCTACTAAATAATGTTCTATATTATATGAAATTTTACTAAAACCTTTTTATGGAAATCCTTACCTCAACCATTGTAAGGTTGTTGTTTCTAATAAACACTCTCCAATAATCACTTTTATGTATACTTTAGAACTAAAACACTTTGTTTATTGTCAATATCTTGATGTTCTATTTCTAAATTTCTCTCTTTAGATTGTGAGGAAGATAGTAGTTCACGCTAAGAGGCAAAGTTGCTTTGTTGTTTTTTTTTCCATTTATATATTTTCCAAATAATCAATAAGTTATTATAAAATGGGTAAATTTTAGATTAACCCCATGTAAATTGACCTTCTTTAAATTTCCTCTTTATTTTTTAATACTTCAAGTTATTCCTATTTTTATTCAAAAGATAAGAGAAAAATGAAAGTGGATTGATGATTTTTTTCTTCTTAACAAAAATTAAAGGTAAACTGAGATTTTAAAAAGTTAAAGGGGCAAATACAAATAGTCAATTTGTAAGCGGATAATCCAAAATCAACCCTCACAAAAATAAGAAATTAGTGATTAGATTTATACCCATTATAAAATTAAGGGATAGTTGAAAGGTTGCCTTCTTGCTTTTGATTTGACATTCATATCAAGAATGACACTAGTCACGTAACTCTAGGCTAAAAATAGTTATCACATTTGTTCAAAAACGATTATGTCTTTATGTTGTTGACTTTAATGGAGAAATCACGACATTTGGAAGATAAATGAATATTTCTGAATCTTTATGGGCTGTTTTGAAGAGAGTAACTCGCTCTCTCTCTCTCTCTCTCTATCTCTCTCTAAATATAAAATAGTAAATGGGGGTAAATGATGTTTTTATATTTTTTGGAATAAATTAAAATTGTTACTTTAAGTAAGGGGTGGACTGAAGTTTACCCTAATTTGAATATGTTTTCAAGCGCTTTGTGGCTTTTCTTAAAAAAAACTAAAATGTAATAATTTACTCGGGGATAATACTGCCATTATTTTTTAATAAAAAAGATTATATATCAATTTGTTAGTAAAGCAATATTCTGGTCTGGATATATAGATATCCAATAAAATCATGCTAATTTACAATAACAGCACGTAAAATGTCGCAAACATTTGAATTAGGTAGGACCCGACCATAAAGGACAAGTTTTATTTCTCTTCCCAAATATGGCCACCCTTACCCTTGCAAGGCAAAAAATTGGTCTTCACTCAAGATAATTAAAACAATTATTAATCGAAAACTCAGCCTTTACCCCGAAAAAAAAAAAACCACTATTCCTTTAATCTTAAATTTTTACTTAATACATCTAAACAAGGTTTAATGATACAAAGTGTTTAAACCAATATGAATCCATCTATTAATTGTTGTCAAACCCAAATTGCCAATATGCCTAACTTCAAAAGCCTTTTCCTTAGGAGGGTGACTTCTTAAAGTGAGAAAACTAGCTGTGCGGTGCTGGCATTGTTCTTAATTATTTGTTTTTTTTTGTTGTGTGAACCACTATATGATCTTGAGTGGGCCCCAGTTGTGGAAGGTATTTTTAAATTTGTACCACAATTCAAACTAATCTCCGCTCGTACTGAGTCGACTCGTAAAAAGTAAAGTGCTGGTTAAAGTGGTAAATTCATACGAAAGCGGGACTTAAACCTTTGACCTCTCTTAAAGAGTAAGAGTGCCAAACCAATTACATAATTTCATCTTTTTTTTTTCACAATTAACAGTTGTCTTATTTTGTTGCTTTTACAAGCCAAGTAATGCAACCTTTGATGAGCTTTCTTTCAGGATTAAAATTGAGTGCAAAGATTTCCGCAGTGAAAGATAAGATAACGACACAGACCAAAGAGAGTAATAATAATAGAAGCCTTAGAAGTTAGTAGAAAAAATTGAAAACGTATAGGCACTAGTACTAGGTAGTAGGTATAGGTAAAATCTTTAGGGTTTGTCTTTGTTTTGTTTAGGTAATGAAGTTGACGCAGCCCCTTTGTCTGATTGTCTTTGTTTATATTAGAAAGAAAGACGAGATTAACATGACTACTTGTGATGTAACAAACTTATGGGATACAATTTATTAGAAATTATAAATGTAAGTTTAATAAAGTTTGTTGAAATAAGATAATTCATTTCTGGTCTTTTACTGTTAATTTCGGTTGCAACGCTGAGTTTATGGGAACCCTTTTACCATGCGTAATAGAAAATAATAACAAGATGTCAAGATTCATGCATGCACGATGATTGCACTAAAGTTTGCGATTGAAGCAAGTTTTAGGGCAATTATTGGGATGTTTGTTTTGATGGGATAACCAATATTTTCGCTTTAATTAGTTGGCTTTTGACTTAATTTCCTGTAATAATATTATTAATTAAATCTTATAGCACAAAGCTTTACTATATAATAGATCCAATAAGAGCGATTACAATTAATACTCTATTACAGATTTACAATACCTCAACTGATCACACAACTATTATATTTATTTCTCATACTCACAGCATAAATCATTCTAATTATTCTATATTTTACAAGATTAATGCATTACTAATGTCAAATATTAAGTATTAATTTTGGTAGACCCTTTATTGTGTTATCAAATATGTATTATATTAATGAGTCTAATTTATTACATTTTGTATAGATTAATGAGTCTAATTTATTGCACCTTACGTAGTAGTATATTATGGATAAGTATAACCTTTAATTATGTTATTTTAGCGTATAATACATTAGATAACTTTGTATTTAACACATGAGTCCCAACACTCAGCCATAATACATAATTAACTCTGACCTATTGAGAGCTACTATGCCGTCATCATATGTGCTTTGGCCAAGACTGTACTCACACTCTCATCTCTCTCTAGTTCTTACGCTGCTTAGTTTTGGTGTATGCTGCTTCAAACTTGGATTAAGGCAGCAACTTGTAGATTTGGATTGGGTTAGAAGGGAGCTGGGCAATAAGGATCAGTCATGGCTTTTCAAAGTACGTACATGATCTTGTCTCCCCCTCTCTAAATAATTTCTGTTTAAATGAATGTGTAAGATCATTGGTTTTATCTCTTAAAAGATCCTCAAAAACAACAATTTAAATTTTATTAACGAACCAGAGAAATAAGTAAAAAAAAGAGTACTAAAGATACCTTGACATAGAAGTAACAAATAGTCAAATAGTATGCACACAAAAAAGTAGAACCACTTAGCTCTTTTAACACGCCCTTCTCCACTATGTCTGGCTCTTTCAAAAAATGGTTACATTGATGCCATTAAATGATGAAATTCGGTCCAAATTTGATGAAAGTTCAAATTATAGTTGCAAGTCCTTGATGTGACATATTAAACACCCAATTCTCCTTTTGTTAACCTAAGTTAAGGCGAAAGATTATTGAATGATAAATCCGTATGGAGAAGAAGAACTTAGAATTTATGACGGTTCAAACTCTAAAATAAAATAAAAAATAAAAAATATTATAAATTAGTATATATTTCGTTTGGATTAAAATTCTCTTATGATTTAATTTTTTTAAATAAAAATTTTATTCACGTAATTAATAATTAATAATTAAAAATAATTAAATTCTAATTATACATTAATATTAAAATATACGTGACACAAATACTTTAAAATTAAGAAAGAAGTTAAATTACGAGAGGATACCTGTCCTTGATATCTTTATTAGTCGCGGAACCGAGCATGTAGTAGGCAGACCAACTTCTTTGTAATAAATTTTGACGAGGAGCAAACCATTGAGCACATATTTCCACATTTTGCACGGCATGCTAGGCCTTTGGCCCTCTGTTTCAGTGTCCAAAGGAGCCAATAAGCAAAAAAGGCAAATGATGACGTGATGACATTAATTATTGTCATTGTCTCCAATCCCTACAATAAAGTTTAGAAGCTCCAATTCCATTTTCCATCATAATGATTGGAAGGTTCTCTTTATTTCTTTCCAGAGGGATCCAAAGATTTTTCACAGAAACCTTGCATGATTGATGGGAGCAAGGCATGGGGTTATTCTAACCAACGTTTGCCTTTATAATTGTTCCTTTTTTTTTTTGTATATTACAATAATCACAAAATTCTTTTATGTATTTTCATTATTTTTTTTTGGTTAAACTTTTGAAATTATAAGATACAAATTTGTGAGTAGTAATAAATAGAACGATAAACTTCAAAAATTGTATCAAAAAATTTGTGAGTGGTAATTAATGAAAACTTGTTTATAATTATAGTAAACCGTCGTAAGATAGCATTTTTGTTTAATTAATGTAGCATGAATTACCAAGAAACAACAATTCTTTGACACTATTGACACATAATTATACCATCCAAAGTGCCGTTCAATAACATAATATATCTACTAATAGTTATATAATAAGTATGTTGGCACCTGCCTCGATGAAGGTTAGTTGAAGTCCAACTTAAAAATTTGCTTTAATCAAACGCTACTCTTAAATAAAAAAAGAAAAAGTTATCTAAATAAAACATAAGGGAGAATTCAACTCTCAAGTCTCAACCTCATTGATAAGGTGAGGAGATAATTGACCACCGTTGCGCCTAAGAGTAGTTGTCCATTACTTATAAAATTAAGTTTAATGCATGAAAAAAATTTGCTTTCCAAAAACAAAAATTCCAAAACTATTTTCTTTATAACTGAGAGAAGCCATATATGTTAGACATGCGGAAGTGGTTTCTGCCTTGTGAAGGAAAATAAAAGGGGACAAAACGAAGACAAAGGTTTAGATTAGTTGTTAAAAGTAAAAGGAAAGAGAGAGGGGTCAATAAATTTGTCCACACTAAAAGCGAATTGCCGGGCCACATCGATAATCATGGCTTTTTGAATGATTACGGATTACCTCTTCCCTTTTGAATATAAATGGTGTTAATTTAGATAATAAATGGACCTAGGATTACCTTACAGCATTGCTTTGGCCGTGATTATTAACCTTGTATGAAGCTTCCTCAATCTTCCCCTTAAGCTATGGTTTGGCAAGCCAATAAGTCAAACCCAAATGAAGCTGACTTCTTGTGCTTTAATACATTGAGCCACCAACTTTGGGTGAGCATTTCTTTTTAGTTTACATGATGTTGATTGCGTCGGTTTGATTCATCAGGGCAATTAATAAAATTCTTGTTTTTTTAATTACATGAGATTAATGTTCAGATTATAATTTATATTATATGAGATTTACAACCTATATTTACAATCAGACAATTAATGGACTTAATTTACATTAATTCTTATATAGCACTGCCAAGATTTTACCCTCTATAATATTCGAAGGGTGTTTACTCCACTCATATTTCGAAATGGAGAAGACTGTCTTCACTTAATAATTAAGGAATGAAATAAACCCCTACATACGTCGTGGGGGCTTGAACCGCTGCACTCACAGTTGTGAGTGAAGGGTCCTGGCCACTGGGCCAAGGCCCAGTTGGTTGCAATTAATAAAATTCTAATTTTGGACAAAACCTAGATAATGACAACACAACCAGTTTCGTATACTGCTATTTAATAAAATTTTACCATACATACAAAATGTGCATGATGCTTAATTTATCGATAAGTTTGTATGTGAAGAAAATTAATTGCACGATAGAGTAGTGTGCTTATATATGCGATATAATGGTATCAGTACCACCTAGGACTTTCTTATAACTCGTATTCAAGCATGATGGGCATCACTCATGCTAAATAATGAAGGACAAATTAGGCATGACATTAGAAGATATTTATTAAAACAAGGGGTCTTTATTAGTAAATTCTTAGGTCTCAACAAACATATAATCAAAAGAAATGAAAAGAAAGTCTAAGAATCTCCGCCAAGCGCGGCCGAGACTCACATCAGCGCGAGAATCCAAGGAAAAAAAAGAATCCCTGAGGAATTTGAAGGCATAAAAATGTAAAAAAGGACCCTGCTAATCCGGGCCATGCTTTCCTTCAGGGAGACATTAGCAGGGACGATGACTCATCTCCATTTGATCAGAATAAAAACATCAGCACACCAATTACAATGATCATTTTCTAGTTTTAGCTTTTCAGATTTTCAAAAATTTTTTACAAAGTAGAAGCCGGAAAACACAACATGTGCCCCTAGCTAGTAGCTACACTTCCCGTAACTCTTGAGGCCCCGTTTGGGAATACAACATGTGTCCTGTGTATTTGAGAATAAAATTTCTCCTCTTTCATAGCGCAGCTGTCCTAAACGGGCTATAAATATCCGGATTCATTACCGTCCTTGTCTCTACCCCGGATCGAGAACTGATTCGGAGGGATTAAAAACAACAAATTCTTGTGGGGCTACTGAACCGGCCCAACCACCGATAAATTGGCAATTTTCACGCCAGGTGTTTCTGCAAAACTGCTGTCAGCTCCAAGTGCATTTTGGAGTGAAAAAAGGAAAATTCCACTCCCTAAGCTGCATCAGTGCATCCCAATTTTCTAAGTAATCTGCTATAATCTGTTTAGTGATATGGTAATACCATGTTAATGAAGAAATAATGTCGTAAATGATACGTTAATGCTACATCTTAACTAGTAGTATCACTTTTTAAAAAATATATAAAATAAAATAAAAGGGTGTTCAATTAATTGAAAAGTTACCAATTTGGGAATGGCTCAACCAATTGAACTAATATCAATATTCACAGGTTTGAGCTTAAGCTTGAATCCAATAAAAGCCCAAAAACTGTAAACGAGTTCTGACCAACCCAACCCACGATTAGGTATGAGCTTATCCCAGAATTCATTGAGCCGTGCGGCAGGATTTGGGATGGTCCTTTTTAAATTCAATATTCTAATATGCTGCAAACTAGTTTCAAACTGCATATTCTATCTACGCTAAGGGGCAGAAGCTGCTGTATTTCCCTCGAGAAATTATAGCTGAAAAAGAAATCTGGAAAGACAGAATCACTTCTAAGAATCACGCTGAACCTGTGAATACAAGAGGCATAAACGGTATAGAAGAATTTTTTACATGGCAATCGTGGATTTCGATCATGGTAAGAATCACTAAGCTTACCAGGAAAAAATATGGGGGAAGCACCCAAGTAAAGGATCCCATTAGAAAAATGAAGAAAAACAGAAGAAAAAATGTCATGTAAGTACTGGTTTCAAAGAAATAGGTAAGAAAGAGCACAAGGGTTTCCAACACAAAGCTGAACCAAATGCTGAGTAAATGATAATATCACTGAACAAATGACATGTACAGTTAAATAATCAGAATAAAAATAAAACTCTCTCAAAACATACCCAAGCAAAACTTCACAGCTACAAATAATAGAAATAAAGGCAACAGTCACATTAAAATTGCTTATATGCAGCAGCAACATTTGATGACACCTCCCTTTAATGTACTAAGGTCTACTTAAAGTAGCTAAAAGTTTATTGCAAGTGCTCTAGTTTCATCAACCTATCTAAATACCGACACTTCTGCTAAGAACTGCCAATGAATATGTATAGGATAAACCACACCATCAATTAATTAAACGCAGGTAACGAAGAAACATTAATCAAAAGGAATAAATTATCAAATACAATATAATAATTTTTTAAATATATTCGATGATATTGCTAATAGAACAAAAGAGAGGAGAATAAGAAAAACATTCATATATTGGCAGATGATGCCACAATGCAACCTATTCATATCATTACCACAAACACTCATTTTTTTAATCAAACACTGCTAGGAGTTCTTGCAGCATACTTGAACCAGATTGTATAAACAGTGCTATACTACACAGTATCACTTGTGCACTGCCCAAACAATCAGTTTGTGTGATATAAGGAAGAACATTTTACAATGCTGCATGTGATAAAAGGAAGAGCATTTTACTAGGATAGGATAAATGGTGCAGCATGGTAGTAAAGAGCTTGTCTGATCAAAAAGCAAAATCAGTGAACAAAATAATCAGGTACTATATACAACTAAAACAACAAATACCTTATGGATTTAAAAAAATCACAAAAAAAAAAAAGACACCAATGAGATTACACACCACCAGGGCAATGAGATGAGTCACGAAAGTAATAAAAACATAGTTTTTATCCAAAACTCTTAAAACATAATGTGCACTGCATACAAAGTTGTGCTAAATTCCCACCTAACATCATAAGATCAGAAGTTCTTGCAGCTAGTCAGTCTGTCAAAGAACATCGAACAAGCTAAAACCTCAATACTACACAAAGAACAAAGGACTCAAAATGCAGATGATTTAAATGGTCACCATCTTTAACAATTACGACTCCAAAATGCAGATGATTTAAATGGTCACCATCTTTAACAATTACGACTCCAAAATGCCTCCATTCTTTACAATGAGAGACAGTATCCAGTGAGCTCTAGTTGAATTAAATTTTATTACAAGATTAACAGAGATGCCACTATTTCTAAATTAAAACAGCTGGAATAATTTACACCCTAATATATTCTACTAAAAGCTTGAGAAACAGATAGTCATTGCACTCAACACACTTTTCACTTAAGCCTCTCTTAATAGATTGTGCTAATTACTACAATTTTCAAAGTAAACAAGGATTTTGAAAAACAAAACTAAACTTAAAAACTCATCAATGTTAAACCAGCAATTTCAATACATGAGAATGAGCCACTTCCCTCAGCTCTTGGACGCTATGCTCTCTCGATCCACCTTCTCCCCAAAAATCTTTGTTGCAACCATGTTATCGACAAAATACTCTCTGTAAGGGTGATTTCTCGGGACAAGTCTTCGAAACTTCTCAAATTGTTTCTCAGCCTCATCTTTCTTTCTCAACAAAGTATAAATAATCCCCTGACATAAATATGGCCTAAAATCCCTCGGCTCCTCTTTCACAAGCTCCTCATAAACCCTCAAGGCCTCGGAGTGCTTACTCTCCATCACTCTAATTTGCGCAATCAATAACTTAAAGTCCCTCAAATCAGATTTCTTCTTCTCCTTCTTGCATCTCTCCATTGCATACTCAATTCTCTTCTCTACTTCATTTAACTTCTTATCGGACCCGTCATAAGCCATCACGAGTCCGTGGTAAGCCTCGACTCGAAGAGGGTCTTTCCGTAATATTTCTTCAAACCCTTGAATCGCCGCTTCAGACTCACCAGCGTAGCTCTGAACTTGAGCTTTTAACAACTGCCATTCGAATTCGTTCGGCTCAAGCTCAATCAAGCGGTCAATAACATCGACCGCCTCTACGAGCTTGTGTGATTTGATCCTGACTTCCATCAGGGTCTGTAGAGCTTCGATATCGTTAGGGTTTGCAGCCAGGTGCTGTTCAATTTCCTTCTCTTTTTCCTCGTAAGAAACATCCTCTCGAGCTGATGTTGTATCCTTTGTCGATTCGTTAGTGGATTCCACAGTGGCTGCGGCGGCGACGGGGGCGGCAATTGCGGGTTTGATGCTGTGGAAAGGGAGGCGCATGAAGAGTAATGCGGCTGCGGCTACGGTGACGGAGGTGATTTTGATGAGAGGTGAAGAGAGAGGAGTTAGGGTCCGGAGGAGGGAAGGCTTAGGGTTCTGTTGTGATGAGGGTGAGGATGAGGCTCTGATGGAGGAGAATTTGAACGGTGATGATGAGGGAGGAGTTCGGAGGGAAATGAAGGAAATGGGTTTGGGGAATGACGGACGGTGGTGATTGAATGAAAGAGATAGAGGTTGGTGACCGCCGTGTACTTTAGCAAGGGATTCCATGTTTTGCTAAAAACTCTAAAACCCTGATGATGATGATGATGAAAAATGTCGATAAACAGTCAACAGTGAAGAAAGAAGAAGTTCTCTAAAACCCTCGACCTCGAGAATCTGCGTTCACTCTTACGATGTCGTTTTCTAATTAAAGTGAGTCTCCGTCTATAACATATACGGGCTAGGCCTAATCTTAATCGGAGCCCACTAAGCCCAATAATCAGTTGCCTCATTGAGTGTACTTAACATTCGGGGGAATTGTATTTAGTGATATCTGTCTTTAGTGGACAAGAAATTCTCTTTTGGAGCCCAATACATGAACTGACTGGTTTACTATTTTTTAGCAAACCTTTTCCACGTATCGCATCGAGAGACAGAATAGTGATTTTTAATTTTTTTTTTTTTAATTTCATTAGCCTCCATTTTCTTATTCAACTCTATCTATCTCTAAAATTATCCTTATAAAAAAAAATCTGTAAATTTTTTTTCTCCGTCTTGCTCTTTCTCTCTTTCAATCTTTTAAATTATCAATTTCTGAAAATGAAAGTACGTTAATAAAAAAAAAAATAAGCTGAAAATTTTTAGTAGCTAAATAAAGGGATTAATATCAAAACTGAGAATGAATCAATTTGATATTGCTAGTTATGAATCATTCAAAGTAAGAAGAAGAAAAAAATTGAAGGATATATACCACATAGAAAATAGAGGAAATAAAAAAAATAAAATAAAAACCACTCACCCTCTGTTATTGAAAGTGATTTAATTTGTTATTAAAATCAGGGGTTTTTCTTTTTCTTGAATTGGAAATATAATGGGTTTATTTGATTTATTTTTCATGCAAATTAAAAATTAGTGTCATTAGTAGTAACAACAAAAACTCATTATCTGCGGCAAGTGGTAATGGATTAATGAAGATAAGTGGTAATAGTGATCCTAATGGTGAATTTGGTGATGATGAACGTATAATGGGGGTGAAGGTGATTCTTGAGAGAGAAAGAAAATGAGAAATAAGAGAAAATACAATAACTTTTTTTTAATAAGGTTAACTTTGAAATAAGTAGTGTTAACTAAAAAGTGGGAGCAAGTCAGATAAATAAAGGAGAGTTTAAATATCATTACTCATCAGGATGGCAAAAGGGAGGGAATCTACATATCCTTACCTATTCCTAATATTTTGCTTATATCTTCATATTCTCCGCAAATCTGTCATAATTATTTGAAAAAAAGGAATGGATATCCTCGAATAATAAAAAGGGATTCCCGAGTAACTACTACTTATATTTTTTAACTTGATTTTATCATATTAAAATAAAAGTGTAAAATAGCATTGTCAACACAAAAACATCAAAATGAACTATAGTAATCATTTCCATCAAACTAAGTTAATATCATCAACATTACAAGATAATCTATGAGATTAACCAAAAGTAAATCTTCAAATTTTAACACATCTATTAAAAAGATATTATCTCTAGCATTAACATTAATTCATTAAAAAAACATAATTAGTCTCTTGTTTATGAATAAAATAATTGTGGCAAATTTCATTCAAGTGTTTATTTTGGTTCTTATTTATATTATTTTAATAAATATCATGATATTTGTTACATCCATACTACTATAATTTAAATTTTAAACATATTCACTAAAAGCTTTAGAAAATTAAAATAAAAATTAAAAATAGAAGGACAATGGGAGAGGATGAGATTTCATCGAATGCAGGTCCCTTCCCAAATAAGGCATTGGTTATTAAACTATTTATATTCCTTCCTTGGAAAAAAAATATTGAATATAAATTTATTCTCGTACTCTTCCTGAATGAAGAAAATCCCTCAAGACTCAGTCATGGGGTTTTCTTCTATATGTAATCACATGTCTAGTTGTTAAACCATTTTACAAACCCTCGTTTTTTTCCCGGGGGTGTGGAGGGGGAGGGGGAGGGGGCAGTGGGAATTTATTGAAGTTTTAATTTAACGGAGAAAGAACTTTATTAAGATTTCATCATTTTATATACATATACTACAAAATTTTAAAAAAAAGAAGAAAATAAAGATTTTTAAGGAAAATTATAAGAGAAAGAGAAAGAAAAATGATAATTAAATTTTTTTTTACTTTTAGGATTATATATATACACACACACTACAAAATTACCAAAAAAAAAGGGAAACAAAAAGAAACGATTTTTAAGAAAAATTATAAGAGAAAGAGAAAGGTTCAATGATTTTTATTTATGACTATATATCCATGAAATGATTAATGGTCTAAATTATCATTAGAGTAGAGGTTGTTTACTCCTAGCGGTTTAACCAAGTGGCTTTAAGCAGTTAAATGAGAAAAAAAAATTAAGTTATGTTTTATGACCTACTCCATCTACCTTATTAAAAGAAAAATATACAGTAAACTGGATACGATCAGTCATAATGAAATAAATATACATTCATTTCGCGCTGGACTTAGAGCTATTATCAGTAATTTAGTATAGTACCTAATAATTAGGTTTGCATTTAATGTGGGCTTAATAAGACTTAGATTGTATTATATGAAATAAGATTTTTAATAATGTTATTCTAAATTATTTAGTTAAAATGCTTTAGTTTCTATCTCAATTCATCTATTGTTAATATAATTTCACATAATTTCACCATTTAGATAAGTGAAATACTTAATCATCACTTGGGTCAATAAAATAATATCACATCAATTGGGATACAAATTAAATATCCCAACTAAATAAGCATAACATTATTAATATTATAGGATTGTATATACCGTGTTTGCTTATTGACTCCCAAAATAATCTCATCGCCAACTTTCCATGCATTCAATTATTGTACGCTTAGATGGTGCTGATATGGGGGGTCTCAAATATCTCATTTTAACAGTCAACTTTATTGCTGTGTAGTGCGCATTAACTTATTTAACTACCGCCGCTGAAACAGGTTTGTACTTCAGGTTCGAATATTGTCCTAGACATGCTTATGTACTTCTGACAAATTTCTTCCTCTTATCCCTTCTAAGTATATATATCTTGCATGCATTTGTAAGAAGAGTTAGGATGTTTTTGAGATTGAGGTTCTAAATATATATATCTTGCATGCATTTGTAAGAAGAGTTAGGATGTTTTTGAGATTGAGGTTCTAAATATATATATCTTGCATGCATTTGTAAGAAGAGTTAGGATGTTTTTGAGATTGAGAAGAGTTAGGATGTTTTTGAGATTGAGATTGGACAGTTATAATTTAAAAGTTATAACACTAAAGTGTTTGGTAAATATTAACTGTTGTAGTTTGAAAACTATATTGATGTAATTTTCCACTTGTCTCATGAAAAATTTATTATATCTTTAATAATATTATCAAAATTATTATTTAAATTTTATATTTATTACATATTATTAATTTTTGTTTCATAATTACAATTTTTTCCACAGCAACTGTACCTTAAAATTTATAGCACCTCAATCTCAAACGCATCCTTAATCTAATTCTAATCTTCTCACTCGATGAGTCTTCTAAGAACTAAATTGCGACAAGTGTATCCAATCTTTCATGCAGGAGTAAAATTGCATCATTTTTATTATAATTTTTTTAGCTATAAACTGTCAACCAACAACCTCTAATGCTAATGCTAATTATATAAATTCGGTGGGATGATGACCATATATCCCCGTGTGTTATTCAGAAAACTTGACTGATGACTGTTGGGGATGTCAAGCTATGGCCTAGTTTCTAATTCTTTTTCTTTTAATTAATAAAATTTCTAGCTTCATACAAAAATAAGTAAATAAATAAATCACCTCTATTGCTCAATGTACAGCTTACATTATAAAATAATTTCTAGCATACCTTGGTCAAAAATCATTTTCAGTAGATGAGAGATGATCTGGTTAACACTCGACGTAGGATATATATATTATTATTAACAATTTGTGATAATCTCCTTAACACCTCCTGTGAGTCCCATAGGGCATAATCTCTTTGACCGATTTAGAAAGTCATAGTCACGATATTATTTAGTATCTTTGACCGATTTAGAAAGTCATTAAAGCTTCAATATTCAGCATAAGAGATGAAATTATAAATATATATACAAGGATTAGTTGATTGATCATCAACGGCTCCAATTCGGAGCAAAGCAAACAAAAAACCTGAAAGCCCGGGACAGCGACAAGTGACGATCGACGACAAACACTTCAAAAAATGGTCCCAAAATCAAGCCCCACTTTCACTTCATTTATTACATCAAAGATTACTAACCGATAATAATACAAATGAAGATATTAAAATCACTAAAAAAAAAAAAAAGAACACGAGAGATGGTCGAGTAGAAGAAAACAATGCAAATGGGGTGGTAGGGCATGCGTATTATTAATATTTATTCTATGAATGGAGAAATCTTTTTACAAAACTTAACAAGAAGAAAATAGACACGCAGATAATGGAACAAAGAGGGCGGTGCCACGTTTACGCAAAGTGCCGTGACTTCATGCAAACAGTGTTCCCACATGCCGTCATGCTTCACGCTTCCCAAATCATAACGCCCTACGGCGTCGTTTTATTATTAGACGACACCTACCGAGAAAAGATGAAGCTGTACCTGTACCGTATGGCACCGCTAACTAATTAAATTAATTAATATTAATGCTTCCTTTTTTATTAGTTGCCTTAACCTATTTGGTATTCCTAATGGTAGTAGAATTTGCGAGTATCTTCTCGATCCTTTCTCTAGTCTCCATTACTGTACCTCTCTCTGCATTTTTTCTTGCGTAGGCTTCAAAAAACTCCTTGTTCTCTTTCTCCAATTCCTTCCACACTGTATTCAAAAGCAAATACATACATGTCTTTTCACACATGTGCTTGTACATATGTGTGCGCGTGCGTGTGAATAGACATACGTGTGCCCGCGCGTGTGATTCGGACTTGAAAAAGGCAACTGATATGAAGAATATGATACGATGTAGTATTTATTACCTGTTGATGTGATGACGGGTTTGATATTTGCATGTTTGGAGAGAGCTTCCATGCACTCCTCTCTGCTCATGTTGAATACAAGACACTCTTCTATTAGATGGTGCACCTGCATGGACGATCATATCACGCATCACCACCACCACCACCAACAACAAATCAA
This sequence comes from Citrus medica, assembly GCA_002013955.2. Lineage (NCBI taxonomy): Eukaryota > Viridiplantae > Streptophyta > Magnoliopsida > Sapindales > Rutaceae > Citrus > Citrus medica. The sequence continues at coordinate 317,851 of MKYO02019565.1, read as the reverse complement.
TCAATAATCACAAATTCAATAATGAACACCGAAGGTAATCTCGCTTCGTGTTTAAACAAATTAATACAGCCCAGTTGATTTGATTTCCTTTTAGTCATATTTACCAACTTACCAAATGAATATATGAAGCAGAAGAGTCATCCATGGTGGTACAATTTTCTCCGAATACCTTCTGTGTATCAAATCTTGTATGATTAAACAGTGTAGAGAAATCAACAAGTGGCGGAAGAAACTAGCAAAGGTTGTAGGGAAAGTGAAGAGGAAGGAAGAATGAGCTAAGATCAAGAGAGCCAAAAATGTAAAATATATACAATATGACTTCGCCTTAGTGAGCTGAGCTGTGAGTAAAATTTAAAGATTATTTGATAGAGATATTATTAATTAATTAATTAATTAATTAATAGAAAGATGGGTCATAAATTTGATTCTATGGACTTATGATGTGATTTTCTCTTTTTTTTTGGGTTGGTGGGGTCCAAATTCCCACGTGGGAGAAGGTTTACGATTGGTGGAGAGGAGATTAGAGGAGATTCTATAAGCAGCCTGTTGTTTGTCGCCTACGTGGACACTTTCGTCAAACTCCCACGTGACACGTGGGGTCCGATGGAATTCCTCGGTAACGCTCTCAAGAGCACGGTGCTCCTTGCTCTCTCCACACTCCTGTGCAGTTCTACGTGGGCCCGCTGTAAATTATAAACGGCCCGTGAAACTGCCGTAATGTGCTCGGCTTCCCCGTTGCGTCCTTCCGTTAACCTCCTCATTTGACCAATCAAATTTTTAACGGCGACAAAAGGAAAAATGCAACCATTATTCTACGTATTGATTTTGACTCGATTATTTTTAAATTATCTCCCTTATTTTTTAAAATTTTAAGCTACCTCTATTTTTATTCTAAAAGATAAGAAAAACTGAAGGTTAATTAATAAAAATTTTTTTAATAAAAATGAGAATAAGTTGAAACTTTCAATAGTATGAAAGATTATTTATAAGATAATCAATTTAAGGTCCGGTTATGTTGCAACTGTGGTATCTTACCACAGTTGCAACCAGTCATTGGATTCACTTTGATTGAGGGGTGTAACAGTGAATCCAATGACTGGTTGTAATTGTGCCACGGTACCGCAGTTGCAACATAGCCAAGTCCGTCAATTTACTAATAGTTATCTAAAATTAATTCTTATTTTACTAAATGAGAACATAGATAGTACTAAATTTTTAGAAATACTAATAACAATTTTTTCTTTATTACAACTTAATGCAAGTGATGTGAAATTCAACTAAACACATGGTTACGATTGATGTTTTAAGAGATGTCTCCAAAATGAAGAATGCTCACAGTATATTTAATGAATATAGATTCTCGAGTTATAAATATCAATAGAATAAATATTATTTTCGAGTTATTATCTAATTTAACATGATAAATAATTTTTCCATTTAAAAAATAAAAATTAAAGTGATGTAACATTCATTACTTGAGTAGTAATTTTTTACAACTATCAAAACTATCTCATTTCAATTATGGTTAAAAAGAATCAAACAATAATATTACTTGGAAAATCTATGCTACATTGGTTATAAATGCGACTTCAATTAATTTGATTACTATGGTTGACGTTGAATGATATTAACATAACATTACATATGATAAGCATGACAATAAAATTATTATCTCCCATCTGTAAAATATTTAAAAATGGAATCATCAAAAGAAAAAGGGCATTAACAAGATTAAAGTTAACGTATGAGTTTGTGGACATCAACGCGTAGAATTTTGCTATCATTGTATTTGGCATGTTGTTTCCTTCACATTTATATAATACGGTACATGAGTTTTAATTTCATGAACTGTCGTCATGAACTGTCGGTTTGTACTTGGATATTGATATTTCGTAGGGAAAGTGGGTCATGGGATTTCTAGGTTGCATATATCAAATTCCACCCATCTGTATCTCTTTGTCCTGTCGGACATAGGCGGTGCCATGTTAGGACTAGGAGGGGCTGAAGTCCCCTCTAACTTTTTAAAATTTATAAATTTAATTTAATATTTATCTCATTTATCATAAAAGTTCATGTTAAGTGTTAAAATTTAAAAATAACCAAAATATTAAGTATTTATCTTTAACTTCCAACCCACAAAGAAATTGTTATTTTGAGATTCGTTTCACCCTAACTCTTCTCACACACAAAAAATAGAAATTATTTTATCTTATTGATTTTATCAAAATGATTTTTCTTCAATGAATCTTATGACACTTAAAAGTCAATTTGATGTTTCCATTACATAGGTGGGTTCTAATAACAAATTTTCAAAATTGAAAGAGATTGATAAGCTAACAAGAAAAATAGTTGGTACTAAAAAAGATAAATTGTATTCATTAATTTATTTATTGATAACATTAGCATTGATTTTACTAGTTGTCATGACTAGAGTAATAAAATGTATTTTCAAATATGAATTTTGTGAAAAATCATCTATGAAATCATATTAAAGATTAATAATTGAGTAATATTATTATTGCACATGTAGAAAAAGATTTATTTTGTATTCTTGATTATACGTTTATTCTTTAACGTTTTTAACATATGAAAGATCAATTATAAATGTATTGAATATATTAATGAATTTTTATTTTTGGTACTTATTACTTGTTGACCTTTTTTAAATTACACTATTATTTAAACTTATCCCCAGCTAAGTTAAATTTCTGGCACCCGCTGAAACCCTAGTGAGTGATACCGGTAAACATCAATTTAAATAGTTGTATAATGTTAAATTCAAATTTTATTAACGTGCAAACGTCTATACCAAATGGAAAATAAATATAAATTCTGCAGAAATGAGATTGAAATGGACAACACAAATCTTTTAATTTCGATACCTTCGGAGAATTTTTTTTAATATATTAAGATTGTATTTTTTATTTACTATAAACGTGACACATGACACCTTCACGTGAAAGCATGGCCCTGGATTCTTTTCTAGGCAATTGCACAGCATGGAACATTTTTTGCAGTTTTGGTTGCTTTGTCATTTGTAGATGAGTTAGGTACTGCGTAGTCTGTTTTTATTCGATTTATGGTAACACCAATGGCCGGACCACATTGCCATTTTCTTCAATCCTTTCTCATTGTAGCAAGTGTGTCGATTCCAATTGTAGCTTGAGCTCGATGATCCACTAATCAATGCATATTTATTGATAAGATGCAATAATGCTGCCGACGTGCCGAAAAAAGTCTTAGCCAGTTCTTTAATGAAAACTATAAATTCTCATTTACAATATTTTTTAAATTATAATCTCAACTTATACTACTTGATATTATCATAAAATTGAAAGTTAGGAAAAAAAAAGTAATAGTATAATCAAAAATATTTTTTTATAAATAATACTGTCAATACGTAACGGCGTTTACTGACAACATCTGGACCGTAATTATTGTTCTCCACTTTAGATAGTCGAAGGTGGCTAACAAGCTACATCAAGTGCTATGGTCAATGATGCTTGCTGATGACAATTATAATCCTTTTTTTTTGTTTTTTGTTTTTCACATTGCTTTTAAAGTAAAATTAAAAAAAAAACAAAAATAAAAAAACTGACTAGTGAAAAAGAAAATATGTTATGTACAGCCTTTGTACCCTGTTGAAAATCCAGCAACAGTTCCTACAATTTGTCATGAGTACCCTGAAAAAACTGAAACATGTTCTTGACAGATGGTGTGGATTAACAAGTACAGAAAGCGCTTCTGGAATCAGCATGATGCTGCTAGTGATTATCCTTAATAGAGCTTATGGGTGAAATAATAGCACTCCCCACAAACTTTCAAAGCGATTAAAAAATATTTAATGGCCAAAAGCATCCGAGCATTATCACATTGTCGACTTTAGTCACCAGCCTGCAACTTAAAATATTGTTTTAGGTGCACCATTATTCCTCATATAATATTTGTTGGTGAAATTACAGCTAGACTTGATAATTCTCACCTCACCTCAAGAGTCAAGACTGTTGTTAATATGCAAATATGAAACAGAAACGGTTTTGGTTTTTTAATTAATCAAAATTGGCTTTTGCATAATGACTCACCAATGCCATCTAAACACCTTTTTTGCCAAAAATACTCGCTTACTCGCTTACTCGCTTACTCGCTTATCAATTATCACCTTTGCTTGAGTGGTGGGCAGTGGGCATAGGGTTGTCAATTTAAGGGTTTGGGTCAGGCTTTGTCAAGTTCAAGATCAGACTCATATAATGTTAAATAAGTTCAGGTTATCTCAAAGTCCATTCAAGTTGAGCGGGTTTTGGGCGGGTCGGGCCTTGACGGGTCTGGGTCAGGCCGCGGGCCAAGCCCGGGCTTTTACGAAATTTTAAATTTTTATTAAAAAATAAAATTATAAATTTTCAAAACATAATTAACCAATACATAATACTACAATAAACTAAAAAATTAAATATAATTCTCTAATACATGATTAGCAACACAAAATATAAAAATACTAACAATATAAATACCGTACACAACGTACAAATCAACCACTAATATAAAAAAAAATTAATAGAGATTTACCGATTTAGGAATTTTAACATTTTGTGACAAAACCTTTGCCCTTTCCCTTTGCCCGATTTTTTTATTATTTTGTTTAATTAATTTTTCAATTTTATAATATATTATACATTTTTTAATATATATATATATATATATATATATATATAATACATATATATATTTTATAATACATATATTTATTTTGTAAAGCAATTAATTTTTTTTCCAATTTTATAATATATTATATATTTTTAATATATATTATTTATAATTATTAAGCCCAAACTTTTCATTTAAATCCTTGACTGAGCCCATATGTTATGAGCTTTATTAACTTTGAGCCCTTACTCATAATTTCAAGACACGAGCCGGGCTTAAAGCCCGCGGGCCTAGGCCGGGCCGATACGGACCTGGGCCGAGCCGGACTTTTCTGCCAACCCTAAGTGGGCACTTGTTTTGGTTCAAGTCTCCCCAGTTGCAACGAGCAAGGTAGGTCTGGACAAAACCCCAAGCAATCGAGTCAGCTCGCTCTAATTAAAAAGTGAAAATGAAAACAAAAAGTCGAGTTGTAGCCTGCAGCTCCATTGGCGAACATCGAAAATCGGTGTTTGTCAGGCTGCCATGTCTATGTTTGGCGGAATTATTTAGAATTTAGAAACCATTAATAGTATATTTACTAAATAAGAGTCGGAATGAATTAAAATTAAAATAAAAAATTAAAATAAAAATAAATTATACGGAAACCAAAAAGTAAAAATAACATAACTTAATTGAAGATTATTTATAAATTATAAAAATTCAATGAAAGTAAAATAAATAGTTCTACGAATTAAAATTTGATTCCTAAACTCCGCTTAGGAATGAAATCAAAGAGAATAACTCCCGAATTGATATGATCTCCATAATTCCGATTGCAATTACTATTATTATTTTGTAAAGTAAACGTTGTTAATAATTTTGATTCTAAATTCTAATTTTATAATTAAGAAGTGAACAGACCACTAAGATACAATAATGGAGAAAACGATACTACAATAATTTTGGAAACGGATCACTTTACAATCCATTTTCTCTCTTAACGAATATCACAAAGCCAACTGAAACTCTTTGGGGGATACACTTCAATTACCATTATAGTGTGCCGAAAGAAACGAAACAAGACGGGTGGTGCAGAAACATAAATTTTACTATACAAACAGCAATCGTATAAAAAAGAGAAAATAGAATATCATTCACCACGTGCATGGCTGTGTATTATTTCTTTTCTAAAATTGAACAAGCTCGTCAATAGCAAAGACGAGGCTTTGCAATTACAAGGGAAAGCCACACCTTCTCACATCTCTCGTGAAGAAAGGATGACTTAGGGCTTCCCTGGCTTTGAGCCGCTCTGCTGGATCATATCGGAGGAGCCCCTGAAGGAGATCAATCAAATCACCGGCAGAGTGATCTACATGCTGCATTATCAGGTTCTGCAACGAGAGCGTGGAAAGTCAAAAAAATGATTCAAAGGGAGGAGGGTGAAAAGGACTAACTCTTTGATTCCTCATGGAAAAGAGTATCATTTTTAAGAAAAAATTCGATCAAGTGGGGACTGAGATTATAGAAGGGTTACAGTGAACAGAAATAAGCAATAGCTTGGTGAAATTGCAAAGGAGTCCTTAAAAAAAATTATATGGAGAGAACAAAAATTAAAATCAGCAGTAGCACAAAATCGAGCACAATAAGCAATGGGTGATAGCATAGAATTTACATAAGCAATTAGGAGATGCAGAGTACAAATCAATTACCGGGAGACGAAGAAGTTTCCAAACTGCCCTCATGCTATCTCTCGAAGTTGCACCATCAGGCCAATCCAGTCGTGCACCTCTCCTAAAATATTTCTCAGCACGGCGGCTGCAAAAAGATCATGCACAAGCTAAGAACTTTGTCCACCTGAAAATAATGGAAGAATTTAACATGCAGAAAAAGTAAAGTAATAGTACTTACTCAGCTCTGATCACCATATGATGGGGGAGAGGCCCTAAAACCCTCTCCATCATGGCAAGATGCTCTAAATTCTCGTGCGTTTGAAAAAGAGCCTCGCCCTATCCACAAATATATTAAAAAAGAAGAAAAGGAAAATACAAATCAAAACTCATAGGCACGTGTGAAAGCATTCATTCCACCATTAATATGCATTTGGGCAAACATATAGGCAGATCCATGAAATAGTAGCAAATCTGGTAACCAAACTGTTAAACCATCAAATGAGTCCCAGATAAGTGAAAGTAAACTTAACATGGGACAAACAGTACACTAACACAAACACCACTAGATATGATGTGTGAACAATTATTAAACTTACCAAATTAATAAGAATACTAATAAATGCTTCAAGCAAAAGGTGTTAGGTAACAGTTACTTACGGAGCAAAGTTCTATAAGAATGCAACCCACACTCCACAAATCACAAGGATAATTCCATCCAAGGCCTGCAGAAAATGTCTCAAATGTCATAAAAAGAAATGTGTAGAAAAATGACAACAATATAATCACAGACATAATTATTACCTAAAATAACCTCCGGTGCACGATAATGTCGTGTTGATACAACATAGCTGTGATCCTGATGTTCAAATGTTGTGCTTCCAAAATCAATTAGCTTAATTGCACTTGACTTGGGAAGATTCTTGAAATAGGAACCATCCTTTGACGATCGTGATAGAAACTAAATCACAGTCAAAATAAAATTAACAAGTCATGATAGAGAGGTGAAGTTTCATTGATATTAGATTCAAAATCTTGAATCCAATCATGCTTGGATAAAATCCAAAATCTGAATGGTGACCCATCCTTGCTTAGGTTCCTTATAATTAACATAACATCCAGTATGCTGTCACTCTGCAAGCATAGCAAGATCTCAATACATATCTACATACCTGTATGAGGCTGTGTTTGTGTGTGTGTGTGTTGATGAATACACAATTTGATTTATTGAACTAAATTTAATTGAAAACAGCCCCAATGCATTTGAAATTTGATCAATTTATACAGATATATACACGTGAAGCCATTCATAAAAATGTCTGAAAACTGAAAGCATGCCTTGGGGAAGGTACCTTATAATCAGGGACTTTAACATACTCAGCGGAAACAAGAAGAATATTTTCTGGCTTCAAGTCAGTGTGTATAAGACGTAATTCATGCATAACTGCAAACATACAGAAAGGAAAGAGTTAAGATGATGCAGAACAAATTAATCCTTATTAATCAACAGCTCACACTAGGCCAAACAAAAACTGCCATAGGATTCAAATAACTTGATTCCAAATACACTATTGATGCCCAAATCAGAATTTAATAGTGTTCAATCATCAACTAAACAAGATATTAGATGAAAATGGTGCAAGAATTGTCCACACACATGCTACAGACTCCAATAGTTGTCTGCCAAGCTCCCGAACAAGATCAATGGGAAATGAACGATAGCTGTTTTTGCGGAGAAAATCGTATAAGCTTGGTCCAAGCTTCTCAAATACCTGTTGAAACCATTTACATCCATCCGCAAGTTTCTTAACTCACAGAATATTTAGGCATGAAGGAATATTCATTGCCCCTTCAAATTAATCAAATCATAAACACGAATAAATACTTACAATACAAATATGATTACGATAGTCAAACCAATTCCGTATTTGCACACAACTGCAAAACCAAAATCACTTCAAACTTCTGAAAATAAATAAGTGAAGAGAAGTAGAGAATAACATTCTTACCGGGTGCCACCAATGTCATGCCTGGCAAGCCTCTGTAGAACATCAATTTCGATCATGGCTGCTTCACGATACTTGGTTATAGAGCGAACAATTTTGATTGCCACAAGTTCCTTCTTCTCATTGTCAAAACATTCCACAACTTGCCCAAATGTCCCTGAGAACGCATCAGAAAAAGGGATTTCAATAACAGATGCTACCAAAAATTTTTAAAACATAAAAAATCCAGGATGCATAATTACCGATACCAAAGACACCATGCAACAATATAATCAGATGGAAAGACTGTAAAGCCGAGAAATATAGAATTCTTACCCAAAAAGAAAATTCCAATTCGAAGAAAACAAGAATATGAAAGATGCATATAGAAGGAAAAGTAAATGATTAAAAAAAAAAAGAAAAAGAAAACTGAATCAAAAGGTAAATACTAACCTTCACCCATTTTGCTGAGAATCCTGTCTGAAAGAATGAGGCAAAAAAGGGTATCAGTGAACAGAATATGATTACACCCCATAGTCCAAACAGAAAAATAGACATAAACCCAAAGATGAATAAAGCACAATGAACAGACAAAAACTTCTACATTACCAAGAACAGACACTCATAAATCCAACCACACTGCAATATATTCTAATTCTGCACTGGTAGGTACACATTTACAAATTACAAACACACACACAGACACATGATATCTTCTAGTTCTACACTTTCTTCCTGTTAAAAGCTTGAAGCGAATGGGATATACTTACAGCGAGGAGTTAAATTTTCTCCGATGGCAAAAACGTAATGTCCGTCTTTATCATCAGGTCTCCAAGGAGGTGATCCAGTGCGAGGAATCGCACCATAAAACATGGATGAACAGGCATAATTGGGCATTCCTCCATTCCCAAACTCCTGAACACAATACAGAGCCGGAAGAACCTGCACCAAATAAAAATTGAAAAGCAAAATTAAAAAAGAATATTATAAATATGCTAATTAGCAAAATCAGTCAACTGATAAATTCTCAAAATTGTATAATCCAATTCAAAGATTTGTCGATAAAACATATAAACTGCTTACATTTGAATTAAATTTAATTAATTCAGCTACGGATACAATGGGATACAAAATTGAAGCAATTACAAGAAACTACCAATATTATTAAAAAATAAAAAATAAAACAAATAAAAGGGGTGTGCAAAGCCTGCTTGTACCTTGGGAGGAGGAAGAGGAGGCGGAACGTCCCACGTTAAACGGGGTCGTTTTCTGGGACGCTTGTCCATGTTTTTATGCGGAAATTCTATAATTCTCTGCGTTTCCATTTCTTTTATTGTTTAAATTTTCAATTCAAAAAACCTAGCAGAGCCATGGATTAAGCTCAATTTGAATCATAATGCTTTAAAAAAAATTGAGAGTAAAAAATTAAGGAAATTTTGAAGAAATGATTTTCAGTGTTGGAAACCCTAACTGGGGATTGATCTTCGAATTGGATGGAGGACAGAGGAAGATCTGGAGAGCTAAACCTGAGGCGGAATCTAACCATGATCTGAGGTTGAGTTACTCGAGATGACGGTTAGTTCCTTACTATGGTTAGCATGTGGGTCCCAGCTTGTTGATTAGTTTCGGGATCAGTGATGCATTTTTTGGTGACGCGTGGTTAACTCTGGACCCCACCTGAAGGCCCACGAATATTTCATTACTTTCCGTTGGGCAAAAAAATTATTTATATCTTAATTTCATAATGTTAATTTTTAAAAATTATTTGTTAAATTTGAAAAGAAGTGCCTATTAATTACCAATTTACCAAAATAAAATTATTAATTACCAAAATCATTCTATGTTATAATAAAATTATTAAAAAAAATCTGACTGATTTTTAATTATAAATATTTGTAGAGTTCTAATTATAATATATTTAATGTAGGAAGTTAATTTAGGTTATTTTAAGTAATTTAATATTTTAGAATATTTATTTTTTTAAGATTTTTTATTTTAGTTTTAGTCAATTATGCTATGTATTTTAGCCTTTTATTTTCATTATAATTGTGATTTAGTTTCTCATTTTATGTTAACATAGGGAAGTGGGTTTTCTCTATTATAAATAGAAATGCATTGTCAGTGTTTTGATAAGTTCATATTCAATTATTCAATAAACTCCCATTTTATAATTCCATCTTGGATTATATATCAAAATCTCTTTTGTAAAGTCATTTGGATTAGAGCGTCATCTAATCTCGCTTTATGCATTATTAAAAATCTTATTGAGTCGTCATAGTTATAATGATATCTAATCACGCTTCGATTAAAGTGTAAGCTAATCGTGTTGACTTGGTCCAATACTAGAACGATATCTAGTATTTTCTATCTAATCAATCTTGCTTTCACTACGCCTCGCTCCATCAATTGATATCAGAGCAATTATGTGCGATTCACACAGCTTTCCTGACTACCCATATTCATCCCCCACCAAATCCATCACCGGTTATTAAAAAAAGCANAGCTAACAAGAAAAATAGTTGGTACTAAAAAAGATAAATTGTATTCATTAATTTATTTATTGATAACATTAGCATTGATTTTACTAGTTGTCATGACTAGAGTAATAAAATGTATTTTCAAATATGAATTTTGTGAAAAATCATCTATGAAATCATATTAAAGATTAATAATTGAGTAATATTATTATTGCACATGTAGAAAAAGATTTATTTTGTATTCTTGATTATACGTTTATTCTTTAACGTTTTTAACATATGAAAGATCAATTATAAATGTATTGAATATATTAATGAATTTTTATTTTTGGTACTTATTACTTGTTGACCTTTTTTAAATTACACTATTATTTAAACTTATCCCCAGCTAAGTTAAATTTCTGGCACCCGCTGAAACCCTAGTGAGTGATACCGGTAAACATCAATTTAAATAGTTGTATAATGTTAAATTCAAATTTTATTAACGTGCAAACGTCTATACCAAATGGAAAATAAATATAAATTCTGCAGAAATGAGATTGAAATGGACAACACAAATCTTTTAATTTCGATACCTTCGGAGAATTTTTTTTAATATATTAAGATTGTATTTTTTATTTACTATAAACGTGACACATGACACCTTCACGTGAAAGCATGGCCCTGGATTCTTTTCTAGGCAATTGCACAGCATGGAACATTTTTTGCAGTTTTGGTTGCTTTGTCATTTGTAGATGAGTTAGGTACTGCGTAGTCTGTTTTTATTCGATTTATGGTAACACCAATGGCCGGACCACATTGCCATTTTCTTCAATCCTTTCTCATTGTAGCAAGTGTGTCGATTCCAATTGTAGCTTGAGCTCGATGATCCACTAATCAATGCATATTTATTGATAAGATGCAATAATGCTGCCGACGTGCCGAAAAAAGTCTTAGCCAGTTCTTTAATGAAAACTATAAATTCTCATTTACAATATTTTTTAAATTATAATCTCAACTTATACTACTTGATATTATCATAAAATTGAAAGTTAGGAAAAAAAAAGTAATAGTATAATCAAAAATATTTTTTTATAAATAATACTGTCAATACGTAACGGCGTTTACTGACAACATCTGGACCGTAATTATTGTTCTCCACTTTAGATAGTCGAAGGTGGCTAACAAGCTACATCAAGTGCTATGGTCAATGATGCTTGCTGATGACAATTATAATCCTTTTTTTTTGTTTTTTGTTTTTCACATTGCTTTTAAAGTAAAATTAAAAAAAAAACAAAAATAAAAAAACTGACTAGTGAAAAAGAAAATATGTTATGTACAGCCTTTGTACCCTGTTGAAAATCCAGCAACAGTTCCTACAATTTGTCATGAGTACCCTGAAAAAACTGAAACATGTTCTTGACAGATGGTGTGGATTAACAAGTACAGAAAGCGCTTCTGGAATCAGCATGATGCTGCTAGTGATTATCCTTAATAGAGCTTATGGGTGAAATAATAGCACTCCCCACAAACTTTCAAAGCGATTAAAAAATATTTAATGGCCAAAAGCATCCGAGCATTATCACATTGTCGACTTTAGTCACCAGCCTGCAACTTAAAATATTGTTTTAGGTGCACCATTATTCCTCATATAATATTTGTTGGTGAAATTACAGCTAGACTTGATAATGACATGGCTCACTGTTACTGTTGGTTCACATTTACATTACTATTGAAGAGTACTCTCTCACCTCACCTCAAGAGTCAAGACTGTTGTTAATATGCAAATATGAAACAGAAACGGTTTTGGTTTTTTAATTAATCAAAATTGGCTTTTGCATAATGACTCACCAATGCCATCTAAACACCTTTTTTGCCAAAAATACTCGCTTACTCGCTTACTCGCTTACTCGCTTATCAATTATCACCTTTGCTTGAGTGGTGGGCAGTGGGC